>JBAWJQ010004660.1:0-184464 GCA_037783105.1 Bactrocera zonata | reverse complement strand
AAGCACTGTTGCCACGTTTCTGGTAGGAGTAGAAAAAGATGGAAGACTTTCCTGAAAGCTCTTTAAATTATCTAACCATTGCTTTCTGTTTTACTCAGCTCGTTGAAATAGTTTAGCCACTAGAGCGTTTGCAAATCTGAAACAAAAATGTGAATTTTCTCAAAACCCAACATTCTTTGTGAACACTGTTGCCACGTTTCTGGTAGGAGTAGAAGAAAATTCCTGAAAGATCTTCGAATTATCCAACCAATTCTGTTTGGTTGACTCACCTTGTTCAAACAGTTTAGCCGCTAGAGCGTTTGCAAAGTTGAAACAAAAATGTGATTTTTATCAAAACCCAACATTCTTTGTGAACACTGTTTCCACGCTCCTGATAGGAGTAGAAGAAAGATTGAAGACTTTCCTGAAAGCTCTTTAAATTGTCTAACCAATGCTTTTTGTTTGACTCAGCTCGTTCAAACAGTTTAGCCGCTAGAGCGTTTGCAAAGTTGAAACAAAAATGTGAATTTTCTCAAAACCCTAAATTTTTTGCAAGCACTGTTGCCACGTTTCTGGAAGGAGTAGAAAAAGATGGAAGACTTTTCTGAAAGCTCTTTAAATTATCTAACCATTGCTTTCTGTTTTACTCAGCTCGTTGAAATAGTTTAGCCACTAGAGCGTTTGCAAATCTGAATTAAAAAGTGAATTTTCTCAAAACCCAACATTTTTTGTGAACACTGTTGCCACGTTTCTGGTAGGAGTAGAAGAAAAATTAAAGATTCAATTATCCAACCAATTCTGTTTGGTTGACTCACCTTGTTCAAACAGTTTAGCCGCTGGAGCGTTTGCAAAGGTGAAACAAATATGTCATTTTTATCAAAACCCAACATTCTTTGTGAACACCGTTTCCATGCCCCTGAAAGGAGTAGAAAAAAATTGAAGACTTTCCTAAAAGCTCTTTAAATTGTCTAACCAATGCTTTTTGTTTGACTTAGCTCGTTCAAACAGTTCAGCCACTAGAGCGTTTGCAAAGTTGAAACAAAAATGTGAATTTTCTCAAAACCCTAAATTTTTTGCAAGCACTGTTGCCACGTTTCTGGAAGGAGTAGAAAAAGATGGAAGACTTTCCTGAAAGCTCTTTAAATTATCTAACCATTGCTTTCTGTTTTACTCAGCTCGTTGAAATAGTTTAGCCACTAGAGCGTTTGCAAATCTGAATTAAAAATGTGAATTTTCTCAAAACCCAACATTTTTTGTGAACACTGTTGCCACGTTTCTGGTAGGAGTAGAAGAAAAATTAAAGATTCAATTATCCAACCAATTCTGTTTGGTTGACTCACCTTGTTCAAACAGTTTAGCCGCTGGAGCGTTTGCAAAGGTGAAACAAATATGTCATTTTTATCAAAACCCAACATTCTTTGTGAACACCGTTTCCATGCCCCTGAAAGGAGTAGAAAAAAATGAAGACTTTCCTGAAAGCTTTTTAAATTGTCTAATCAATGCTGTTTGCTTGACTCAGCTCGTTCAAATAAATTAGCCGCTAGAGCGTTTGCAAAGGTGAAACAAAAATGTGAATTTTCTCAAAACCCAACAATTTTGTGAACACTTTTTCCACGCTCCTGGTAGGAGTAGAAAAAAGATTGAAGACCTTCCTGAAAGCTCTTTGAATTGTCTAACCAATGCTTTTTGTTCGACTTAGCTCCTTCAAATAGTTTAGCCACTAGAGCGTTTGCAAAGTTGAAACAAAAATGTGAATTTTCCCAAAACCCAACATTCTTTGCGAACACTGTTGCCACGTTTCTGGTAGGAGCAGAAAAAGATTGAAGACTTTCCTGAAAGCTCTTCGAATAATCTAACCAATGCTGTTTGCTTGATTCACCTCGTTCAATTAATTTAGCCGCTATAGCATTTGCAAAGTTGAGACAAAAATGAGATTTTTATCAAAACCCAACATTTTTTGTAAACACTATTACCACGTTCCTGGTAGGAGTAGAAGAAAGATTGAAGACTTTCCTGAAAGCTCTTTTAATTATCTAACCAGTGCTTTTTATTTGACTCACCTCTTTCAACAGTTTAGCCAATAGAGCGTTTGCAAATCTGAAACAAAAATGTGAATTTTCTCAAAACCCAACATTCTTTGTGAAGATGAAAAATTAAAGACTTTCCTGAAAGCTCTTCGAATAATCTAACCAATACTGTTTGCTTGATTCACCTCGTTCAATTAATTTAGCCGCTAGAGCGTTTGCAATGTTGAAACAAAAATGTGATTTTTATCAAAACCCAACATTTTTTGTAAACACTATTACCACGTTCCTGGTAGGAGTAGAAGAAAGATTGAAGACATTTTCGTAAAGCTCTTTTAATTATCTAACCAGTGCTTTTTATTTGACTCACCTCTTTCAACAGTTTAGCCGCTACATCGTTTGCAAAGTTGAAACAAAAATGTGATTTTTCTCAAAACCCTAAATTTTTTGCAAGCACTGTTGCCACGTTTCTGATAGGAGTAGAAAAAGATGGAAGACTTTCCTGAAAGCTCTTTAAATTATCTAACCATTGCTTTCTGTTTTACTCAGCTCGTTGAAATAGTTTAGCCACTAGAGCGTTTGCAAATCTGAATTAAAAATGTGAATTTTCTCAAAACCCAACATTTTTTGTGAACACTGTTGCCACGTTTCTGGTAGGAGTAGAAGAAAAATTAAAGATTCAATTATCCAACCAATTCTGTTTGGTTGACTCACCTTGTTCAAACAGTTTAGCCGCTGGAGCGTTTGCAAAGGTGAAACAAATATGTCATTTTTATCAAAACCCAACATTCTTTGTGAACACCGTTTCCATGCCCCTGAAAGGAGTAGAAAAAAAATGAAGACTTTCCTAAAAGCTTTTTAAATTGTCTAACCAATGCTTTTTGTTTGACTTAGCTCGTTCAAACAGTTCAGCCACTAGAGCGTTTGCAAAGTTGAAACAAAAATGTGAATTTTCTCAAAACCCTAAATTTTTTGCAAGCACTGTTGCCACGTTTCTGGAAGGAGTAGAAAAAGATGGAAGACTTTCCTGAAAGCTCTTTAAATTATCTAACCATTGCTTTCTGTTTTACTCAGCTCGTTGAAATAGTTTAGCCACTAGAGCGTTTGCAAATCTGAATTAAAAATGTGAATTTTCTCAAAACCCAACATTTTTTGTGAACACTGTTGCCACGTTTCTGGTAGGAGTAGAAGAAAAATTAAAGATTCAATTATCCAACCAATTCTGTTTGGTTGACTCACCTTGTTCAAACAGTTTAGCCGCTGGAGCGTTTGCAAAGGTGAAACAAATATGTCATTTTTATCAAAACCCAACATTCTTTGTGAACACCGTTTCCATGCCCCTGAAAGGAGTAGAAAAAAAATGAAGACTTTCCTAAAAGCTTTTTAAATTGTCTAACCAATGCTTTTTGTTTGACTTAGCTCGTTCAAACAGTTCAGCCACTAGAGCGTTTGCAAAGTTGAAACAAAAATGTGAATTTTCTCAAAACCCTAAATTTTTTGCAAGCACTGTTGCCACGTTTCTGGAAGGAGTAGAAAAAGATGGAAGACTTTCCTGAAAGCTCTTTAAATTATCTAACCATTGCTTTCTGTTTTACTCAGCTCGTTGAAATAGTTTAGCAACTAGAGCGTTTGCAAATCTGAATTAAAAATGTGAATTTTCTCAAAACCCAACAATTTTGTGAACACTCTTTCCACGCTCCTGGTAGGAGTAGAAAAAAGATTGAAGACCTTCCTGAAAGCTCTTTGAATTGTCTAACCAATGCTTTTTGTTTGACTTAGCTCCTTCAAATAGTTTAGCCACTAGAGCGTTTGCAAAGTTGAAACAAAAATGTGAATTTTCCCAAAACCCAACATTCTTTGCGAACACTGTTGCCACGTTTCTGGTAGGAGCAGAAAAAAGATTGAAGACTTTCCTGAAAGCTCTTCGAATAATCTAACCAATGCTGTTTGCTTGATTCACCTCGTTCAATTAATTTAGCCGCTATAGCATTTGCAAAGTTGAGACAAAAATGAGATTTTTATCAAAACCCAACATTTTTTGTAAACACTATTACCACGTTCCTGGTAGGAGTAGAAGAAAGATTGAAGACTTTCCTGAAAGCTCTTTTAATTATCTAACCAGTGCTTTTTATTTGACTTACCTCTTTCAACAGTTTAGCCAATAGAGCGTTTGCAAATCTGAAACAAAAATGTGAATTTTCTCAAAACCCAACATTCTTTGTGAAGATGAAAAATTAAAGACTTTCCTGAAAGCTCTTCGAATAATCTAACCAATACTGTTTGCTTGATTCACCTCGTTCAATTAATTTAGCCGCTAGAGCGTTTGCAATGTTGAAACAAAAATGTGATTTTTATCAAAACCCAACATTTTTTGTAAACACTATTACCACGTTCCTGGTAGGAGTAGAAGAAAGATTGAAGACTTTCCTGAAAGCTCTTTTAATTATCTAACCAGTGCTTTTTATTTGACTCACCTCTTTCAACAGTTTAGCCGCTAGATCGTTTGCAAAGTTGAAACAAAAATGTGATTTTTCTCAAAACCCTAAATTTTTTGCAAGCACTGTTGCCACGTTTCTGGTAGAAAAAGATGGAAGACTTTCCTGAAAGCTCTTTAAATTATCTAACCATTGCTTTCTGTTTTACTCAGCTCGTTGAAATAGTTTAGCCACTAGAGCGTTTGCAAATCTGAATTAAAAATGTGAATTTTCTCAAAACCCAACATTTTTTGTGAACACTGTTGCCACGTTTCTGGTAGGAGTAGAAGAAAAATTAAAGATTCAATTATCCAACCAATTCTGTTTGGTTGACTCACCTTGTTCAAACAGTTTAGCCGCTGGAGCGTTTGCAAAGGTGAAACAAATATGTCATTTTTATCAAAACCCAACATTCTTTGTGAACACCGTTTCCATGCCCCTGAAAGGAGTAGAAAAAAAATGAAGACTTTCCTAAAAGCTTTTTAAATTGTCTAACCAATGCTTTTTGTTTGACTTAGCTCGTTCAAACAGTTCAGCCACTAGAGCGTTTGCAAAGTTGAAACAAAAATGTGAATTTTCTCAAAACCCTAAATTTTTTGCAAGCACTGTTGCCACGTTTCTGGAAGGAGTAGAAAAAGATGGAAGACTTTCCTGAAAGCTCTTTAAATTATCTAACCATTGCTTTCTGTTTTACTCAGCTCGTTGAAATAGTTTAGCCACTAGAGCGTTTGCAAATCTGAATTAAAAATGTGAATTTTCTCAAAACCCAACATTTTTTGTGAACACTGTTGCCACGTTTCTGGTAGGAGTAGAAGAAAAATTAAAGATTCAATTATCCAACCAATTCTGTTTGGTTGACTCACCTTGTTCAAACAGTTTAGCCGCTGGAGCGTTTGCAAAGGTGAAACAAATATGTCATTTTTATCAAAACCCAACATTCTTTGTGAACACCGTTTCCATGCCCCTGAAAGGAGTAGAAAAAAATGAAGACTTTCCTGAAAGCTTTTTAAATTGTCTAAGCAATGCTGTTTGCTTGACTCAGCTCGTTCAAATAAATTAGCCGCTAGAGCGTTTGCAAAGGTGAAACAAAAATGTGAATTTTCTCAAAACCCAACAATTTTGTGAACACTTTTTCCACGCTCCTGGTAGGAGTAGAAAAAAGATTGAAGACCTTCCTGAAAGCTCTTTGAATTGTCTAACCAATGCTTTTTGTTTGACTTAGCTCCTTCAAATAGTTTAGCCACTAGAGCGTTTGCAAAGTTGAAACAAAAATGTGAATTTTCCCAAAACCCAACATTCTTTGCGAACACTGTTGCCACGTTTCTGGTAGGAGCAGAAAAAAGATTGAAGACTTTCCTGAAAGCTCTTCGAATAATCTAACCAATGCTGTTTGCTTGATTCACCTCGTTCAATTAATTTAGCCGCTATAGCATTTGCAAAGTTGAGACAAAAATGAGATTTTTATCAAAACCCAACATTTTTTGTAAACACTATTACCACGTTCCTGGTAGGAGTAGAAGAAAGATTGAAGACTTTCCTGAAAGCTCTTTTAATTATCTAACCAGTGCTTTTTATTTGACTCACCTCTTTCAACAGTTTAGCCAATAGAGCGTTTGCAAATCTGAAACAAAAATGTGAATTTTCTCAAAGCCCAACATTCTTTGTGAAGATGAAAAATTAAAGACTTTCCTGAAAGCTCTTCGAATAATCTAACCAATACTGTTTGCTTGATTCACCTCGTTCAATTAATTTAGCCGCTAGAGCGTTTGCAATGTTGAAACAAAAATGTGATTTTTATCAAAACCCAACATTTTTTGTAAACACTATTATCACGTTCCTGGTAGGAGTAGAAGAAAGATTGAAGACTTTCCTGAAAGCTCTTTTAATTATCTAACCAGTGCTTTTTATTTGACTCACCTCTTTCAACAGTTTAGCCGCTAGATCGTTTGCAAAGTTGAAACAAAAATGTGATTTTTCTCAAAACCCTAAATTTTTTGCAAGCACTGTTGCCACGTTTCTGATAGGAGTAGAAAAAGATGGAAGACTTTCCTGAAAGCTCTTTAAATTATCTAACCATTGCTTTCTGTTTGACTCAGCTCGTTGAAATAGTTTAGCCACTAGAGCGTTTGCAAATCTGAAACAAAAATGTGAATTTTCTCAAAACCCAACATTTTTGTGAACACTGTTGCCACGTTTCTGGTAGGAGTAGAAGAAAAATTAAAGATTCAATTATCCAACCAATTCTGTTTGGTTTACTCACCTTGTTGAAACAGTTTAGCCGCTGGAGCGTTTGCAAAAGTTGAAACAAAAATGTGATTTTTATCAAAACCCAACATTTTTGTAAACACTATTGCCACGCTCCTGGTAGGAGTAAAAGAAAGATTGAAGACTTTCCTGAAAGCTCTTTAAATTGTCTAACCAATGCTTTTTGTTTGACTCAGCTCGTTCAAACAGTTTAGCCACTAGAGCGTTTGCAAAGTTGAAACAAAAATGTGAATTTTCTCAAAACCCAACATTCTTTGTGAACACTGTTGCCACGTTTCTGGTAGGAGCCGAAAAAGAATTGAAGACTTTCCTGAAAGCTCTTCGAATAATCTAACCAATACTGTTTGCTTGATTCACCTCGTTCAATTAATTTAGCCGCTAGAGCGTTTGCAAAGATTGAAGACTTTCCTGAAAGCTCTTTTAATTATCTAACTAGTGCTTTTTATTTGACTCACCTCTTTCAACAGTTTAGCCAATAGAGCGTTTGCAAATCTGAAACAAAAATGTGAATTTTCTCAAAACCCAACATTCTTTGTGAAGATGAAAAATTAAAGACTTTCCTGAAAGCTCTTCAAATTATCTAACCAATTCTGTTTGTTTGACTCACCTCGTTCAAATAGTTTAGCCGCTAGAGCGTTTGCAAAGGTGAAACAAAAATGTGAATTTTCTCAAAACCCAACATTTTTTGTGAACACTATTGCAACGCCCCTGAAAGGAGTAGAAGAAAGATTGAAGACTTTCCTCAAAGCTCTTTTAATTATCTAACCAGCGCTTTTTATTTTACTCATCTCTTTTAGACAGTTTGCCGCTAGATCGTTGGTAAAGTTGAAACAAAAATGTAGTTTTTATAAAAACCTTACATTTTTTGTGAACACTTTTGCCACGCTCCTGGTAGGAGTAGAAGAATCCATTGCTTTTTGTTGGACTCAGCTCGATCAAACAGTTTAGCCACTAGAGCGTTTGCAAATCTGAAACAAAAATGTGAATTTTCTCAAAATCCAACATTCTTTGTGAACACTGTCGCCACGTTTCTGGTAGGAGTAGAAGAAAAATTAAAGATTAAATTATCTTACCAATTCTGTTTGGTTGACTCACCTTGTTCAAATAGTTTAGCCGCTGGAGCGTTTGCAAAGGTGAAACCAAAATGTGATTTTTATCAAAACCCTACATTTTTGTGAACACTATTGCCACGCCCCTGAAAGGGGTAGAAGAAAGATTGAAGACTTTCATGAAAGCTCTTTTAATTATCTAACCAGTGCTTTTTATTTGACTCACCTCGTTTAAATAACTTCGCCGCTAGATCGTTTGCAAAGTTGAAACAAAAATGTGATGTTTATCAAAACCCAAAATTTTTTGGTAGGAGTAGAAGAAAGATTGAAGACTTTCCTGAAAGCTCTTTTAATTATCTAACCAGTGCTTTTTGTTTGACTCAGCTCGTTCAAATAGGTAAGCCACTAGAGCGTTTGCAAAGGTGAAACAAAAATGTGATTTTTACCAAAACCCAACATTTTTTGTGAACACGGTTGCCACGTTTCTGGTAGGAGTAGAAAAAGATTGAAGACTTTCCTGAAAGCTCTTCGAATAATCTAAACAATACTGTTTGCCTGATTCACCTCACTCAAACAATTTAGCCGCTAGAGCATTTGCAAAGTTGAAACAAAAATGTGAATTTTCTCAAAACCCAAAAATTTTTTGCGAACATTGTTGCCAAGTTTCTGGTAGGAGCAGAAGAAAGATTGAAGACTTTCCTGAAAGCTCTTCGAATAATCTAAACAATACTGTTTGCTTGATTCACCTTGTTCAAATAGTTTAGCCACTAGAGCGTTTGCAAATTTCAAAAAAAAATATGAATTTTCTCAAAACCCTAAATTTTTTGCGAACACGGTTGCCACGTTTCTGGTAGGAGTAGAAGCGAAATTTAAGATTAAATTATCTAACCTATTCTGTTTGTTTGACCCGCCTCGTTCAAATAGTTTAGCCGCTAGAGCGTTTGCAAAGTTGAAACAAAAATGTGATTTTTCTCAAAACCCTACTATTGCCACGCCCCTGAAAAGAGTAGAAGAAAGATTGAAGACATTCCTGAAAGCTCCTTAAATTGTCTAACCAATGCTTTTTGTTTGACTAAGCTCTTTCAAATAGTTAACCCACTAGGGCATTTGCAAAGTTGAAACAAAAATGTGATTTATATCAAAACCCAACATTTTGTGAACGCTATTGCCACGCTTCTGGAAGGAGTAGAAAAAGATTGAAGACTTTCCTGAAAGCTCTTCAAATTATTTAAGTAATATTGTTTGTTTGATTCACCTCGTTCAAATAAATTAGCTGCTAGAGCGTTTGCAAAGGTGAAACAAAAATGTGAATTTTCTCAAAACCCTAAATTTTTTTGCGAACACTGTTGCCAAGTTTCTGGTAGGAGCAGAAGAAAGATTGAAGACTTTCCTGACAGCTCTTCGAATAATCTAAACAATACTGTTTACTTGATTCACCTCGTTCAAATAGTTTAGCCGCTAGAGCATTTGCAAAGTTGAAACAAAACCCTAAATTTTTTGCGAACACGGTTGGCACGTTTCTGGTAGGAGTAGAAGCAAAATTAAAGTTTCAATTATCTAACCAATTCTGTTTGTTTGACCCGCCTCGTTCAAATAGTTTAGCCGCTAGAGCGTTTGCAAAGTTGAAACAAAAATGTGATTTTTCTCAAAACACTAAATTTTTGTGAATACTATTGCTACGCCCCTGAAAAGAGTAGAAGAAAGATTGAAGACTTTCCTGAAAGCTCTTTAAATTGTCTAACCAATGCTTTTTGTTTGACTAAGCTCTTTCAAATAGTTAACCCACTAGCGCGTTTGCAAAGTTGAAACAAAAATGTGATTTGTATCAAAACCCAACATTTTTTGTGAACACTATTACCACGTTCCTGGTAGGAGTAGAAGAAAGATTGAAGACTTTCCTGAAAGCTCTTCGAATAATCTAACCAATACTGTTTGCTTATCTAACCAGTGCTTTTTATTTGACTCACCTCTTTCAATAATTTAACCGCTAGATCGTTTGCAAAGTTGAAACAAAAATGTGATTTTTCTTAAAACCCTAAATTTTTAGCGAACACTGTTGCCACGTTTCTGGTAGGAGTAGAAAAAGATTGAAGACTTTCCTGAAAGCTCTTCGAATAATCTAACCTATACTGTTTGCTTGATTCACCTCGTTCAAATAGTTTAGCCACTAGAGCGTTTGCAAATCTCAAACAAAATTGAGAATTTTCTCAAAACCCTAAATTTTTGCGAACACTGTTGCCACGTTTCTGGTAGGAGTAGAAGCAAAATTAAAGATGAAATTATCTAACCAATTCTGTTCGTTTGACTAGCCTCGTTGAAATAGTTTAGCCGCTAGAGCGTTTGCAAAGTTGAAACAGAAATGTGAATTTTCTCAAAACCCAACATCCTTTGTGAGCACTGTTGCCACGTTTCTGGTATGAGTAGAAGAAAGATTGAAGATTTTCCAGAAAACTCTTCGAATTATCTAACTAATATTATTCGTTTGATTCACCTCGTTCAAATAATTTAGCCGATAGAGCATTTGCAAAGTTGAAACAAAAATGTGAATTTTCTCAAAACCCAACATTCTTTGTGAAGATGAAAAATTAAAGACTTTCCTGAAAGCTCTTCAAATTATTTAACTAATATTGTTTGTTTGATTCACCTCGTTCAAATAAATTAGCTGCTAGAGCGTTTGCAAAGCTGAAACAAAAATGTGATTTTTATCAAAACCCTACATTTTTGTGAACACTATTGCCACGTTTCTGGTAGGGGTAGAAGAAAGATTGAAGACTTTTCTGAAAACTCTTCGAATTATCTAACTAATATTATTCGTTTGATTCACCTCGTTCAAATAATTTAGCCGATAGAGCATTTGCAAAGTTGAAACAAAAATGTGAATTTTCTCAAACCCCAACATTCTTTGTGAAGATGAAAAATTAAAGACTTTCCTGAAAGCTCTTCAAATTATTTAACTAATATTGTTTGTTTGATTCACCTCGTTCAAATAAATTAGCTGCTAGAGCGTTTGCAAAGGTGAAACAAAAATGTGAATTTTCTCAAAACCCAACATTCTTTGTGAACACTGTTGCCATGTTTCTGGTAGGACTAGAAGAAAGATTTAAGACTTTCCTGAAAACTCTTCGAATTATTTAACTAATATTGTTTGTTTGATTCACCTCGTTCAAATAGTTTAGCCACAAGAGCGTTTGCAAAGTTGAAAAAAAAATGTGAATTTTCTCAAAACCCAACATTCTTTTTGAACACTGTTGCCATGTTTCTGGTAGGAGTAGAAAAAAGATTGAAGACTTTCCTGAAAGCTCTTCGAATAATCTAAACAATACTGTTTGCTTGATTCACCTCACTCAAATAATTTAGCCGCTAGAGCATTTGCAAAGTTGAAACAAAAATGTGAATTTTCTCAAAACCCAACATTCTTTGTGAAGATGAAAAATTAAAGACTTTCCTGAAAGCTCTTCAAATTATTTAGCTAATCTTGTTTGTTTGATTCACCTCGTTCAAATAAATTAGCTGCTAGAGCGTTTGCAAAGGTGAAACAAAAATGTGAATTTTCTCAAAACCCAACATTCTTTGTGAACACTGTTGCCACGTTTCTGGTAGGAGTAGAAAAAAGATTGAAGACTTTCCTGAAAGCTCTTCGAATAATCTAAACAATACTGTTTGCTTGATTCACCTCGTTCAAATAGTTTAGCCACTAGAGCGTTTGCAATTCTCAAACAAAATTGAGAATTTTCTCAAAACCCAACATTTTTTGTGAACACTATTGCAACGCCCCTGAAAGGAGTAGAAGAAAGATTGAAGACTTTCCTCAAAGCTCTTTTAATTATCTAACCAGCGCTTTTTATTTTACTCATCTCTTTCAATAATTTAGCCGCTAGAGCATTTGCAAAGTTGAAACAAAAATGTGAATTTTCTCAAAACCCAACATTCTTTGTGAAGATGAAAAATTAAAGACTTTCCTGAAAGCTCTTCAAATTATTTAGCTAATCTTGTTTGTTTGACTTGCCTCGTTGAAATAGTTTAGCCGCTAGAGCGTTTGCAAAGTTGAAACAGAAATGTGAATTTTCTCAAAACCCAACATCCTTTGTGAGCACTGTTGCCACGTTTCTGGTAGGAGTAGAAGAAAGATTGAAGATTTTCCTGAAAACTCTTCGAATTATCTAACTAATATTATTCGTTTGATTCACCTCGTTCAAATAATTTAGCCGATAGAGCATTTGCAAAGTTGAAACAAAAATGTGAATTTTTATCAAAACCCTACATTTTGTGAACACTATTGCCACGTTTCTGGTAGGGGTAGAAGAAAGATTGAAGACTTTTCTGAAAACTCTTCGAATTATCTAACTAATATTATTCGTTTGATTCACCTCGTTCAAATAATTTAGCCGATAGAGCATTTGCAAAGTTGAAACAAAAATGTGAATTTTCTCAAACCCCAACATTCTTTGTGAAGATGAAAAATTAAAGACTTTCCTGAAAGCTCTTCAAATTATTTAACTAATATTGTTTGTTTGATTCACCTCGTTCAAATAAATTAGCTGCTAGAGCGTTTGCAAAGGTGAAACAAAAATGTGAATTTTCTCAAAACCCAACATTCTTTGTGAACACTGTTGCCACGTTTCTGGTAGGACTAGAAGAAAGATTTAAGACTTCCCTGAAAACTCTTCGAATTATTTAACTAATATTGTTTGTTTGATTCACCTCGTTCAAATAGTTTAGCCACAAGAGCGTTTGCAAAGTTGAAAAAAAAAATGTGAATTTTCTCAAAACCCAACATTCTTTTTGAACACTGTTGCCATGTTTCTGGTAGGAGTAGAAAAAAGATTGAAGACTTTCCTGAAAGCTCTTCGAATAATCTAAACAATACTGTTTGCTTGATTCACCTCACTCAAATAATTTAGCCGCTAGAGCATTTGCAAAGTTGAAACAAAAATGTGAATTTTCTCAAAACCCAACATTCTTTGTGAAGATGAAAAATTAAAGACTTTCCTGAAAGCTCTTCAAATTATTTAGCTAATATTGTTTGTTTGATTCACCTCGTTCAAATAAATTAGCTGCTAGAGCGTTTGCAAAGGTGAAACAAAAATGTGAATTTTCTCAAAACCCAACATTCTTTGTGAACACTGTTGCCACGTTTCTGGTAGGGGTAGAAGAAAGATTGAAGACTTTTCTGAAAACTCTTCGAATTATCTAACTAATATTATTCGTTTGATTCACCTCGTTCAAATAATTTAGCCGATAGAGCATTTGCAAAGTTGACACAAAAATGTGAATTTTCTCAAACCCCAACATTCTTTGTGAAGATGAAAAATTAAAGACTTTCCTGAAAGCTCTTCAAATTATTTAACTAATATTGTTTGTTTGATTCACCTCGTTCAAATAAATTAGCTGCTAGAGCGTTTGCAAAGGTGAAACAAAAATGTGAATTTTCTCAAAACCCAACATTCTTTGTGAACACTGTTGCCACGTTTCTGGTAGGAGTAGAAGAAAGACTGAATGCTTTCCTGAAAACTCTTCAAATTATTTAACTAATATTGTTTGTTTGATTCACCTCGTTCAAATAAATTAGCTGCTAGAGCGTTTGCAAAGTTGAAACAAAAATGTGATTTTTCTCAAAAACCTAAATTTTTTGCGAACACTGTTGTCACGCTTCCGGTAGGAGAAGATAAAAAATTTAAGACTTTTCTGAAAGCTCTTCAAATTATCTAACTAATTCTGTTTGTTTGACTCACCTCGTTCAAATAGTTTATCCGATAGAGCGTTTGCAAAGGTGAAACAAAAATGTGATTTTTACCAAAACCCAACATTTTTTGTGAACACTGTTGCCACGTTTCTGGTAGGAGTAGAAAAAGATTGAAGACTTTCCTGAAAGCTCTTCGAATAATCTTACCAATACTGTTTGCTTATCTAACCAGTGCTTTTTATTTGAGTCACCTCTTTCAATAATTTAGCCGCTAGATCGTTTGCAAAGTTGAAACAAAAATGTGATTTTTCTTAAAACCCTAAATTTTTAGCGAACACTGTTGCCACGTTTCTGGTAGGAATAGAAAAAGATTGAAGACTTTCCTGAAAGCTCTTCGAATAATCTAACCTATACTGTTTGCTTGATTCACCTCGTTCAAATAGTTTAGCCACTAGAGCGTTTGCAAATCTCAAACAAAATTGAGAATTTTCTCAAAACCCAACATTTTTTGTGAACACAATTGCAACGCCCCTGAAAGGAGTAGAAGAAAGATTGAAGACTTTCCTCAAAGCTCTTTTAATTATCTAACCAGCGCTTTTTATTTTACTCATCTCTTTCAATAATTTAGCCGCAAGATCGTTTGCAAAGTTGATACAAAAATGTGACTTTTCTTAAAACCCTAAATTTTTAGCGAACACTGTTGCCACGTTTCTGGTAGGAGTAGAAAAAGATTGAAGACTTTCCTGAAAGCTCTTCGAATAATCTAAACAATACTGTTTGCTTGATTCACCTTGTTCAAATAGTTTAGCCACTAGAGCGTTTGCAAATTTCAAAAAAAAATATGAATTTTCTCAAAACCCTAAATTTTTTGCGAACACGGTTGCCACGTTTCTGGTAGGAGTAGAAGCGAAATTTAAGATTAAATTATCTAACCAATTCTGTTTGTTTGACCCGCCTCGTTCAAATAGTTTAGCCGCTAGAGCGTTTGCAAAGTTGAAACAAAAATGTGAATTTTCTCAAAACACTAAATTTTTGTGAATACTATTGCCACGCCCGTGAAAAGAGTAGAAGAAAGATTGAAGACTTTCCTGAAAGCTCTTTAAATTGTCTAACCAATGCTTTTTGTTTGACTAAGCTCTTTCAAATAGTTAACCCACTAGCGCGTTTGCAAAATTGAAACAAAAATGTGAATTTTCTCAAAACCCAACATTCTTTGTGAACACTGTTGCCACGTTTCTGGTAGGAGTAGATGAAAAATTAAAGACTTGCCTGAAAGCTCTTCAAATTATCTCACCAATACTGTTTGCTTGATTCACCTCTTTCAAATAAATTAGCTTTTAGAGTGTTTGCAAACTTGAAACAAAAATATGAATTTTCTCAAAACCCAACATTCTTTGTGAAGATGAAAAATTTAAGGCTTGCCTGAAAGCTCTTCAAATTATCTAACTAATATTGTTTGTTTGATTAACCTCGTTCAAATAAATTATTGCAAAGTTGAAACAAAAATGTGATTTTTTTCAAAACCCTAAATTTTGTGAACACTATTGCCACGCCCCTGAAATTGTAGAAGAAAGATTGAAGACCTTCCTGAAAGCTCTTTAAATTGTCTAACCAATGCTTCTTGTTTGACTCACCTTGTTCAAATAGTTTAGCCGCTAGAGCAATTGCAAAGGTGAAACAAAAATGTGATTTTTCTCAAAACCCAACATTTTTTGTGAACACTGTTGCCACGTTTCTGGTAGGACTAGAAGAAAGACTGAAGACTTTCCTCAAAGCTCTTTTAATTATCTAACCAGCGTTTTTTATTTGACACATCTCTTTTAGACAGTTTGCCGCTAGATTGTTGGTAAAGTTGAAACAAAAATGTAGTTTTTATAAAAACCCTACATTTTTTGTGAACACTTTTGCCACGCTCCTGGTAGGAGTAGAAGAAACCATTACTTTTTGTTGGACTCAGCTCGATCAAACAGTTTAGCCACTAGAGCGTTTGCAAATCTGAAACAAAAATGTGAATTTTCTCAACATCCAACATTCTTTGTGAACACTGTAGCCACGTTACTGGTAGGAGTAAAAGAAAAATTAAAGATTAAATTATCCAACAAATTTTGTTTGGTTGACTCACCTTGTTGAAACAGAGTTAGCCGCTGGAGCGTTTGCAAAGGTGAAACAAAAATGTGATTTTTATCAAAACCCAACATTTTTTGTGAACACTATTGCCACGCTCCTGGTAGGAGTAGAAAAAGATTGAAGACTTTCCTGAAAGCTTTTTAAATTATCTAACCATTGCTTTTTGTTTGACTCAGCTCGTTGAAATAGTTTAGCCACTAGAGCGTTTGCAAATCTGAAACAAAAATGTGATTTTTATCAAAACCCAACATTTTTTGTGAACACTATTGCCACGCTCCTGGTAGGAATAGAAGAAAGATTGAAGACTTTCCTGAAAGCTCTTTAAATTGTCTAACCGATGCTTTTTGTTTGACTCAGCTCGTTGAAATAGTTTAGCCACTAGAGCGTTTGCAAAGTTGAAAAAAAAATGTGAATTTTCTTAATACCCAACATTCTTTGTGAACACTGTTGCCACGTTTCTGGTAGGACTTGAAAAAGATTGAGGACTTTCCTGAAAACCCTTTGAATAATCTAACCAATACTGTTTGCTTGTTTCACCTCGTTCAAATAACTTCGCCGCTAGAGCGTTTGCAAAGTTGAGACAAAAATGGGATTTTTCTCAAAACCGTAAATTTTTGCGAATACTGTTGCCACGTTTCTGGTAGGAGTAAAAACCCACTCAAGACTTTCCTGAAAGCTCTTTGAATAATCTCACCAATACTGTTTGTTTTATTCACCTCGTTTCAATAATATAGCCGCTAGAACATTTGCAAAGTTGAAACAAAAATGAGAATTTTCTTAAAACCTAACATTCTTTGTGAAAATGAAAAATTAAAGACTTTCCTGAAAGCTCTTCAATTTATCTAACCAATTCTGTTTGTTTGATTCACCTCGTTCAAATAACTTAGCCGCTAGAGCATTTGCAAAGTTGAAACAAAAATGTGAATTTTCTCAAAACCCTAAATTTTTTTGCGAACACTGTTGCCAAGTTTCTGGTAGGAGTAGAAAAAGATTGAATATTTTCCTGAAAGCTTTTTAAATTGTCTAACCAATGCTTTTTGTTTGACTAAGCTCGTTCAAATAGTTAACCCACTAGAGCGTTTGAAAATCTCAAACAAAAATGTGAATTTTCACAAAACCCTAAATTTTTTGCGAACATTATTGCCACGTTTCTGGTAGGAGTAGAAGCAAAATTAAAGATTAAATTATCTAACCAATTCTGTTTGTTTGACCCGCCTCGTTCAAATAGTTTAGCCGCTAGAGCGTTTGCAAAGTTGAAACAAAAATGTGATTTTTCTCAAATCCCTAAATTTTTTGAATACTATTGCCACGCCCCTGAAAAGAGTAGAAGAAAGATTGAAGACTTTCCTGAAAGCTCTTTAATTTGTCTAACCAATGCTTTTTGTTTGACTAAGCTCTTTCAAATAGTTAACCCACTAGCGCGGTTGCAAAATTGAAACAAAAATGTGATTTGTATCAAAATCCAACATTTTTTGTGAACACTGTTGCAGAAACGTGGCAAGTAGGAGTAGAAGAAAAATTAAAGATTCAATTATTTTACCAATTCCGTTTGGTTGACTCACCTTGGTAAAACAGTTTAGCCGCTGGAGCGTTTGCAAAGTTTAAACAAAAATGTGATTTTTCTCAAAACCCTAAATTTTTTCGAACACTGTTGCCACGTTTCTGGTAGGAGTAGAAAAAGATTGAACACTTTCCTGAAAGCTCTTCGAATAATCTAACCAATGCTGTTTGCTTGATTCACCTCGTTCAAATAATTTAACCGCTAGATCGTTTGAAAATTTGAAACAAAAATGTGATTTTTCTTAAAACCCTAAATTTTTAGCGAACACTGTTGCCACGTTTCTGGTAGGAGTAGAAAAAGATTAAAGACTTTCCTGAAAGCTCTTCGATTAGTCTAACCAATACTGTTTGCTTGATTCACCTCGTTCAAATAAATTAGCTGCTAGAGCGTTTGCAAAGGTGAAACAAAAATGTGAATTTTCTCAAAACCTAACATCCTTTGTGATCACTGTTGCCACGTTTTTGGTAGGAGTAGATGAAAAATTAAAGACTTTCCTGAAAGCTCTTCAAATTATCTATCCAATTCTGTTTGTTTGACTCACCTCGTTCAAATAGTTTAGCCGCTAGGGCGTTTGCAAAGTTGAAACAAAAATGTGATTTTTATCAAAACCCTATATTTTTGTGAACACTATTGCCACGCCCCTGGTAGGAGTAGAAGAAAAGTGGAACACTTTCCTAAATGCTGTTTAAATTATCTAACCAGTGCTTTTTATTTACTCACCTCTTTCAAATAGCTTGCCGCTAGAGCGTTTGCAAAGTTGAAACAAAAATGTGATTTTTCTCAAAACCCTAAATTTTTTTGCGAACACTGTTGCCAAGTATCTGGTAGGGGTAGAAAAAGATTGAAGACTTTCCTGAAAGCTCTTCGAATAATCTAACCAATGCTGTTTGCTTGATTCACCTCGTTCAAATAGTTTAGCCACTAGAGCGTTTGCAAATCTCAAACAAAAATGTGAATTTTCTCAAAACCTAAAATTTTTTACGAACACTGTTGCCACGTTTCTGGTAGGAGTAGAAGCAAAATTAAAGATTTAATTATCTAACCAATTCTGTTGGTTTGACCCGCCTCGTTCAAATAGTTTAGCTGCTAGAGCGTTTGCAAAGTTGAAACAAACATGTGATTTTTCTCAAAACCCTAAATTTTTGTGAACACTATTGCCATGGCCCTGAAAGGAGAAGAAGAAAGATTGAAGACTTTCCTGAAAGCTCTTTAAATTGTCTAACCAATGCTTTTTGTTTGACTTAGCTCGTTCAAATAGTTTAGCCACTAGAGCGTTTGCAAAGTTGAAACAAAAATGTGAATTTTCTCAAAACCCAACATTCTTTGTGAACACTGTTGCCACGTTTCTGGTAGGAGCAGAAAAAAGATTGAAGACTTTCCTGAAAGCTCTTAAAATTATCTAACCAGTGCTTTTTATTTACTCACCTCGTTCAAATAGCTCGCCGCTAGAGCGTTTGCAAAGTTGAAACAAAAATGTGAATTTTCTCAAAACCCAACATTCTTTGTGAACACTATTACTACGTTCCTGGTAGGAGTAGAAGAAAGATTGAACACTTTCCTGAAAGCTCTTCAAATTATCTAACCAATTCTGTTTGCTTGACTCACCTCGTTTAAATAGTTTAGCCGCTAGAGCATTTGCAAAGTTGAAACAAAAATGTGATTTTTCTCAAAACCCTAAATTTTTTGCGAGCGCTGTTGCCACGTTTCTGGTAGGAGTAGTAAAAGATTGAAGACTTTCCTGAAAGCTCTTTAAATTATCTAACCATTGCTTTTTGTTTGACTCAGCTCGTTGAAATAGTTTAGCCACTAGAGCGTTTGCAAATCTGAAACAAAAATGTGAATTTTCTCAAAACCCAACATTTTTTGTGAACACTTTTGCCACGTTTCTGGTAGGAGTAGAAAAAAGATTGAAGACTTTCCTGAAAGCTCTTTAAATTATCTAACCAGTGCTTTTTATTTACTCACCTCTTTCAAATAGCTTGCCGCTAGAGCGTTTGCAAATCTGAAACAAAAATGTGAATTTTCTCAAAACCCAACATTTTTTGTGAACACTGTTGCCATGTTTCTGGCAGGAGTAGAAGAAAAATTAAAGATTCAATTATCCAACCAATTCTGTTTGGTTGACTCACCTTGTTGAAACAGTTTAGCCGCTGGAGCGTTTGCAAATGTGAAACAAAAATGTAATTTTTATCAAAACCCAAAATTTTTGTGAACACTATTGCCACGCTCCCGGTAGGAGTAGAAGAAAGATTGAAGACTTTCCTGAAAGCTCTTTAAATTGTCTAACCAATGCTTTTTGTTTGACTCAGCTCGTTAAAATAGTTTAGCCACTAGAGCGTTTGCAAAGTTGAAAAAAATGTGAATTTTCTTAATACCCAACATTCTTTGTGAACACTGTTGCCACGTTTCTGGTAGAAGCAGAAGAAACATTGAAGACTTTCCTGAAGACCCTTCGAATAATCTAACCAATACTGTTTGCTTGTTTCACCTCGTTCAAATAACTTCGCCGCTAGAGCGTTTGAAAAGTTGAGACAAAAATGGAATTTTTTTCAAAACCTTAAATTTTTTGCGAACACTGTTGCCACGTTTCTGGTAGGAGTAAACAAAAACTGAAGACTTTCCTGAAAGCTCTTCGAATAATATCACCAATACTGTTTGTTTTATTCACCTCGTTTCAATAATATAACCGCTAGGGCGTTTGTAAAGTTAAAACAAAAGTGTGAATTTTCTCAAAACCCAGCATTCTTTGTGAACACTGTTGCCACGTTTCTGGTAGGAGTAAATGAAAAAGTAAAGACCTTCCTGAAAGCTCTTCAAATTATCTATCCAATTCTGTTTGTTTGACTCACCTCGTTCAAATAGTTTAGCCGCTAGAGCGTTTGTAAACTTGAAACAAAAATGTGAATTTTCTCAAAACCCTAAATCTTTGTGAACACTATTGCAACGCTCCTGGTAGGTAAAGACAAAAGCTTAAAGACTTTCGAGAAAGCTCTTTAAATTGTCTAACCCATGCTGTTTGTTTGACTCAGCTCGTTTAAATAGTTTAGCCACTAGAGCGTTTGCAAATCTGAAAAAAAATTTTAATTTTCTCAAAACCCTAAATTTTTTGCGAACACTGTTGCCAGGTTTCTGGTAGGAGTAGAAGAAAAATTAAAGATTCAATTATCTAACCAATTCTGTTTGGTTGACTCACCTTGTTGAAACAGTTTAGCCGCTGGAGCGTTTGCAAAGGTGAAACAAAAATGTGAATTTTCTCAAAACCCTAAATTTTTGTGAACACTATTGCCACGCTCCTGGTAGGTAAAGACAAAAGCTTGAAGACTTTCCTGAAAGCTCTTTAAATTGTCTAACCAATGCTTTTTGTTTGACTCAGCTCGTTGAAATAGTTTAGCTGCTAGAGCGTTTGCAAAGTTGAAACAAACATGTGATTTTTCTCAAAACCCTAAATTTTTTGCGAACACTGTTGCCACGTTTTTGGTAGGAGTAGATGAAAAATTAAAGACTTTCCTGAAAGCTCTTCGAATAATCTCACCAATACTGTTTGCTTGATTCACCTCGTTAAAATAGTTTAGCCACTAGAGCGTTTGCAAATCTCAAACAAAATTGAGAATTTTCTCAAAACCCTAAATTTTTTGCGAACACTGTTGCCACGTTTCTGGTAGGAGTAGAGGCAAAATTGAAGATTAAATTTTCTAACCAATTCTGTTTGTTCGACCGGCCTCCTTCAAATAGTTTAGCCGCTAGAGCGTTTGCAAAGTTGAAGCAAAAATGTTTATCAAAACCCTACATTTTTGTGAACACTATTGCCACGCCCCTGGTAGGAGTAGAAGAAAAGTTGAACACTTTCCTGAAAGCTCTTTAAATTATCTAACCAGTGCTTTTAATTTTTTCACCTCATTCAAATAGCTTGCCGCTAGAGCGTTTGCAAATTTGAAACCAAAATGTGATTTGTACAAAACCCAACATTTTTTGTGAACACTATTACCACGTTCCTGGTAGGAGTAGAAGAAAGATTGAAGGCTTTTCTGAGAGTTCTTTTAATTGTCTAACCAATGCTTTTTGTTTGACTCAGCTCGTTGAAATAGTTTAGTCACTAGAGCGTTTGCCAATCTGAAACAGAAATGTGAATTTTCTCAAAACCCAATATTTTTTGTGAACACTGTTGCCATGCTTCTGGTAGGAGTAAAAGAAAAATTAAAGATTCAATTATACAACCAATTCTGTTTGGTTGACTCACCTTGCTGAAACAGTTTAGCCGCTGGAGCGTTTGCAAAGGTGAAACAAAAATGTGATTTTTATCAAAACCCAACATTTTTGTGAACACTATTGCCACGCTCCTGGTAGGAGTAGAAGAAAGATTGAAGACTTTCCTGAAAGCTCTTTAAATTGTCTAACCAATGCTTTTTGTTTGACTCAGCTCGTTGAAATAGTTTAGCCACTAGAGCGTTTGCAAAGTTGAAAAAAAAAATGTGAATTTTCTTAATACCCAACATTCTTTGTGAACACTGTTGACACGTTTCTGGTAGGAGCAGAAGAAAGATTGAAGACTTTCCTGAAAACCCTTCGATTAATATAACCAATACTGTTTGTTTGATTCACCTCGCTCAAATAACTTCGCCGCTAGAGCGTTTGAAAAGTTGAGACAAAAATGGAATTTTTTACAAAACCCTAAATTTTTTGCGAACACTGTTGCCACGTTTTTGGTAGGAGTAAACAAAAACTGAAGACTTTCCTGAAACCTCTTCGAATAATATTTCCAATACTGTTTGTTTTATTCACCTCGTTTCAATAATATAACCGCTAGAGCGTTTGCAAAGTTAAAACAAAAATGTGAATTTTCTCAAAACCCAGCATTCTTTGTGAACACTGTTGCCACGTTTCTGGTAGGAGTAAATGAAAAATTAAAGACCTTCCTGAAAGCTCTTCAAATTATCTAACCAGTGCTTTTAATTTTTTCACCTCATTCAAATAGCTTGCCGCGTGAGCGTTTGCAAAGTTGAAACAAAAATATGATTTTTCTCAAATTCCTAAACTTTTGTGAATACTATTGCCACGCCCCTGAAAAGAGTAGAAGAAAGATTGAAGACTTTCCTGAAAGCTCTTTTAATTATCTAACCAGTGCTTTTTAGTTGACTCACCTCTTTCACTAATTTAGATCGTTTGCAAAGTTGAAACAAAAATGTGATTTTTCTTAAAACCCTAAATTTTTAGCGAACACTGTTGCCACGTTTCTGGTAGGAGTAGAAAAAGGTTGAAGACTTTCCTGAAAGCTCTTCGAATAATCTCACCAATACTGTTTGCTTGATTCACCTCGTTAAAATAGTTTAGCCACTAGAGCGTTTGCAAATCTCAAACAAAATTGAGAATTTTCTCAAAACCCTAAATTTTTTGCGAACACTGTTGCCACGTTTCTGGTAGGAGTAGAGGCAAAATTGAAGATTAAATTATCTAACCAATTCTGTTTGTTCGACCGGCCTCCTTCAAATAGTTTAGCCGCTAGAGCGTTTGCAAAGTTGAAGCAAAAATGTTTATCAAAACCCTACATTTTTGTGAACACTATTGCCACGCCCCTGGTAGGAGTAGAAGAAAAGTTGAACACTTTCCTGAAAGCTCTTTAAATTATCTAACCAGTGCTTTTAATTTTTTCACCTCATTCAAATAGCTTGCCGCTAGAGCGTTTGCAAATTTGAAACCAAAATGTGATTTGTACAAAACCCAACATTTTTTGTGAACACTATTACCACGTTCCTGGTAGGAGTAGAAGAAAGATTGAAGGCTTTTCTGAGAGTTCTTTTAATTATCTAACCAGTGTTTTTTACTTGAATCACCTCTTTCAATTGTTTAGCCGCTTGATCGTTTGCAAAGTTGAAACAAAAATGTGATTTTTCTTAAAACCCTAAATTTTTAGCGAACACTGTTGCCAAGTTTCTGGTAGGAGTAGAAAAAGATTGAAGACTTTCCTGAAAGCTCTTCGAATAATCTAAACAATACTGTGTGCTTGATTCACCTCGTTCAAATAGTTTAGCCACTAGAACGTTTGAAAATCTCAAACAAAATTGAGAATTTTCTCAAAGCCCTAAATTTTTTGCGAACACTGTTGCCACGTTTCTGGTAGAAGTAGAAGCAAAATCAAAGATTAAATTATTTAACCAATTCTGTTTGTTTGACTCACCTCGTTCAAATAAATAAGCTCCTAGAGCGTTTGCAAAGGTGAAATAAAAATGTGAATTTTCTTAAAACCCAACATTCTTTGTGAACACTGTTGCAACGTTTCTGGTAGGAGTAGAAGAAAGATTGAAGACTTTCCTTAAAGCTCTTCGAATAATCTCACCAATACTGTTTGCTTGATTCACCTCGTCCCATTAATTTAGCCGCTAGAGCGTTTGCAAAGTTGAAACAAAAATGTGAATTTTCTCAAAACCCAACATTCTTTGTGAACACTGTTGCCACGTTTCTGGTAGGAGTAGATGAAAAATTAAAGTTTTTCCTGAAAGCTCTCCGAATATTCTAACCAATACTGTTTGCTTGATTCACCTCGTTCAATTAATGTAGCCGCTACAGCGTTTGCAAAGGTGAAACAAAAATGTGAATTTTCTCAAAACCCAACAATTTTGTGAACACTATTGCCACGCTCCTGGTAGGTGTAGAAGAAAGATTGAAAGTTCTGCTGAAAGCTCTTTAAATTGTCTAAACAATGCTATTTGTTTGACTCAGCTCGTTCAAATAAATTAGCTGCTAGAGCGTTTGCAAAGGTGAAACAAAAATGTGAATTTTCTCAAAACCCAACATTCTTTGTGAATATTGTTGCCACGTTTCTGGTAGGAGTAGAAGAAAGATTGAAGGCTTTCCTGAAAGCTCTTCAAATTATTTAACTAATATTGTTTGTTTGATTCACCTCGTTCAAATAAATTAGCTGCTAGAGCGTTTGCAAAGGTGAAACAAAAATGTGAATTTTCTCAAAACCCAACATTCTTTGTGAACACTGTTGCCACGTTTCTGGTAGGAGTAGATGAAAAATTAAAGACTTGCCTGAAAGCTCTTCAAATTATCTATATAATTCTGTTTGTTTGATTCACCTCGTTCAAATAAAGTAGCTGCTAGAGCGCTTGCAAAGGTGAAACAAAAATGTGAATTTTCTTAAAACCCAACATTCTTTGTGAACACTGTTGCCACGTTTCTGGTAGGAGTAGATGAAAAATTAAAGTTTTTCCAGAAAGCTCTTCGAATATTCTAACCAATACTGTTTGCTTGATTCACCTCGTTCAATTAATTTAGCCGCTAAAGCGCTTGCAATGGTGAAACAAAAATGTGAATTTTCTCAAAACCCAACAATTTTGTGAACACTATTGCCACGCTCCTGGTAGGTGTAGAAGAAAGATTGAAAGTTTTGCTGAAAGCACTTTAAATTGTCTAATCAATGCTATTTGTTTGACTCAGCTCGTTCAAATAAATTAGCTGCTAGAGCGTTTGCAAAGGTGAAACAAAAATGTGAATTTTCTCAAAACCCAACATTCTTTGTGAATATTGTTGCCACGTTTCTGGTAGGAGTAGAAGAAAGATTGAAGGCTTTCCTGAAAGCTCTTCAAATTATTTAACTAATATTGTTTGTTTGATTCACCTCGTTCAAGTAAATTAGCTGCTAGAGCGTTTGCAAAGGTGAAACAAAAATGTGAATTTTCTCAAAGCGCAACATTCTTTGTGAACACTGTTGCCACGTTTCTGGTAGGAAAAGATGAAAAATTAAAGACTTGCCTGAAAGCTCTTCAAATTATTTAACTAATATTGTTTGTTTGATTCACCTCGTTCAAATAAATTAGCCACTAGATCGTTTGCAAGTCTGAAACAAAAATGTGAATTTTCTCAAAACCCTAAATTTTTTGCGAACACTGTTGCCACGTTTCTGGTAGGACTAGAAAAAGATTGAAGACTCTCCTGAAAGCTCTTCGAATAGTCTAACCAATACTGTTTGCTTGATTCACCTCGTTCAAATAATTTAGCCGCTAGAGCGTTTGCAAATCTGAAACAAAAATGTGAATTTTCTCAAAACCCTAAATTTTTTGCGAACACTGTTGCCACGTTTCTGGTAGGACTAGAAAAAGATTGAAGACTTTCCTGAAAGCTCTTCGAATAATCTTACCAATACTGTTTGCTTGATTCACCTCGTTCAAATAGTTTAGCCACTAGAGCGTTTACAAATCTGAAAAAAATGTGAATTTTCTCAAAACCCTAAATTTTTTGCGAACACTGCTGCCACGTTTCTGGTAGGAGTAGATGAAAAATTAAAGACTTTCCTGAAAGCTCTTTAAATTGTCTAACCAATGCTTTTTGTTTGACTCACCTTGTTCAAATAGTTAAGCCGCTAGAGCGTTTGCAAATTTGAAACAAAAATGAGAATTTTATCAAAACCCAACGTTCTTTGTGAACACTGTTGCCACGTTTCTGGTAGGAGTAGATGAAAAATTAAAGTTTTTCCTGAAAGCTCTTCGAATATTCTAAACAATACTGTTTGCTTGATTCACCTCGTTCAATTAATTTAGCCGCTAAAGCGTTTGCAAAGGTGAAACAAAAATGTGAATTTTCTCAAAACCCAACAATTTTGTGAACACTATTGCCACGCTCCTGGAAGGAGTAGAAGAAAGATTGAAAGTTTTCCTGAAAGCTCTTTAAATTGTCTAACCAACTCTGTTTGTTTGATTCACCTCGTTCAAATAACTTCGCCGCTAGAGCGTTTGCAAAGGCTAAAAAAACAATGTGAATTTTCTCAAAACCCAACATTTTTTGTGAACACTGTTTCCACGTTTCTGGTAGGAGTAGATGAAAAATTAAAGACTTGCCTGAAAGCTCTTCAAATTATCTAACTAATATTGTTTTTTGATTCACCTCGTTCAAATAAATTAGATGCTAGAGCGTTTGCAAAGGCGAAACAAAAATGTGATTTTTATCAAAACACAACATTCTTGGTTAACACTGTTGCCACGTTTCTGGTAGGACTAGAAGAAAGATTGAAGACTTTCCTGAAAACTCTTCGAATTATCTAACTAATATTGTTTGCTTGATTCACCCCGTTCAAATAATTAAGCTGCTGGAGCGTTTGCAAATCTGAAAAAAATGTGAATTTTCTCAAAACCCTAAATTTTTTGCGAACACTGCTGCCACGTTTCTGGTAGGAGTAGAAGCAAAATTAAAGATAAATTATCTAACCAATTCTGTTTTTTTGACCCACCTCGTTCAAATAGTTTAGCCGCTAGAGCGTTTGCAAAGTTGAAACAAAAATGTGATTTTTCTCAAAACCCTAAGTTTTTGTGAATACTATTGCCACGCCCCTGAAAGGAGTAGAAGAAAGATTGAAAACCTTCCTGAAAGGTCTTTAAATTGTCTAACCAATGCTTTTTGTTTGACTAAGCTCGTTTAAATAGTTAACCCACTCGAGCGTTTGCAAGTTGAAACAAAAATGAGAATTTTCTCAAAACCCAACATTCTTGGTTAACACTGTTGCCACGTTTCTGGTAGGAGTAGAAGAAAGATTGAAGACTTTCCTGAAACCTCTTCGAATTATCGAACTAATATTGTTCGTTTGATTCACCTCGTTCAAATAAACTAGCTGCTAGAGCGTTTGCAAAGGTGATACAAAAATGTGAATTTTCTCAAAACCCAACATTCTTTGTGAACACTGTTGCAACGTTTCTGGTAGGAGTAGAAGAAAGATTGAAGACTTTCCTTAAATCTCTTTGAATAATCTCACCAATACTGTTTGCCTGATTCACCGCGTTCCAATAATTTAGCCGCTAGAGCGTTTGCAAATCTGAAACAAAAATGTGAATTTTCTCAAAACCCTAAATTTTTTGCGAACACTGTTGCCACGTTTCTGGTAGGACTAGAAAAAGATTGAAGACTTTCCTGAAAGCTCTTCGAATAATCTTACCAATACTGTTTGCTTGATTCACCTCGTTCAAATAGTTTAGCCACTAGAGCGTTTACAAATCTGAAAAAAATGTGAATTTTCTCAAAACCCTAAATTTTTTGCGAACACTGCTGCCACGTTTCTGGTAGGAGTAGATGAAAAATTAAAGACTTTCCTGAAAGCTCTTTAAGTTGTCTAACCAATGTTTTTTGTTTGACTCACCTTGTTTAAATAGTTAAGCCGCTAGAGCGTTTGCAAATTTGAAACAAGGATGTGAATTTTCTCAAAACCCTAAGTTTTTGTGAATACTATTGCCACGCCCCTGAAAGGAGTAGAAGAAAAAGTGAAGACTTTCCTGAAAGCTTTTTAAATTGTCCAACCAATGCTTTTTCTTTGACTCACCTTGTTCAAATAGTTAAGCCGCTAGAGCGTTTGCAAATTTGAAACAAAAAAGTGAATTTTCTCAAAACCCAACATTCTTTGTGAACACTGTTGCCACGTTTCTGGTAGGAGTAGATGAAAAATTAAAGACTTTCCTGAAAGCTCTTTAAATTGTCTAACCAATGCTTTTTGTTTGACTCACCTTGTTCAAATAGTTAAGCCGCTAGAGCGTTTGCAAATTTGAAACAAAAATGAGAATTTTATCAAAACCCAACGTTCTTTGTGAACACTGTTGCCACGTTTCTGGTAGAAGTAGATGAAAAATTAAAGTTTTTCCTGAAAGCTCTTCGAATATTCTAAACAATACTGTTTGCTTGATTCACCTCGTTCAATTAATTTAGCCGCTAAAGCGTTTGCAAAGGTGAAACAAAAATGTGAATTTTCTCAAAACCCAACAATTTTGTGAACACTATTGCCACGCTCCTGGAAGGAGTAGAAGAAAGATTGAAAGTTTTCCTGAAAGCTCTTTAAATTGTCTAACCAACTCTGTTTGTTTGATTCACCTCGTTCAAATAACTTCGCCGCTAGAGCGTTTGCAAAGGCTAAAAAAAATGTGAATTTTCTCAAAACCCAACATTTTTTGTGAACACTGTTTCCACGTTTCTGGTAGGAGTAGATGAAAAATTAAAGACTTGCCTGAAAGCTCTTCAAATTATCTAACTAATATTGTTTGTTTGATTCACCTCGTTTAAATAAATTAGATGCTAGAGCGTTTGCAAAGGCGAAACAAAAATGTGATTTTTATCAAAACACAACATTCTTGGTTAACACTGTTGCCACGTTTCTGGTAGGACTAGAAGAAAGATTGAAGACTTTCCTGAAAACTTTTCGAATTATCTAACTAATATTGTTTGCTTGATTCACCCCGTTCAAATAATTAAGCTGCTGGAGCGTTTGCAAATCTGAAAAAAATGTGAATTTTCTCAAAACCCTAAATTTTTTGCGAACACTGCTGCCACGTTTCTGGTAGGAGTAGAAGCAAAATTAAAGATAAATTATCTAACCAATTCTGTTTTTTTGACCCACCTCGTTCAAATAGTTTAGCCGCTAGAGCGTTTGCAAAGTTGAAACAAAAATGTGATTTTTCTCAAAACCCTAAGTTTTTGTGAATACTATTGCCACGCCCCTGAAAGGAGTAGAAGAAAGATTGAAAACCTTCCTGAAAGGTCTTTAAATTGTCTAACCAATGCTTTTTGTTTGACTAAGCTCGTTTAAATAGTTAACCCACTCGAGCGTTTGCAAGTTGAAACAAAAATGAGAATTTTCTCAAAACCCAACATTCTTTGTGAACACTGTTGCAACGTTTCTGGTAGGAGTAGAAGAAAGATTGAAGACTTTCCTTAAATCTCTTTGAATAATCTCACCAATACTGTTTGCCTGATTCACCGCGTTCCAATAATTTAGCCGCTAGAGCGTTTGCAAAGTTGAAACAAAAATGTGAATTTTCTCAAAACCCAACATTCTTTGTGAGCACTGTTGCCACGTTTCTGGTAGGAGTAGATGAAAAACTAAAGACCTTCCTGAAAGCTCTTTAAAATGTCTAACCAATGCTTTTTGTTTGACTCACCTTGTTCAAATAGTTAAGCCGCTAGAGCGTTTGAAAATTTGAAACAAAAATGTGAATTTTCTCAAAACCCAACATTCGTTGTGAACAGTGTTGCCACGTTTCTGGTAGGAGTAGATGAAAAATTAAAGACTTTCCCGAAAGCTCTTCAAATTATTTAACTAATATTGTTTGTTTGTTTCACCTCGTTCAAATAAATTAGCTGCTAGAGCGTTTGCAAAGGTGAAACAAAAATGTGAATTTTCTCAAAACCCAACATTCTTTGTGAACACTGTTGCCACGTTTCTGGTAGGAGTAGATGAAAAATTAAAGACTTGCCTGAAAGCTCTTCAAATTATCTAACTAATATTGTTTGCTTGATTCGCCTCGTTCAAATAAATTAGCTGCTAGAGCGTTTGCAAAGTTGAAACTAAAATGTGATTCTTATCAAAACCCTACATTTTTGTGAACACTGTTGCCACGTTCCTGAAAGGAGTAGAAGAAAAAGTGAAGACTTTCCTGAAAGCTTTTTAAATTGTCCAACCAATGCTTTTTGTTTGACTCACCTTGTTCAAATAGTTAAGCCGCTAGAGCGTTTGCAAATTTGAAACAAAAATGAGAATTTTATCAAAACCCAACGTTCTTTGTGAACACTGTTGCCACGTTTCTGGTAGGAGTAGATGAAAAATTAAAGACTTTCCTGAAAGCTCTTTAAATTGTCTAACCAATGCTTTTTGTTTGACTCACCTTGTTCAAATAGTTAAGCCGCTAGAGCGTTTGCAAATTTGAAACAAAAATGAGAATCTTATCAAAACCCAACGTTCTTTGTGAACACTGTTGCCACGTTTCTGGTAGGAGTAGATGAAAAATTAAAGACTTGCCTGAAAGCTCTTCAAATTATTTAACTAATATTGTTTGCTTGATTCACCTCGTTCAAATAAATTAGCTGCTAGAGCGTTTGCAAAGGTGAAACAAAAATGTGAATTTTCTCAAAACCCAAAATTCTTTGTGAACACTGTTGCAACGTTTCTGGTAGGAGTAGAAAAAAGGTTGAAGACTTTCCTTAAAGCTCTTCGAATAACCTCACCAATACTGTTTGCTTGATTCACCTCGTTCCAATAGTTTAGCTGCTAGAGCGTTTGCAAAGTTGAAACAAAAATGTGAATTTTTTCAAAACCCAACATTCTTTGTGAAGATGAAAAATTAAAGACTTTCCTGAAAGCTCTTCAAATTATTTAATTAATATTGTTTGTTTGATTCACCTCGTTCAAATAAATTAGCTGCTAGAGCGTTTGCAAAGGTGAAACAAAAATGTGAATTTTCTCAAAACCCAACATTCTTTGTGAATACTGTTGCCACGTTTCTGGTAGGAGTAGATGAAAAATTAAAGACTTTCCTGAAAGCTCTTTAAAATGTCTAACCAATGCTTTTTGTTTGACTCACCTTGTTCAAATAGTTAAGCCGCTAGAGCGTTTGAAAATTTGAAACAAAAATGTGAATTTTCTCAAAACCCAACATTCTTTGTGAACACTGTTGCCACGTTTCTGGTAGGAGTAGATGAAAAATTAAAGACTTTCCTGAAAGCTCTTTAAATTGTCTAACCAATGTTTTTTGTTTGACTCACCTTGTTTAAATAGTTAAGCCGCTAGAGCGTTTGCAAATTTGAAACAAAAATGTGAATTTTCTCAAAACCCAACATTCTTTGTGAACACTGTTGCCACGTTTCTGGTAGGAGTAGAAGAAAGATTGAAGACTTTCCTGAAAGCTCTTTAAATTGTCTAATCAATGCTATTTGTTTGACTCAGCTCGTTCAAATAAATTAGCTGCTAGAGCGTTTGCAAAGGTGAAACAAAAATGTGAATTTTCTCAAAACCCAACATTCTTTGTGAACACTGTTGCCACGTTTCTGGTAGGAGTAGATGAAAAATTAAAGACTTTCCTGAAAGCTCTTTAAAATGTCTAACCAATGCTTTTTGTTTGACTCACCTTGTTCAAATAGTTAAGCCGCTAGAGCGTTTGAAAATTTGAAACAAAAATGTGAATTTTCTCAAAACCCAACATTTTTTGTGAAAACTGTTGCAACGTTTCTGGTAGGAGTAGAAAAAAGATTGAAGACTTTCCTTAAAGCTCTTCGAATAATCTCACCAATACTGTTTGCTTGATTCACCTCGTTCAATTAGTTTAGCCGCTAGAGCGTTTGCAAAGTTGAAACAAAAATGTGAATTTTTTCAAAACCCAACATTCTTTGTGAAGATGAAAAATTAAAGACTTTCCTGAAAGCTCTTCAAATTATTTAATTAATATTGTTTGTTTGATTCACCTCGTTCAAATAAATTAGCTGCTAGAGCGTTTGCAAAGGTGAAACAAAAATGTGAATTTTCTCAAAACCCAACATTCTTTGTGAATACTGTTGCCACGTTTCTGGTAGGAGTAGATGAAAAATTAAAGACTTGCCTGAAAGCTCTTCAAATTATCTAACTAATATTGTTTGTTTGATTCACCTCGTTCAAATAAATTAGCTGCTAGAGCGTTTGCAAAGTTGAAAAAAAATGTGATTTTTATCAAAACCCTACATTTTTGTGAACACTGTTGCCACGCCCCTGAAAGGAGTAGAAAAAAATTAAGACTTTCCTGAAAGCTTTTTAAATTGTCTAACCAATGCTTTTTGTTTGACTTAGCTCGTTCAAACAGTTCAGCCACTAGAGCGTTTGCAAAGTTGAAACAAAAATGTGAATTTTCTCAAAACCCAACATTCTTTGTGAACACTGTTGCCACGTTTCTGGTAGGAGTAGAAGAAAGATTGAAGACTTTCCTGAAAGCTCTTTAAAATGTCTAATCAATGCTATTTGTTTGACTCAGCTCGTTCAAATAAATTAGCTGCTAGAGCGTTTGCAAAGGTGAAACAAAAATGTGAATTTTCTCAAAACCCAACATTCTTTGTGAACACTGTTGCCACGTTTCTCGTAGGAGCAGATGAAAAATTAAAGACTTGCCTGAAAGCTCTTCAAATTATCTAAATACTATTGTTTGTTTGATTCACCTCGTTCAAATAAATTAGCTGCTATAGCGTTTGCAAAGTTGAAACAAAAATGTGAATTTTCTCAAAACCCAACATTCTTTGTGAAGATGAAAAGTTAAAGACTTTCCTGAAAGCTCTTCAAATTATTTAACTAATATTGTTTGTTTGATTCACCTCCTTCAAATAAATTAGCTGCTAGAGCGTTTGCAAAGGTGAAACAAAAATGTGAATTTTCTCAAAACCCAACATTCTTTGTGAACACTGTTGTCACGTTTCTGGTAGGAGTAGATGAAAAATTAAAGACTTGCCTGAAAGCTTTTCAAATTATCTAACTAATATTGTTTGCTTGATTCACCTCGTTCAAATAAGTTAGCCACTAGAGCGTTTGCAAATCTGAAACAAAAATGTGAATTTTCTCAAAACCCTAAATTTTTTGCGAACGCTGTTGCCACGTTTGTGGTAGGACTAGAAAAAGATTGAAGACTTTCCTGAAAGCTCTTCAAATAATCTAACCAATACTGTTTGCTTGATTCGCCTCGTTCAAATAATTTAGACGCTAGAGCATTTGCAAAGTTGAAACAAAAATGTAAATTTTCTCAAAACCCTAAATTTTTTTGCGAACACTGTTGCCACGTTTCTGGTAGGAGTAGAAAAAGATTGAAGACTTTCCTGAAAGCTCTTCGAATAATCTTACCAATACTGTTTGCTTGATTCACCTCGTTCAAATAGTTTAGCTATAGAGCGTTTGCAAATCTGAAAAAAATGTGAATTTTCTCAAAACCCTAAATTTTTTGCGAACTTTGCTGCCATGTTTCTGGTAGAGTAGAAGCAAAATTAAAGATAAATTATCTAACCAATTCTGTTTTTTTGACCCACCACGTTCAAATAGTTTAGCCTTTAGAGCGTTTGCAAAGTTGAAACAAAAATGTGAATTTTCTCAAAACCCAACATTCTTTGTGAACACTGTTGCCACGTTTCTGGTAGGAGTATATGAAAAATTAAAGACTTTCCTGAAAGCTCTTTAAAATGTCTAACCAATGCTTTTTGTTTGACTCACCTTGTTCAAATAGTTAAGCCGCTAGAGCGTTTGAAAATTTGAAACAAAAATGTGAATTTTCTCAAAACCCAACATTCTTTGTGAACACTGTTGCCACGTTTCTGGTAGGAGTAGATGAAAAATTAAAGACTTGTCTGAAAGCTCTTCAAAATATTTAACTAATATTGTTTGTTTGATTCACCTCGTTCAAATAAATTAGCTGCTAGAGCGTTTGCAAAGGTGAAACAAAAATGTGAATTTTCTCAAAACCCAAAATTCTTTGTGAACAATGTTGTAACGTTTCTGGTAGGAGTGGAAAAAAGATTGAAGACTTTCCTTAAAGCTCTTCGAATAATCTCACCAATACTGTTTGCTTGATTCACCTCGTTCCAATAGTTTAGCCGCTAGAGCGTTTGCAAAGTTGAAACAAAACTGTGAATTTTTCAAAACCCAACATTCTTTGTGAAGATGAAAAATTAAAGACTGTCCTGAAAGCTCTTCAAATTATTTAATTAATATTGTTTGTTTGATTCACCTCGTTCAAATAAATTAGCTGCTAGAGCGTTTGCAAAGGTGAAACAAAAATGTGAATTTTCTCAAAACCCAACATTCTTTGTGAATACTGTTGCCACGTTTCTAGTAGGAGTAGATGAAAAATTAAAGACTTTCCTGAAAGCTCTTTAAAATGTCTAACCAATGCTTTTTGTTTGACTCACCTTGTTCAAATAGTTAAGCCGCTAGAGCGTTTGAAAATTTGAAACAAAAATGTGAATTTTCTCAAAACCCAACATTCTTTGTGAACACTGTTGCCACGTTTCTGGTAGGAGTAGATGAAAAATTAAAGACTTTCCTGAAAGCTCTTTAAATTGTCTAACCAATGTTTTTTGTTTTACTGACCTTGTTTAAATAGTTAAGCCGCTAGAGCGTTTGCAAATTTGAAACAAAAATGTGAATTTTCTCAAAAGCCAACATTCTTTGTGAACACTGTTGCCACGTTTCTGGTAGGAGTAGATGAAAAATTAAAGACTTTCCTGAAAGCTCTTTAAATTGTCTAACCAATGTTTTTTGTTTGACTCACCTTGTTTAAATAGTTAAGCCGCTAGAGCGTTTGCAAATTTGGAACAAAAATGTGAATTTTCTCAAAAGCCAACATTCTTTGTGAACACTGTTGCCACGTTTCTGGTAGGAGTAGATGAAAAATTAAAAACTTTCCTGAAAGCTCTTCAAATTATTTAACTAATATTGTTTGTTTGTTTCACCTCGGTCAAATAAATTAGCTGCTAGAGCGTTTGCAAAGGTGAAACAAAAATGTGAATTTTCTCAAAACCCAACATTCTTTTTGAACACTGTTGCCACGTTTCTGGTAGGAGTAGATGAAAAATTAAAGACTTGCCTGAAAGCTCTTCAAATTATCTAACTAATATTGTTTGCTTGATTCACCTCGTTCAAATAAATTAGCTGCTAGAGCGTTTGCAAAGTTGAAACAAAAATGTGATTCTTATCAAAACCCTACATTTTTGTGAACACTGTTGCCACGTTCCTGAAAGGAGTAGAAGAAAAAGTGAAGACTTTCCTAAAAGCTTTTTGAATTGTCCAACCAATGCTTTTTGTTTGACTCACATTGCTCAAATAGTTAAGCCGCTAGAGCGTTTGCAAATTTGAAACAAAAATGTGAATTTTCTCAAAACCCAACATTCTTTGTGAAGATGAAAAATTAAAGACTTTCCTGAAAGCTCTTCAAATTATTTAATTAATATTGTTTGTTTGATTCACCTCGTTCAAATAAATTAGCTGCTAGAGCGTTTGCAAAGGTGAAACAAAAATGTGAATTTTCTCAAAACCCAACATTCTTTGTGAATACTGTTGCCACGTTTCTGGTAGGAGTAGATGAAAAATTAAAGACTTTCCTGAAAGCTCTTTAAAACGTCTAACCAATGCTTTTTGTTTGACTCACCTTGTTCAAATAGTTAAGCCGCTAGAGCGTTTGAAAATTTGAAACAAAAATGTGAATTTTCTCAAAACCCAACATTCTTTGTGAACACTGTTGCCACGTTTCTGGTAGGAGTAGATAAAAAATTAAAGACTTTCCTGAAAGCTCTTTAAATTGTCTAACCAATGTTTTTTGTTTTACTGACCTTGTTTAAATAGTTAAGCCGCTAGAGCGTTTGCAAATTTGAAACAAAAATGTGAATTTTCTCAAAAGCCAACATTCTTTGTGAACACTGTTGCCACGTTTATGGTAGGAGTAGATGAAAAATTAAAAACTTTCCTGAAAGCTCTTCAAATTATTTAACTAATATTGTTTGTTTGTTTCACCTCGTTCAAATAAATTAGCTGCTAGAGCGTTTGCAAAGGTGAAACAAAAATGTGAATTTTCTCAAAACCCAACATTCTTTGTGAACACTGTTGCCACGTTTATGGTAGGAGTAGATGAAAAATTAAATACTTGCCTGAAAGCTCTTCAAATTATCTAACTAATATTGTTTCCTTGATTCACCTCGTTCAAATAAATAAGCTGCTATAGCGTTTGAAAATTTGAAACAAAAATGTGATTCTTATCAAAACCCTACATTTTTGTGAACACTGTTGCCACGTTCCTGAAAGGAGTAGAAGAAAAAGTGAAGACTTTCCTGAAAGCTTTTCGAATTGTCCAACCAATGCTTTTTGTTTGACTCACATTGTTCAAATAGTTAAGCTGCTAGAGCGTTTGCAAATTTGAAACAAAAATGTGAATTTTCTCAAAACCCAACATTCTTTGTGAACACTGTTGCCACGTTTCTGGTAGGAGTAGATGAAAAATTAAAGACTTTACTGAAAGCTCTTTAAATTGTCTAACCAATGCTTTTTGTTTGACTCACCTTGTTCAAATAGTTAAGCCGCTAGAGCGTTTGCAAATTTGAAACAAAAATGAGAATTTTATCAAAACCCAACGTTCTTTGTGAACACTGTTGCCACGTTTCTGGTAAGAGTAGATGAAAAATTAAAGACTTGCCTAAAAGCTCTTCAAATTATATAACTAATATTGTTTGTTTGATTCACCTCGTTCAAATAAATTAGCTGCTAGAGCGTTTGCAAAGGTGAAACAAAAATGTGAATTTTCTCAAAACCCAAAACTCTTTGTGAACACTGTTGCAACGTTTCTGGTAGGAGTAGCAAAAAGATTGAAGACTTTCCTTAAAGCTCATCGAATAATCTCACCAATACTGTTTGCTTGATTCACCTCGTTCCAATAGTTTAGCCGCTAGGGCGTTTGCAAAGTTGAAACAAAAATGTGAATTTTTTCAAAACCCAACATTCCTTGTGAAGATGAAAAATTAAAATCTTTCCTGAAAGCTCTTCAAGTTATTTAATTAATATTGTTTGTTTGATTCACCTCGTTCAAATAAATTAGCTGCTAGAGCGTTTGCAAAGGTGAAACAAAAATGTGAATTTTCTCAAAACCCAACATTCTTTGTGAACACTGTTGCCACGTTTCTGGTAGGAGTAGATGAAAAATTAAAGACTTGCCTGAAAGCTCTTCAAATTATCTAACTAATATTGTTTGTTTGATTCACCTCGTTCAAATAAATTAGCTGCTAGAGCGTTTGCAAAGTTGAAACAAAAATGTAATTTTTATCAAAACCCTACATTTTTGTGAACACTGTTGCCACGCCCCTGAAAGGAGTAGAAAAAACAATTTAAGACTTTCCTGAAAGCTTTTTAAATTGTCTAACCAATGCTTTTTGTTTGACTTAGCTCGTTCAAACAGTTCAACCACTAGAGCGTTTGCAAAGTTGAAACAAAAATGTGAATTTTCTCAAAACCCAACATTCTTTGTGAACACTGTTGCCACGTTTCTGGTAGGAGTAGAAGAAAGATTGAAGACTTTCCTGAAAGCTCTTTAAATTGTCTAATCAATGCTATTTGTTTGACTCAGCTCGTTCAAATAAATTAGCTGCTAGAGCGTTGGCAAAGGTGAAACAAAAATGTGAATTTTCTCAAAACCCAACATTCTTTGTGAACACTGTTGCCACGTTTCTGGTAGGAGTAGAAGAAAGTTTGAAGAATTTCCTGAAAACTCTTCGAATTATCTAACTAATATTATTTGTTTGATTCACCTCGTTCAAATAAATTAGCTGCTAGAGCGTTTGCAAATTTGCAACAAAAATGTGAATTTTCTCAAAACCCAACACTCTTTGTGAAGATGAAAAGTTAAAGACTTTCCTGAAAGCTCTTCAAATTATTTAACTAATATTGTTTGTTTGATTCACCTCCTTCAAATAAATTAGCTGCTAGAGCGTTTGCAAAGGTGAAACAAAAATGTGAATTTTCTCAAAACCCAACATTCTTTGTGAACACTGTTGTCACGTTTCTGGTAGGAGTAGATGAAAAATTAAAGACTCTTCTGAAAGCTCTTTAAATTGTCTAACCAATGCTTTTTGTTTGACTCACCTTGTTCAAATAGTCAAGCCGCTAGAGCGTTTGCAAATTTTAAACAAAAATGTGAATTGCCTCAAAACCCAACATTCTTTGTGAACACTGTTGCCAAGTTTCTGGAAGGAGTAGATGAAAAATTAAAGACTTTCCTGAAAGCTCTTTAAATTGTCTAACCAATGCTTTTTATTTGACTCACCTTGTTCAAATAGTTAAGCCGCTAGAGCGTTTGCAAATTTGCAACAAAAATGTGAATTTTCTTAAAACCCAACATTCTTTGTGAACACTGTTGCCACGTTTCTCGTAGGAGCAGATGAAAAATTAAAGACTTGCCTGAAAGCTCTTCAAATTATCTAACTAATATTGTTTGTTTGATTCACCTCGTTCAAATAAATTAGCTGCTAGAGCGTTTGCAAATTTGAAACAAAAATGTGAATTTTCTCAAAACCCAACATTCTTTGTGAACACTGTTGCCACGTTTCTGGTAGGAGTAGATGAAAAATTAAAGACTTTCCTGAAAGCTCTTCAAATTATTTAACTAATGTTGTTTGTTTGTTTCACCTCGTTCAAATAAATTAGCTGCTAGAGCGTTTGCAAAGGTGAAACAAAAATGTGAATTTTCTCAAAACCCAACATTCTTTGTGAAGATGAAAAATTAAAGACTTTCCTGAAAGCTCTTCAAATTATTTAACTAATATTGTTTGTTTGATTCACCTCGTTCAAATAAATTAACTGCTAGAGCGTTTGCAAAGGTGAAAAAAAATGTGAATTTTCTCAAAACCCAACATTCTTTGTGAACACTGTTGCAACGTTTCTGGTAGGAGTAGAAAAAGATTGAAGACTTTCCTTAAAGCTCTTCGAATAATCTCACCAATACTGTTTGCTTGATTCACCTCGTTCCAATAATTTAGCCGCTAGAGCGTTTGCAAAGTTGAAACAAAAATGTGAATTTTTTCAAAAGCCAACATTCTTTGTGAAGATGAAAAATTAAAGACTTTCCTGAAAGCTCTTCAAATTATTTAACTAATATTGTTTGTTTGATTCACCTCGTTCAAATAAATTAACTGCTAGAGCGTTTGCAAAGGTGAAAAAAAATGTGAATTTTCTCAAAACCCAACATTCTTTGTGAACACTGTTGCCACGTTTCTGGAAGGAGTAGAAGAAAGATTGAAGACTTTCCTGAAAGCTCTTTAAATTGTCTAATCAATGCTATTTGCTTGACTAAGTTCGTTCAAATAAATTAGCTGCTAGAGCGTTTGCAAAGGTGAAACATAAATGTGAATTTTCTCAAAACCCAACATTCTTTTTGAACACTGTTGCCGCGTTTCTGGTAGGAGCAGAAGAAAGATTGAAAGCTTTCCTGAAGACTCTTCGATTTATCTAACTAATATTGTTTGTTTGATTCACCTCGTTCCAATAATTTAGCCGCAAGAGCGTTTGCAAATTTTAAACAAAAATGTGAATTGTCTCAAAACCCAACATTCTTTGTGAACACTGTTGCCAAGTTTCTCGAAGGAGTAGATGAAAAATTAAAGACTTTCCTGAAAGCTCTTTAAATTGTCTAACCAATGCTTTTTGTTTGACTTAGCTTGTTCAAACAGTTCAGCCACTAGAGCGTTTGCAGGGTTGAAACAAAAATGTGAATTTTCTCAAAACCCAACATTCTTTGTGAAGATGAAAAATTAAAGACTTTCCTGAAAGCTCTTCAAATTATTTAACTAATATTGTTTGTTTGATTCACCTCGTTCAAATAAATTAGCTGCTAGAGCGTTTGCAAAGGTGAAACAAAAATGTGAATTTTCTCAAAACCCAACATTCTTTGTGAACACTGTTGCCACGTTTCTCGTAGGAGTAGATGAAAAATTAAAGACTTGCCTGAAAGCTCTTCAAATTATCTAACTAATATTGTTTGTTTGATTCACCTCGTTCAAATAAATTAGCTGCTAGAGCGTTTGTAAAGGTGAAACAAAAATGTGAATTTTCTCAAAACCCAACATTCTTTGTGAAGATGAAAAATTAAAGACTTTCCTGAAAGCTCTTCAAATTATTTAACTAATATTGTTTGTTTGATTCACCTCCTTCAAATAAATTAGCTGCTAGAGCGTTTGCAAAGGTGAAACAAAAATGTGAATTTTCTCAAAACCCAACATTCTTTGTGAACACTGTTGTCACGTTTCTGGTAGGAGTAGATGAAAAATTAAAGACTTGCCTGAAAGCTTTTCAAATTATCTAACTAATATTTTTTGCTTGATTCACCTCGTTCAAATAAATTAGCCACTAGAGCGTTTGCAAATCTGAAACAAAAATGTGAATTTTCTCAAAACCCTAAATTTTTTGCGAACGCTGTTGCCACGTTTCTGGTAGGAGTAGAAAAAGATTGAATACTTTCCTGAAAGCTCTTCGAATAATCTTACCAATACTGTTTGATTGATTCACCTCGTTCAAATAGTTTAGCTATAGAGCGTTTGCAAATCTGAAAAAAATGTGAATTTTCTCAAAACCCTAAATTTTTTGCGAACTTTGCTGCCACGTTTCTGGTAGAGTAGAAGCAAAATTAAAGATAAATTATCTAACCAATTCTGTTTTTTGACCCACCACGTTCAAATAGTTTAGCCTTTAGAGCGTTTGCAAAGTTGAAACAAAAATGTGATTTTTCTCAAAACCCTAAATTTTTGTGAATACTATTGCCATGCCCCTGAAAGGAGTAGAAGAAAGATTGAAAACCTTCCTGAAAGGTCTTTAAATTGTCTAACCAATGCTTTTTGCCTGACTTAGCTCGTTCAAACAGTTCAGCCACTAGAGCGTTTGCAAAGTTGAAACAAAAATGTGAATTTTCTCAAAACCCAACATTCTTGGTTAACACTGTTGCCACGTTTCTGGTAGGAGTAGAAAAAAAATTGAAGACTTTCCTGAAAACTCTTCGAATTATCTAACTAATATTGTTCGTTTGATTCACCTCGTTCAAATTATTTAGCTGCTAGAACGTTTGCAAAGGCGAAACAAAAATGTGATTTTTATCAAAACCCAACATTCTCTATGAACACTATTGCCACGCTCCTGGTAGGATTAGAAGAAACATTGAAGACTCTCCTGAAAGTTTTTTAAATTGTCTAACCAATGCTTTTTGTTTGACTCACCTTGTTCAAATAGTTAAGCCGCTAGAGCGTTTGCAAAGGTGAAACAAAAATGTGAATTTTCTCAAAACCCAACATTTTTTGTGAACACTGTTGCCACGTTTCCTTTAGGAGTAGAAGAAAAATTGAAGACTTTCCTCAAAACTCTTCGAATTATCTAACTAATATTGTTTGTTTGATTCACCTCGTTCAAATAATTTAGCTGCTAGAGCGTTTGCAAAGGTGAAACAAAAATGTGATTTTTATCAAAACCCAACATTCTCTGTGAACACTATTGCCACGCTCCTGGTAGCGGTAGAAGAAAAATTGAAGACTTTCCTGAAAGCTCTTTAAATTATCTAACCATTGCATTTTGTTTGACTCAGCTTGTTGAAATAGTTTAGCCACTAGAACGTTTGCAAATCTGAAAAAAATGTGAATTTTCTCAAAACCCAACATTTTTTGTGAACACTGTTGCCACGTTTCTGGTAGGAGTAGAAAAAATATTGAGCACTTTCCTGAAAACTCTTCGAATAGTCTAACCAAGACTGTTTGCCTGATTCACCTCGTTCAAATAATTTAGCCGCTAGATCGTTTGCAAAGTTAAAACAAAAATGTGATTTTTCTCAAAACCCTAAATTTTTGTGAACACCATTGCCACGCCTCTGAAAGGAGTAGAAGAAAGATTGAAGACTTTCATGAAAGCTCTTTAAATTGTCTAACCAATTCTCTTTGTTTGACTCAGCTCGTTCAAATAGTTTAGCCACTAGAGCGTTTGCAAATCTGAAACAAAAATGTTAATTTTCTCAAAACCCTAAATTTTTTGCGAACACTGTTGCCACGTTTATGGTAGGAGTAGAGAAAGATTGAAGACTTTCCTGAAAGCTTTTCGAATAATCTAACCAATACTGTTTGTTTGACTCAGCTCGTTCAAATAGTTTAGCCACTAGAGCGTTTGAAAATCTGAAACAAAAATGTGAATTTTCTCAAAACCCTAAATTTTTTGCGAACACTGTTGCTACGTTTCTGGTAGGAGTAGAGAAAGATTGAACACTTTTCTGAAATCTCTTCGAATAATCTAACCAATACTGTTTGCTTGATTCTTCTCGTTCAAATAATTTAGCCGCTATAGCATTGGCAAAGTTGAAACAAAAATGTGAGTTTTCTCAAAACCCAACATTCTTTGTGAACACTGTTGCCACGTTTCTGGTAGGAGTAGATGAAAAATTAAGGACTTGCCTGAAAGCTCTTCAAATTATCTAACTAATATTGTTTGTTTGATTCACCTCGTTCAAATAAATTAGCTGCTACAGCATTTGCAAAGTTTAAACAAAAATGTGAATTTTCTCAAAACCCTACATTTTTGTGAACACTGTTGCCACGTTTCTGGTAGGAGTAGAAGAAAGATTGAAGACTTTCCTGAAAGCTCTTTAGAATGTCTAATCAATGCTATTTGCTTGACTCAGTTCGTTCAAATAAATTAGCAGCTAGAGCGTTTGCAAAGGTTAAACAAAAATGTGAATTTTCTCAAAACCCAACATTCTTTTTGAACACTGTTGCCGCGTTTCTGGTAGGAGCAGAAGAAAGATTGAAATCTTTCCTGAAGACTCTTCGATTTATCTAACTAATATTGTTTGTTTGATTCACCTCGTTCAAATAAATTAGCTGCTAGAGCGTTTGCAAAGGTGAAAAAAGATGTGATTTTGTCAAAATACAACATTTTTTGTGAACGCTGTTGCCACGCTCCTGGTAGGAGTAGAAGAAATATTGAAGACTTTCCTGAAAACTCTTCCAATTATCTAACTAATATTGTTTGTTTGATTCACCTCGTTCAAATAAATTAGCTGCTAGAGCGTTTGCAAAGTTGAAACAAAAATGTGAATTTTCTCAAAACCCAACATTCTTTGTGAACACTGTTGCCACGTTTCTGGTAGGAGTAGATGAAAAATTAAAGACTTGCCTGAAAGCTCTTCAAATTATCTAACTAATATTGTTTGTTTGATTCACCTCGTTCAAATAAATTAGCTGCTAGAGCGTTTGCAAAGGTGAAACAAAAATGTGATTTTTATCAAAACCCTACATTTTTGTGAACACTGTTGCCACGCCCCTGAAAGGAGTAGAAAAAAAATGAAGACTTTCCTGAAAGCTCTTTAAATTGTCTAACCAATGCTTTTTGTTTGACTCACCTTGTTTAAATAGTTAAGCCGCTAGAGCGTTTGCAAATTTGAGACAAAAATGTGAATTTTCTCAAAACCCAACATTCTTTGTGAACACAGTTGCCACGTTTCTGGTAAGAATAGAAGAAAAATTAAAGACTTTCTTTAAAGCTCTTTAAATTGTCTAACCAATGCTTTTTGTTTGACCCACCTTGTTCAAATAGTTAAGCCGCTAGAGCGTTTGCAAATTTGCAACAAAAATGTGAATTTTCTCAAAACCCAACACTCTTTGTGAACACTGTTACCAAGTTTCTGGTAGGAGTAGATGAAAAATTAAAGACTCTTCTGAAAGCTCTTTAAATTGTCTAACCAATGCTTTTTGTTTGACCCACCTTGTTCAAATAGTTAAGCCGCTAGAGCGTTTGCAAATTTGCAACAAAAATGTGAATTTTCTCAAAACCCAACATTCTTTTTGAAGATGAAAAATTAAAGACTTTCCTGAAAGCTCTTCAAATTATTTAACTAATATTGTTTGTTTGATTCACCTCCTTCAAATAAATTAGCTGCTAGAGCGTTTGCAAAGGTGAAACAAAAATGTGAATTTTCTCAAAACCCAACATTCTTTGTGAACACTGTTGTCACGTTTCTGGTAGGAGTAGATGAAAAATTAAAGACTTGCCTGAAAGCTTTTCAAATTATCTAACTAATATTTTTTGCTTGATTCACCTCGTTCAAATAAATTAGCCACTAGAGCGTTTGCAAATCTGAAACAAAAATGTGAATTTTCTCAAAACCCTAAATTTTTTGCGAACGCTGTTGCCACGTTTCTGGTAGGACTAGAAAAAGATTGAAGACTTTCCTGAAAGCTCTTCAAATAATCTAACCAATACTGTTTGCTTGATTCGCCTCGTTCAAATAATTTAGCCGCTAGAGCATTTGCAAAGTTGAAACAAAAATGTAGATTTTCTCAAAACCCTAAATTTTTTTGCGAACACTGTTGCCACGTTTCTGGTAGGAGTAGAAAAAGATTGAATACTTTCCTGAAAGCTCTTCGAATAATCTTACCAATACTGTTTGATTGATTCACCTCGTTCAAATAGTTTAGCTATAGAGCGTTTGCAAATCTGAAAAAAATGTGAATTTTCTCAAAACCCTAAATTTTTTGCGAACTTTGCTGCCACGTTTCTGGTAGAGTAGAAGCAAAATTAAAGATAAATTATCTAACCAATTCTGTTTTTTGACCCACCACGTTCAAATAGTTTAGCCTTTAGAGCGTTTGCAAAGTTGAAACAAAAATGTGATTTTTCTCAAAACCCTAAATTTTTGTGAATACTATTGCCATGCCCCTGAAAGGAGTAGAAGAAAGATTGAAAACCTTCCTGAAAGGTCTTTAAATTGTCTAACCAATGCTTTTTGCCTGACTTAGCTCGTTCAAACAGTTCAGCCACTAGAGCGTTTGCAAAGTTGAAACAAAAATGTGAATTTTCTCAAAACCCAACATTCTTGGTTAACACTGTTGCCACGTTTCTGAAAGGAGTAGAAAAAAAATTGAAGACTTTCCTGAAAACTCTTCGAATTATCTAACTAATATTGTTCGTTTGATTCACCTCGTTCAAATTATTTAGCTGCTAGAACGTTTGCAAAGGCGAAACAAAAATGTGATTTTTATCAAAACCCAACATTCTCTATGAACACTATTGCCACGCTCCTGGTAGGATTAGAAGAAACATTGAAGACTCTCCTGAAAGTTTTTTAAATTGTCTAACCAATGCTTTTTGTTTGACTCACCTTGTTCAAATAGTTAAGCCGCTAGAGCGTTTGCAAAGTTGAAACAAAAATGTGAATTTTCTCAAAACCCAACATTTTTTGTGAACACTGTTGCCACGTTTCCTTTAGGAGTAGAAGAAAAATTGAAGACTTTCCTCAAAACTCTTCGAATTATCTAACTAATATTATTTGTTTGATTCACCTCGTTCAAATAATTTAGCTGCTAGAGCGTTTGCAACGGTGAAACAAAAATGTGATTTTTATCAAAACCCAACATTCTCTGTGAACACTATTGCCACGCTCCTGGTAGCGGTAGAAGAAAAATTGAAGACTTTCCTGAAAGCTCTTTAAATTATCTAACCATTGCATTTTGTTTGACTCAGCTTGTTGAAATAGTTTAGCCACTAGAACGTTTGCAAATCTGAAAAAAATGTGAATTTTCTCAAAACCCAACATTTTTTGTGAACACTGTTGCCACGTTTCTGGTAGGAGTAGAAAAAATATTGAGCACTTTCCTGAAAACTCTTCGAATAGTCTAACCAAGACTGTTTGCCTGATTCACCTCGTTCAAATAATTTAGCCGCTAGATCGTTTGCAAAGTTAAAACAAAAATGTGATTTTTCTCAAAACCCTAAATTTTTGTGAACACCATTGCCACGCCTCTGAAAGGAGTAGAAGAAAGATTGAAGACTTTCATGAAAGCTCTTTAAATTGTCTAACCAATTCTCTTTGTTTGACTCAGCTCGTTCAAATAGTTTAGCCACTAGAGCGTTTGCAAATCTGAAACAAAAATGTTAATTTTCTCAAAACCCTAAATTTTTTGCGAACACTGTTGCCACGTTTATGGTAGGAGTAGAGAAAGATTGAAGACTTTCCTGAAAGCTTTTCGAATAATCTAACCAATACTGTTTGTTTGACTCAGCTCGTTCAAATAGTTTAGCCACTAGAGCGTTTGAAAATCTGAAACAAAAATGTGAATTTTCTCAAAACCCTAAATTTTTTGCGAACACTGTTGCTACGTTTCTGGTAGGAGTAGAGAAAGATTGAACACTTTTCTGAAATCTCTTCGAATAATCTAATCAATACTGTTTGCTTGATTCTTCTCGTTCAAATAATTTAGCCGCTATAGCATTGGCAAAGTTGAAACAAAAATGTGAGTTTTCTCAAAACCCAACATTCTTTGTGAACACTGTTGCCACGTTTCTGGTAGGAGTAGATGAAAAATTAAAGACTTGCCTGAAAGCTCTTCAAATTATCTAACTAATATTGTTTGTTTGATTCACCTCGTTCAAATAAATTAGCTGCTACAGCGTTTGCAAAGTTGAAACAAAAATGTGAATTTTCTCAAAACCCTACATTTTTGTGAACACTGTTGCCACGTTTCTGGTAGGAGTAGAAGAAAGATTGAAGACTTTCCTGAAAGCTCTTTAGAATGTCTAATCAATGCTATTTGCTTGACTCAGTTCGTTCAAATAAATTAGCAGCTAGAGCGTTTGCAAAGGTTAAACAAAAATGTGAATTTTCTCAAAACCCAACATTCTTTTTGAACACTGTTGCCGCGTTTCTGGTAGGAGCAGAAGAAAGATTGAAATCTTTCCTGAAGACTCTTCGATTTATCTAACTAATATTGTTTGTTTGATTCACCTCGTTCAAATAAATTAGCTGCTAGAGCGTTTGCAAAGGTGAAAAAAAATGTGATTTTGTCAAAATACAACATTTTTTGTGAACGCTGTTGCCACGCTCCTGGTAGGAGTAGAAGAAATATTGAAGACTTTCCTGAAAACTCTTCCAATTATCTAACTAATATTGTTTGTTTGATTCACCTCGTTCAAATAAATTAGCTGCTAGAGCGTTTGCAAAGTTGAAACAAAAATGTGAATTTTCTCAAAACCCAACATTCTTTGTGAACACTGTTGCCACGTTTCTGGTAGGAGTAGATGAAAAATTAAAGACTTGCCTGAAAGCTCTTCAAATTATCTAACTAATATTGTTTGTTTGATTCACCTCGTTCAAATAAATTAGCTGCTAGAGCGTTTGCAAAGGTGAAACAAAAATGTGATTTTTATCAAAACCCTACATTTTTGTGAACACTGTTGCCACGCCCCTGAAAGGAGTAGAAAAAAATGAAGACTTTCCTGAAAGCTCTTTAAATTGTCTAACCAATGCTTTTTGTTTGACTCACCTTGTTTAAATAGTTAAGCCGCTAGAGCGTTTGCAAATTTGAAACAAAAATGTGAATTTTCTCAAAACCCAACATTCTTTGTGAACACAGTTGCCACGTTTCTGGTAAGAATAGAAGAAAAATTAAAGACTTTCTTTAAAGCTCTTTAAATTGTCTAACCAATGCTTTTTGTTTGACCCACCTTGTTCAAATAGTTAAGCCGCTAGAGCGTTTGCAAATTTGCAACAAAAATGTGAATTTTCTCAAAACCCAACACTCTTTGTGAACACTGTTACCAAGTTTCTGGTAGGAGTAGATGAAAAATTAAAGACTCTTCTGAAAGCTCTTTAAATTGTCTAACCAATGCTTTTTGTTTGACCCACCTTGTTGAAATAGTTAAGCCGCTAGAGCGTTTGCAAATTTGCAACAAAAATGTGAATTTTCTCAAAACCCAACACTCTTTGTGAACACTGTTACCAAGTTTCTGGTAGGAGTAGATGAAAAATTAAAGACTCTTCTGAAAGCTCTTTAAATTGTCTAACCAATGCTTTTTGTTTGACTCACCTTGTTTAAATAGTTAAGCCGCTAGAGCGTTTGCAAATTTGAAACAGAAATGTGAATTTTCTCAAAACCCAACATTCTTTGTGAACACCGTTGCCACGTTTCTGGTAGGAGTAGAAGAAAAATTAAAGACTTTCCCGAAAGCTCTTTAAATTGTCTAACTAATATTGTTTGTTTGATTCACCTCGTTCAAATAAATTAGCTGATAGAGCGTTTGCAAAGGTGAAACAAAAATGTGAATTTTCTCAAAACCCAACATTCTTTGTGAACACTGTTGCAACGTTTCTGGTAGGAGAAGAAAAAAGATTGAAGACTTTCCTTAAAGCTCTTCGAATAATCTCACCAATACTGTTTGCTTGATTCACCTCGTCCCAATAATTTAGCCGCTAGAGCGTTTGCAAAGTTGAAACAACAATGTGAATTTTCTCAAAACCCAACATTCTTTGTGAAGATGAAAAATTAAAGACTTTCCTGAAAGCTCTTCAAATTATTTAACTAATATTGTTTGTTTGATTCACCTCGTTCAAATAAATTAGCTGCTAGAGCGTTTGCAAAGGTGAAACAAAAATGTGAAAAAGTTGAAACAAAAATGTGATTTTTTTCAAAACCCAACATTTTTTGTGAACACTATTACCACGTTCCTGGTAGGAGAAGAAGAAGGATTGAACACTTTCCTGAAAGCTCTTCAAATTATCTAACCAATTCTGTTTGCTTGACTCACCTCGTTTAAATAGTTTAACCGCTAGAGCATTTGCAAAGTTTAAACAAAAATGTGATTTTTCTCAAAACCCTAAATTTTTTGCGAGCACTGTTGCCACGTTTCTGGTAGGAGTAGTAAAAGATTGAAGACTTTCCTAAAAGCTCTTTAAATTATCTTACCAATGCTTTTTGTTTGACTTAGCTCGTTCAAATAGTTTAGCCACTAGAGCGTTTGCAAAGTTGAAACAAAAATGTGAATTTTCTCAAAACCCAACATTCTTTGTGAACACTGTTGCCACGTTTCTGGTAGGAGCAGAAAAAAGATTGAAGACTTTCCTGAATGCTCTTTAAATTATCTAACCAGTGCTTTTTATTTACTCACCTCTTTCAAATAGCTTGCCGCTAGAGCGTTTGCAAAGGTGAAACAAAAATGTGATTTTTATCAAAACCCAACATTCTTTGTGAACACTGTTGCCACTTTTCTGGTAAGAGTAGATGAAAAAATAAAGACTTTCCTGAAAGCCCTTCAAATTATCTATCCAATTCTGTTTGTTTGACTCACCTCTTTCAAATAGTTTAAAAGCTAGAGCGTTTGCAAAGGTGAAACAAAAATGTGATTTTTATCAAAACCCAACATTTTTTGTGAACACTGTTTCCACGTTTCTGGTAGGAGTAGAAAAAGATTGAAGACTTTTTTGAAAGCTCTTCGAATAATCTAAACAATACTGTTTGCTTGATTCACCTCGTTCAAATAATTTAGCCGATAGAGCATTTGCAAAGATGAAACAAAAATGTGAATTTTCTCAAAACCCAACATTCTTTGTGAAGATGAAAAATTAAAGACTTTCCTGAAAGCTCTTCAAATTATTTAACTAATATTGTTTGTTTGATTCACCTCTTTCAAATAAATTAGCTGCTAGAGCGTTTGCAAAGGTGAAACAAAAATGTGAATTTTCTCAAAACCTAACATCCTTTGTGATCACTGTTGCCACGTTTCTGGTAGGAGTAGGAGAAAGATTGAAGACTTTCCTGAAAACTCTTCGAATTATCTAACTAATATTATTCGTTTGATTCACCTCGTTCAAATAATATAGCCGCTAGAGCATTTGCAAAGTTGAAACAAAAATATGAATTTTCTTAAAACCTAACATTCTTTGTGGAGATGAAAAATTAAAGACTTTCCTGAAAGCTCTTCAAATTATTTAACTAATATTGTTTGTTTGATTCACCTCGTTCAAATAAATTAGCTGCTAGAGCGTATACAAAGGTGAAACAAAAATGTGAATTTTCTCAAAACCCAACATTCTTTGTGAACACTGTTGCCACGTTTCTGGTAGGAGTAGATGATAAATTAAAGACTTTCCTGAAAGCTCTTCAAATTATCTATCCAATTCTGTTTGTTTGACTCACCTCGTTCAAATAGTTTAGCCGCTAGGGCGTTTGCAAAGTTGAAACAAAAATGTGATTTTTATCAAAACCCTATATTTTTGTGAACACTATTGCCACGCCCCTGGTAGGAGTAGAAGAAAAGTTGAACACTTTCCTGAATGCTCTTTAAATTATCTAACCAGTGCTTTTTATTTACTCACCTCTTTCAAATAGCTTGCCGCTAGAGCGTTTGCAAAGGTGAAACAAAAATGTGATTTTTATCAAAACCCAACATTTTTTGTGAACACTGTTGCCACGTTTCTGGTAGGAGTAGAAAAAGATTGAAGACTTTCTTGAAAGCTCTTCGAATAATCTAAACAATACTGTTTGCTTGATTCACCTCGTTCAAATAATTTAGCAGCTAGAGCATTTGCAAAGTTGAAACAAAAATGTGAATTTTCTCAAAACCCTAAATTTTTTTGCGAACACTGTTTCCACGTTTCTGGTAGGGGTAGAAAAAGATTGAAGACTTTCCTGAAAGCTCTTCGAATAATCTAACCAATACTGTTTGCTTGATTCACCTCGTTCAAATAGTTTAGCCACTAGAGCGTTTGCAAATCTCAAACAAAAATGTGAATTTTCTCGAAACCTAAAATTTTTTACGAACACTGTTGCCACGTTTCTGGTAGGAGTAGAAGCAAACTTAAATATTAAATTATCTAACCAATTCTGTTTGTTTGACCCGCCTCGTTCAAATAGTTTAGCTGCTAGAGCGTTTGCAAAGTTGAAAAAAACATGTGATTTTTCTCAAAACCCTAAATTTTTGTGAACACTATTGCCACTGCCCTGAAAGGAGAAGAAGAAAGATTGAAGACTTTCCTGAAAGCTCTTTAAATTGTCTAACCAATGCTTTTTGTTTGACTTAGCTCGTTCAAATAGTTTAGCCACTAGAGCGTTTGCAAAGTTGAAACAAAAATGTGAATTTTCTCAAAACCCAACATTCTTTGTGAACACTGTTGCCACGTTTCTGGTAGGAGCAGAAAAAAGATTGAAGACTTTCCTGAAAGCTCTTAAAATTACCTAACCAGTGCTTTTTATATACTCACCTCGTTCAAATAGCTCGCCGCTAGAGCGTTTGCAAAGTTGAAACAAAAATGTGATTTTTTTCAAAACCCAACATTTTTTGTGAACGCTATTACCACGTTCCTGGTAGGAGAAGAAGAAAGATTGAACACTAACCAATTCTGTTTGTTTGACTCACCTCGTTTAAATAGTTTAGCCGATTCTGTTTGTTTGACTCACCTCGTTTAAATAGTTTAGCCGCTAGATCGTTTGCAAAGTTGAAACAAAAATGTGATTTTTCTCAAAACCCAACATTCTTTGTGAACACTGTTGCCACGTTTCTGGTAGGAGCAGAAAAAAGATTGAAGACTTTCGTGAAAGCTCTTCGAATAATCTAACCAATACTGTTTGCTTGATTCACCTCGTTCAATTAATTTAGCCGCTATAGCATTTGCAAAGTTGAGACAAAAACGGGATTTTTATCAAAACCCAACATTTTTTGTGAACACTATTACCACGTTCCTGGTAGGAGTAGAAGAAAGATTGAAGACTTTCCTGAAAGCTCTTTTAATTATCTAACCAGTGCTTTTTATTTGACTCACCTCTTTCAACAGTTTAGCCGCTAGATCGTTTGCAAAGTTGAAACAAAAATGTGATTTTTCTCAAAACCCTAAATTTTTTGCCAGCACTGTTGCCACGTTTCTGGTAGGAGTGGAAAAAGATTGAAGACTTTCCTGAAAGCTCTTTAAATTATGTAACCATTGCTTTTTGTTTGACTCAGCTCGTTGGAATAGTTTAGCCAATGGAGCGTTTGCAAATCTGAAACAAAAATGTGAATTTTCTCAAAACCCAACATTCCTTGTGAGGATGAAAAATTAAAGACTTTCCTGAAAGCTCTTCGAATAATCTAACCAATACTGTTTGCTTGATTCACCTCGTTCAATTAATTTAGCCGCTAGAGCGTTTGCAAAGTTGAAACAAAAATGTGATTTTTATCAAAACCCAACATTTTTTGTAAACACTATTACCACGTCTATGGTAGGAGTAGAAGAAAGATTGAAGACTTTCCTGAAAGCTCTTTTAATTATCTAACCAGTGCTTTTCATTTGACTCACCTCTTTCAACAGTTTAGCCGCTAGATCGTTTGCAAAGTTGAAACAAAAATGTGATTTTTCTCAAAACCCTAAATTTTTTGCAAGCACTGTTGCCACGTTTCTGGTAGGAGTAGAAAAATATGGAAGACTTTCCTGAAAGCTCTTTAAATTATCTAACCATTTCTTTCTGCTTTACTCAGCTCTTTGAAATAGTTTAGCCACTAGAGCGTTTGCAAATCTGAAAAAAAATGTGAATTTTCTCAAAACCCAACATTTTTTGTGAACACTGTTGCCACGTTTCTGGTAGGAGTAGAAGAAAAATTAAAGATTCAATTATCCAACCAATTCTGTTTGGTTGACTCACCTTGTTCAAACAGTTTAGCCGCTGGAGCGTTTGCAAAGGTGAAACAAATATGTGATTTTTATCAAAACCCAACATTCTTTGTGAACACCGTTTCCATGCCCCTGAAAGGAGTAGAAAAAAAAATGAAGACTTTCCTAAAAGCTTTTTAAATTGTCTAACCAATGCTTTTTGTTTGACTTAGCTCGTTCAAACAGTTCAGCCACTAGAGCGTTTGCAAAGTTGAAACAAAAATGTGAATTTTCTCAAAACCCAACATTCTTTGTGCACACTGTTGCCACGTTTCTGGTAGGAGTAGAAGAAAGATTGAAGACTTTCCTGAAAGCTTTTTAAATTGTCTAATCAATGCTATTTGCTTGACTCAGCTCGTTCAAATAAATTAGCCGCTAGAGCGTTTGCAAAGGTGAAACAAAAATGTGAATTTTCTCAAAACCCAACAATTTTGTGAACACTTTTTCCACGCTCCTGGTAGGAATAGAAGAAAGATTGAAGACCCTCCTGAAAGCTCTTTGAATTGTCTAACCAATGCTTTTTGTTTGACTAAGCTCCTTCAAATAGTTTAGCCACTAGAGCGTTTGCAAAGTTGAAACAAAAATGTGAATTTTCTCAAAACCCAACATTCTTTGCGAACACTGTTGCCACGTTTCTGGTAGGAGCAGAAAAAAGATTGAAGACTTTCCTGAAAGCTCTTCGAATAATCTAACCAATGCTGTTTGCTTGATTCACCTCGTTCAATTAATTTAGCCGCTATAGCATTTGCAAAGTTGAGACAAAAATGAGATTTTTATCAAAACCCAACATTTTTGTGAACACTATTACCACGTTCCTGGTAGGAGTAGGAGAAAGGTTGAAGACTTTCCTGAAAGCCCTTTAAATTACCTAACCAGTGCTTTTTATTTGACTCACCTCTTTCAACAGTTTAGCCGCTAGATCGTTTGCAAAGTTGAAACAAAAATGTGATTTTTCTCAAAACCCTAAATTTTTTGCGAGCACTGTTGCCACGTTTCTGGTAGGAGTAGAAAAAGATTGAAGACTTTCCTGAAAGCTCTTTAAATTATCTAACCATTGCTTTTTGTTTGACTCAGCTCGTTGAAATAGTTTAGCCAATAGAGCGTTTGCAAATCTGAAACAAAAATGTGAATTTTCTCAAAACCCAACATTCTTTGTGAAGATGAAAAATTAAAGACTTTCCTGAAAGCTCTTCGAATAATCTAACCAATACTGTTTGCTTGATTCACCTCGTTCAATTAATTTAGCCGCTAGAGCGTTTGCAAAGTTGAAACAAAAATGTGATTTTTATCAAAACCCAACATTTTTTGTAAACACTATTACCACGTTCCTGGTAGGAGTAGAAGAAAGATTGAAGACTTTCCTGAAAGCTCTTTTAATTATCTAACCAGTGCTTTTTACTTGACTCACCTCTTTCAACAGTTTAGCCGCTAGATCGTTTGCAAAGTTGAAACAAAAATGCGATTTTTCTCAAAACCCTAAATTTTTTGCAAGCACTGTTGCCACGTTTCTGATAGGAGTAGAAAAAGATGGAAGACTTTCCTGAAAGCTCTTTAAATTATCTAACCATTGCTTTCTGTTTGACTCAGCTCGTTGAAATAGTTTAGCCACTAGAGCGTTTGCAAATCTGAAACAAAAATGTGAATTTTCTCAAAACCCAACATTTTTTGTGAACACTGTTGCCACGTTTCTGGTAGGAGCAGAAAAAAGATTGAAGACTTTCCTGAAAGCTCTTCGAATAATCTAACCAATACTGTTTGCTTGATTCAGCTCGTTCAATTAGTTTAGCCGCTAGAGCGTTTGCAAAGTTGAAACAAAAATGTGAATTTTCTCAAAACCCAAAATTCTTTGTGAACACTGTTGTCACGCTTCTGGTAGGAGTAGAAGAAAGATTGAAGACTTTCCTGAAAATTCTTCGAATAATCTAACCAATACTGTTTGCTTGATTCACCGCGTTCAAATAACTTCGCCGCTAGATCGTTTGCAATGTTGAGACCAAAATGGGATTTTTCTCAAAACCCTAAATTTTTTGCGAACACTGTTGCCAGGTTTCTGGTAGGAGTAAAAAAAAACTGAAGACTTTCCTGAAAGCTCTTCGAATAATCTCACCAATACTGTTTGTTTTATTCACCTCGTTTCAATAATATAGCCGCTAGAGCGTTCGCAAAGTTGAAACAAAAATGTGAATTTTCTCAAAACCCAACATTCTTTGTGAACACTGTTGCCACGTTTCTGGCAAGAGTAAATGAAAAATTAAAGACTTTCCTGAAAGCTCTTCAAATTATCTATCCAATTCTGTTTGTTTGACTCACCTCGTTCAAATAGTTTAGCCGCTAAAGCGTTTGCAAAGTTGAAACAAAAATTTGATTTTTATCAAAACCCAAAATTTTTGGTGAACACTGTTGCCACTTTTCCGGTAGGAGTAGATGAAAATTTAAAGACTTTGCTGAAAGCTCTTCAAACTATCTAACCAATTCTGTTTGTTTGACTCACCTCGTTTAAATAGTTTAGCCGCTAGAGCATTTGCAAAGTTGAAACAAAAATGTGATTTTTCTCAAAACCCAACATTCTTTGTGAACACTGTTGCCACGTTTCTGGTAGGAGCAGAAAAAAGATTGAAGACTTTCCTGAAAGGTATTCGACGCTAGATCGTTTGCAAAGTTGAAACAAAAATGTGATTTTTCTCAAAATCTAAATTTTTTGCCAGCACTGTTGCCACGTTTCTGGTAGGAGTAGAAAAAGATTGAAGACTTTCCTGAAAGCTCTTTAAATTATCTAACCATTGCTTTTTGTTTGACTCAGCTCGTTGGAATAGTTTAGCCAATGGAGCGTTTGCAAATCTGAAACAAAAATGTGAGTTTTCTCAAAACCCAACATTCTTTGTGAAGATGAAAAATTAAAGACTTTCCTGAAAGCTCCTCGAATAATCTAACCAATACTGTTTGCTTGATTCACCTCGTTCAATTAATTTAGCCGCTAGAGCGTTTGCAAAGTTGAAACAAAAATGTGATTTTTATCAAAACCCAACATTTTTTGTAAACACTATTACCACGTTCCTGTTAGGAGTAGAAGAAAGATTGAAGACTTTCCTGAAAGCTCTTTTAATTATCTAACCAGTGCTTTTTATTTGACTCACCTCTTTCAACAGTTTAGCCGCTAGATCGTTTGCAAAGTTGAAACAAAAATGTGATTTTTCTCAAAACCCTAAATTTTTTGCAAGCACTGTTGCCACGTTTCTGGAAGGAGTAGAAAAAGATGGAAGACTTTCCTGAAAGCTCTTTAAATTATCTACCCATTGCTTTCTGTTTTACTCAGCTCGTTGAAATAGTTTAGCCACTAGAGCGTTTGCAAATCTGAATTAAAAATGTGAATTTTCTCAAAACCCAACATTTTTTGTGAACACTGTTGCCACGTTTCTGGTAGGAGTAGAAGAAAAATTAAAGATTTAATTATCCAACCAATTCTGTTTGGTTGACTCACCTTGTTCAAACAGTTTAGCCGCTGGAGCGTTTGCAAAGGTGAAACAAATATGTCATTTTTATCAAAACCCAACATTCTTTGTGAACACCGTTTCCATGCCCCTGAAAAGAGTAGAAAAAAAATGAAGACTTTCCTAAAAGCTTTTTAAATTGTCTAACCAATGCTTTTTGTTTGACTTAGCTCGTTCAAACAGTTCAGCCACTAGAGCGTTTGCAAAGTTGAAACAAAAATGTGAATTTTCTCAAAACCCTAAATTTTTTGCAAGCACTGTTGCCACGTTTCTGGAAGGAGTAGAAAAAGATGGAAGACTTTCCTGAAAGCTCTTTAAATTATCTAACCATTGCTTTCTGTTCTACTCAGCTCGTTGAAATAGTTTAGCCACTAGAGCGTTTGCAAATCTGAAACAAAAATGTGAATTTTCTCAAAACCCAACATTTTTTGTGAACACTGTTGCCACGTTTCTGGTAGGAGTAGAAGAAAAATTAAAGATTCAATTATCCAACCAATTCTGTTTGGTTGACTCACCTTGTTCAAACAGTTTAGCCGCTGGAGCGTTTGCAAAGGTGAAACAAATATGTCATTTTTATCAAAACCCAACATTCTTTGTGAACACCGTTTCCATGCCCCTGAAAGGAGTAGAAAAAAATGAAGACTTTCCTGAAAGCTTTTTAAATTGTCTAATCAATGCTGTTTGCTTGACTCAGCTCGTTCAAATAAATTAGCCGCTAGAGCGTTTGCAAAGGTGAAACAAAAATGTGAATTTTCTCAAAACCCAACAATTTTGTGAACACTTTTTCCACGCTCCTGGTAGGAGTAGAAAAAAGATTGAAGACCTTCCTGAAAGCTCTTTGAATTGTCTAACCAATGCTTTTTGTTTGACTTAGCTCCTTCAAATAGTTTAGCCACTAGAGCGTTTGCAAAGTTGAAACAAAAATGTGAATTTTCCCAAAACCCAACATTCTTTGCGAACACTGTTGCCACGTTTCTGGTAGGAGCAGAAAAAGATTGAAGACTTTCCTGAAAGCTCTTCGAATAATCTAACCAATGCTGTTTGCTTGATTCACCTCGTTCAATTAATTTAGCCGCTATAGCATTTGCAAAGTTGAGACAAAAATGAGATTTTTATCAAAACCCAACATTTTTTGTAAACACTATTACCACGTTCCTGGTAGGAGTAGAAGAAAGATTGAAGACTTTCCTGAAAGCTCTTTTAATTATCTAACCAGTGCTTTTTATTTGACTCACCTCTTTCAACAGTTTAGCCAATAGAGCGTTTGCAAATCTGAAACAAAAATGTGAATTTTCTCAAAACCCAACATTCTTTGTGAAGATGAAAAATTAAAGACTTTCCTGAAAGCTCTTCGAATAATCTAACCAATACTGTTTGCTTGATTCACCTCGTTCAATTAATTTAGCCGCTAGAGCGTTTGCAATGTTGAAACAAAAATGTGATTTTTATCAAAACCCAACATTTTTTGTAAACACTATTACCACGTTCCTGGTAGGAGTAGAAGAAAGATTGAAGACTTTCCTGAAAGCTCTTTTAATTATCTAACCAGTGCTTTTTATTTGACTCACCTCTTTCAACAGTTTAGCCGCTAGATCGTTTGCAAAGTTGAAACAAAAATGTGATTTTTCTCAAAACCCTAAATTTTTTGCAAGCACTGTTGCCACGTTTCTGATAGGAGTAGAAAAAGATGGAAGACTTTCCTGAAAGCTCTTTAAATTATCTAACCATTGCTTTCTGTTTGACTCAGCTCGTTGAAATAGTTTAGCCACTAGAGCGTTTGCAAATCTGAAACAAAAATGTGAATTTTCTCAAAACCCAACATTTTTTGTGAACACTGTTGCCACGTTTCTGGTAGGAGTAGAAGAAAAATTAAAGATTCAATTATCCAACCAATTCTGTTTGGTTGACTCACCTTGTTCAAACAGTTTAGCCGCTGGAGCGTTTGCAAAAGTTGAAACAAAAATGTGATTTTTATCAAAACCCAACATTTTTTGTAAACACTATTGCCACGTTCCTGGTAGGAGTAAAAGAAAGATTGAAGACTTTCCTGAAAGCTCTTTAAATTGTCTAACCAATGCTTTTTGTTTGACTCAGCTCGTTCAAACAGTTTAGCCACTAGAGCGTTTGCAAAGTTGAAACAAAAATGTGAATTTTCTCAAAACCCAACATTCTTTGTGAACATTGTTGCCACGTTTCTGGTAGGAGCCGAAAAAGAATTGAAGACTTTCCTGAAAGCTCTTCGAATAATCTAACCAATACTGTTTGCTTGATTCACCTCGTTCAATTAGTTTAGCCGCTAGAGCGTTTGCAAAGATTGAAGACTTTCCTGAAAGCTCTTTTAATTATCTAACCAGTGCTTTTTATTTGACTCACCTCTTTCAACAGTTTAGCCAATAGAGCGTTTGCAAATCTGAAACAAAAATGTGAATTTTCTCAAAACCCAACATTCTTTGTGAAGATGAAAAATTAAAGACTTTCCTGAAAGCTCTTCAAATTATCTAACCAATTCTGTTTGTTTGACTCACCTCGTTCAAATAGTTTAGCCGCTAGAGCGTTTGCAAAGGTGAAACAAAAATGTGAATTTTCTCAAAACCCAACATTTTTTGTGAACACTATTGCAACGCCCCTGAAAGGAGTAGAAGAAAGATTGAAGACTTTCCTCAAAGCTCTTTTAATTATCTAACCAGCGCTTTTTATTTTACTCATCTCTTTTAGACAGTTTGCCGCTAGATCGTTGGTAAAGTTGAAACAAAAATGTAGTTTTTATAAAAACCTTACATTTTTTGTGAACACTTTTGCCACGCTCCTGGTAGGAGTAGAAGAATCCATTGCTTTTTGTTGGACTCAGCTCGATCAAACAGTTTAGCCACTAGAGCGTTTGCAAATCTGAAACAAAAATGTGAATTTTCTCAAAATCCAACATTCTTTGTGAACACTGTCGCCACGTTTCTGGTAGGAGTAGAAGAAAAATTAAAGATTAAATTATCTTACCAATTCTGTTTGGTTGACTCACCTTGTTCAAATAGTTTAGCCGCTGGAGCGTTTGCAAAGGTGAAACCAAAATGTGATTTTTATCAAAACCCTACATTTTTGTGAACACTATTGCCACGCCCCTGAAAGGGGTAGAAGAAAGGTTGAAGACTTTCATGAAAGCTCTTTTAATTATCTAACCAGTGCTTTTTATTTGACTCACCTCGTTTAAATAACTTCGCCGCTAGATCGTTTGCAAAGTTGAAACAAAAATGTGATGTTTATCAAAACCCAAAATTTTTTGGTAGGAGTAGAAGAAAGATTGAAGACTTTCCTGAAAGCTCTTTTAATTATCTAACCAGTGCTTTTTGTTTGACTCAGCTCGTTCAAATAGGTAAGCCACTAGAGCGTTTGCAAATCTGAAACAAAAATTTGAATTTTCTCAAAACCCTACATTTTTGTGAACACTATTGCCATGCCCCTGGTAGGAGTAGAAGAAAAGTTGAACACTTTCCTGAATGCTCTTTAAATTATCTAACCAGTGCTTTTTATTTACTCACCTCCTTCAAATAGCTTGCCGCTAGAGCGTTTGCAAAGGTGAAACAAAAATGTGATTTTTACCAAAACCCAACATTTTTTGTGAACACGGTTGCCACGTTTCTGGTAGGAGTAGAAAAAGATTGAAGACTTTCCTGAAAGCTCTTCGAATAATCTAAACAATACTGTTTGCTTGATTCACCTCACTCAAATAATTTAGCCGCTAGAGCATTTGCAAAGTTGAAACAAAAATGTGAATTTTCTCAAAACCCAAAATTTTTTTGCGAACATTGTTGCCAAGTTTCTGGTAGGAGCAGAAGAAAGATTGAAGACTTTCCTGAAAGCTCTTCGAATAATCTAAACAATACTGTTTGCTTGATTCACCTTGTTCAAATAGTTTAGCCACTAGAGCGTTTGCAAATTTCAAAAAAAAATATGAATTTTCTCAAAACCCTAAATTTTTTGCGAACACGGTTGCCACGTTTCTGGTAGGAGTAGAAGCGAAATTTAAGATTAAATTATCTAACCTATTCTGTTTGTTTGACCCGCCTCGTTCAAATAGTTTAGCCGCTAGAGCGTTTGCAAAGTTGAAACAAAAATGTGATTTTTCTCAAAACCCTACTATTGCCACGCCCCTGAAAAGAGTAGAAGAAAGATTGAAGACATTCCTGAAAGCTCCTTAAATTGTCTAACCAATGCTTTTTGTTTGACTAAGCTCTTTCAAATAGTTAACCCACTAGGGCATTTGCAAAGTTGAAACAAAAATGTGATTTATATCAAAACCCAACATTTTGTGAACGCTATTGCCACGCTTCTGGAAGGAGTAGAAAAAGATTGAAGACTTTCCTGAAAGCTCTTCAAATTATTTAAGTAATATTGTTTGTTTGATTCACCTCGTTCAAATAAATTAGCTGCTAGAGCTTTTGCAAAGGTGAAACAAAAATGTGAATTTTCTCAAAACCCTAAATTTTTTTGCGAACACTGTTGCCAAGTTTCTGGTAGGAGCAGAAGAAAGATTGAAGACTTTCCTGACAGCTCTTCGAATAATCTAAACAATACTGTTTGCTTGATTCACCTCGTTCAAATAGTTTAGCCGCTAGAGCATTTGCAAAGTTGAAACAAAAATGTGAATTTTCTCAAAACCCTAAATTTTTTGCGAACACGGTTGGCACGTTTCTGGTAGGAGTAGAAGCAAATTTAAAGATTAAATTATCTAACCAATTCTGTTTGTTTGACCCGCCTCGTTCAAATAGTTTAGCCGCTAGAGCGTTTGCAAAGTTGAAACAAAAATGTGATTTTTCTCAAAACACTAAATTTTTGTGAATACTATTGCTACGCCCATGAAAAGAGTAGAAGAAAGATTGAAGACTTTCCTGAAAGCTCTTTAAATTGTCTAACCAATGGTTTTTGTTTGACTAAGCTCTTTCAAATAGTTAACCCACTAGCGCGTTTGCAAAGTTGAAACAAAAATGTGATTTGTATCAAAACCCAACATTTTTTGTGAACACTATTACCACGTTCCTGGTAGGAGTAGAAGAAAGATTGAAGACTTTCCTGAAAGCTCTTCGAATAATCTAACCAATACTGTTTGCTTATCTAACCAGTGCTTTTTATTTGACTCACCTCTTTCAATAATTTAACCGCTAGATCGTTTGCAAAGTTGAAACAAAAATGTGATTTTTCTTAAAACCCTAAATTTTTAGCGAACACTGTTGCCACGTTTCTGGTAGGAGTAGAAAAAGATTGAAGACTTTCCTGAAAGCTCTTCGAATAATCTAACCTATACTGTTTGCTTGATTCACCTCGTTCAAATAGTTTAGCCACTAGAGCGTTTGCAAATCTCAAACAAAATTGAGAATTTTCTCAAAACCCTAAATTTTTGCGAACACTGTTGCCACGTTTCTGGTAGGAGTAGAAGCAAAATTAAAGATGAAATTATCTAACCAATTCTGTTCGTTTGACTAGCCTCGTTGAAATAGTTTAGCCGCTAGAGCGTTTGCAAAGTTGAAACAGAAATGTGAATTTTCTCAAAACCCAACATCCTTTGTGAGCACTGTTGCCACGTTTCTGGTATGAGTAGAAGAAAGATTGAAGATTTTCCAGAAAACTCTTCGAATTATCTAACTTATATTATTCGTTTGATTCACCTCGTTCAAATAATTTAGCCGATAGAGCATTTGCAAAGTTGAAACAAAAATGTGAATTTTCTCAAAACCCAACATTCTTTGTGAAGATGAAAAATTAAAGACTTTCCTGAAAGCTCTTCAAATTATTTAACTAATATTGTTTGTTTGATTCACCTCGTTCAAATAAATTAGCTGCTAGAGCGTTTGCAAAGCTGAAACAAAAATGTGATTTTTATCAAAACCCTACATTTTTGTGAACACTATTGCCACGTTTCTGGTAGGGGTAGAAGAAAGATTGAAGACTTTTCTGAAAACTCTTCGAATTATCTAACTAATATTATTCGTTTGATTCACCTCGTTCAAATAATTTAGCCGATAGAGCATTTGCAAAGTTAAAACAAAAATGTGAATTTTCTCAAACCCCAACATTCTTTGTGAAGATGAAAAATTAAAGACTTTCCTGAAAGCTCTTCAAATTATTTAACTAATATTGTTTGTTTGATTCACCTCGTTCAAATAAATTAGCTGCTAGAGCGTTTGCAAAGGTGAAACAAAAATGTGAATTTTCTCAAAACCCAACATTCTTTGTGAACACTGTTGCCACGTTTCTGGTAGGACTAGAAGAAAGATTTAAGACTTTCCTGAAAACTCTTCGAATTATTTAACTAATATTGTTTGTTTGATTCACCTCGTTCAAATAGTTTAGCCACAAGAGCGTTTGCAAAGTTGAAAAAAAAAATGTGAATTTTCTCAAAACCCAACATTCTTTTTGAACACTGTTGCCATGTTTCTGGTAGGAGTAGAAAAAAGATTGAAGACTTTCCTGAAAGCTCTTCGAATAATCTAAACAATACTGTTTGCTTGATTCACCTCACTCAAATAATTTAGCCGCTAGAGCATTTGCAAAGTTGAAACAAAAATGTGAATTTTCTCAAAACCCAACATTCTTTGTGAAGATGAAAAATTAAAGACTTTCCTGAAAGCTCTTCAAATTATTTAGCTAATATTGTTTGTTTGATTCACCTCGTTCAAATAAATTAGCTGCTAGAGCGTTTGCAAAGGTGAAACAAAAATGTGAATTTTCTCAAAACCCAACATTCTTTGTGAACACTGTTGCCACGTTTCTGGTAGGAGTAGAAAAAAGATTGAAGATTTTCCTGAAAGCTCTTCGAATAATCTAAACAATACTGTTTGCTTGATTCACCTCGTTCAAATAGTTTAGCCACTAGAGCGTTTGCAAATCTCAAACAAAATTGAGAATTTTCTCAAAACCCAACATTTTTTGTGAACACTATTGCAACGCCCCTGAAAGGAGTAGAAGAAAGATTGAAGACTTTCCTCAAAGCTCTTTTAATTATCTAACCAGCGCTTTTTATTTTACTCATCTCTTTCAATAATTTAGCCGCTAGAGCATTTGCAAAGTTGAAACAAAAATGTGAATTTTCTCAAAACCCAACATTCTTTGTGAAGATGAAAAATTAAAGACTTTCCTGAAAGCTCTTCAAATTATTTAGCTAATCTTGTTTGTTTGACTTGCCTCGTTGAAATAGTTTAGCCGCTAGAGCGTTTGCAAAGTTGAAACAGAAATGTGAATTTTCTCAAAACCCAACATCCTTTGTGAGCACTGTTGCCACGTTTCTGGTAGGAGTAGAAGAAAGATTGAAGATTTTCCTGAAAACTCTTCGAATTATCTAACTAATATTATTCGTTTGATTCACCTCGTTCAAATAATTTAGCCGATAGAGCATTTGCAAAGTTGAAACAAAAATGTGAATTTTTATCAAAACCCTACATTTTTGTGAACACTATTGCCACGTTTCTGGTAGGGGTAGAAGAAAGATTGAAGACTTTTCTGAAAACTCTTCGAATTATCTAACTAATATTATTCGTTTGATTCACCTCGTTCAAATAATTTAGCCGATAGAGCATTTGCAAAGTTGAAACAAAAATGTGAATTTTCTCAAACCCCAACATTCTTTGTGAAGATGAAAAATTAAAGACTTTCCTGAAAGCTCTTCAAATTATTTAACTAATATTGTTTGTTTGATTCACCTCGTTCAAATAAATTAGCTGCTAGAGCGTTTGCAAAGGTGAAACAAAAATGTGAATTTTCTCAAAACCCAACATTCTTTGTGAACACTGTTGCCACGTTTCTGGTAGGACTAGAAGAAAGATTTAAGACTTCCCTGAAAACTCTTCGAATTATTTAACTAATATTGTTTGTTTGATTCACCTCGTTCAAATAGTTTAGCCACAAGAGCGTTTGCAAAGTTGAAAAAAAAAATGTGAATTTTCTCAAAACCCAACATTCTTTTTGAACACTGTTGCCATGTTTCTGGTAGGAGTAGAAAAAAGATTGAAGACTTTCCTGAAAGCTCTTCGAATAATCTAAACAATACTGTTTGCTTGATTCACCTCACTCAAATAATTTAGCCGCTAGAGCATTTGCAAAGTTGAAACAAAAATGTGAATTTTCTCAAAACCCAACATTCGTTGTGAAGATGAAAAATTAAAGACTTTCCTGAAAGCTCTTCAAATTATTTAGCTAATATTGTTTGTTTGATTCACCTCGTTCAAATAAATTAGCTGCTAGAGCGTTTGCAAAGGTGAAACAAAAATGTGAATTTTCTCAAAACCCAACATTCTTTGTGAACACTGTTGCCACGTTTCTGGTAGGGGTAGAAGAAAGATTGAAGACTTTTCTGAAAACTCTTCGAATTATCTAACTAATATTATTCGTTTGATTCACCTCGTTCAAATAATTTAGCCGATAGAGCATTTGCAAAGTTGACACAAAAATGTGAATTTTCTCAAACCCCAACATTCTTTGTGAAGATGAAAAATTAAAGACTTTCCTGAAAGCTCTTCAAATTATTTAACTAATATTGTTTATTTGATTCACCTCGTTCAAATAAATTAGCTGCTAGAGCGTTTGCAAAGGTGAAACAAAAATGTGAATTTTCTCAAAACCCAACATTCTTTGTGAACACTGTTGCCACGTTTCTGGTAGGACTAGAAGAAAGATTTAAGACTTCCCTGAAAACTCTTCGAATTATTTAACTAATATTGTTTGTTTGATTCACCTCGTTCAAATAGTTTAGCCACAAGAGCGTTTGCAAAGTTGAAAAAAAAAAATGTGATTTTTCTCAAAAACCTAAATTTTTTGCGAACACTGTTGTCACGCTTCCGGTAGGAGAAGATAAAAAATTTAAGACTTTTCTGAAAGCTCTTCAAATTATCTAACTAATTCTGTTTGTTTGACTCACCTCGTTCAAATAGTTTATCCGCTAGAGCGTTTGCAAAGGTGAAACAAAAATGTGATTTTTACCAAAACCCAACATTTTTTGTGAACACTGTTGCCACGTTTCTGGTAGGGGTAGAAGAAAGATTGAAGACTTTTCTGAAAACTCTTCGAATTATCTAACTAATATTATTCGTTTGATTCACCTCGTTCAAATAATTTAGCCGATAGAGCATTTGCAAAGTTGACACAAAAATGTGAATTTTCTCAAACCCCAACATTCTTTGTGAAGATGAAAAATTAAAGACTTTCCTGAAAGCTCTTCAAATTATTTAACTAATATTGTTTGTTTGATTCACCTCGTTCAAATAAATTAGCTGCTAGAGCGTTTGCAAAGGTGAAACAAAAATGTGAATTTTCTCAAAACCCAACATTCTTTGTGAACACTGTTGCCACGTTTCTGGTAGGACTAGAAGAAAGATTTAAGACTTCCCTGAAAACTCTTCGAATTATCTAACTAATATTATTCGTTTGATTCACCTCGTTCAAATAATTTAGCCGATAGAGCATTTGCAAAGTTGAAACAAAAATGTGAATTTTTATCAAAACCCTACATTTTTGTGAACACTATTGCCACGTTTCTGGTAGGGGTAGAAGAAAGACTGAATGCTTTCCTGAAAACTCTTCAAATTATTTAACTAATATTGTTTGTTTGATTCACCTCGTTCAAATAAATTAGCTGCTAGAGCGTTTGCAAAGTTGAAACAAAAATGTGATTTTTCTCAAAAACCTAAATTTTTTGCGAACACTGTTGTCACGCTTCCGGTAGGAGAAGATAAAAAATTTAAGACTTTTCTGAAAGCTCTTCAAATTATCTAACTAATTCTGTTTGTTTGACTCACCTCGTTCAAATAGTTTATCCGCTAGAGCGTTTGCAAAGGTGAAACAAAAATGTGATTTTTACCAAAACCCAACATTTTTTGTGAACACTGTTGCCACGTTTCTGGTAGGAGTAGAAAAAGATTGAAGACTTTCCTGAAAGCTCTTCGAATAATCTTACCAATACTGTTTGCTTATCTAACCAGTGATTTTTATTTGAGTCACCTCTTTCAATAATTTAGCCGCTAGATCGTTTGCAAAGTTGAAACAAAAATGTGATTTTTCTTAAAACCCTAAATTTTTAGCGAACACTGTTGCCACGTTTCTGGTAGGAATAGAAAAAGATTGAAGACTTTCCTGAAAGCTCTTCGAATAATCTAACCTATACTGTTTGCTTGATTCACCTCGTTCAAATAGTTTAGCCACTAGAGCGTTTGCAAATCTCAAACAAAATTGAGAATTTTCTCAAAACCCAACATTTTTTGTGAACACAATTGCAACGCCCCTGAAAGGAGTAGAAGAAAGATTGAAGACTTTCCTCAAAGCTCTTTTAATTATCTAACCAGCGCTTTTTATTTTACTCATCTCTTTCAATAATTTAGCCGCAAGATCGTTTGCAAAGTTGAAACAAAAATGTGATTTTTCTTAAAACCCTAAATTTTTAGCGAACACTGTTGCCACGTTTCTGGTAGGAGTAGAAAAAGATTGAAGACTTTCCTGAAAGCTCTTCGAATAATCTAAACAATACTGTTTGCTTGATTCACCTTGTTCAAATAGTTTAGCCACTAGAGCGTTTGCAAATTTCAAAAAAAAATATGAATTTTCTCAAAACCCTAAATTTTTTGCGAACACGGTTGCCACGTTTCTGGTAGGAGTAGAAGCGAAATTTAAGATTAAATTATCTAACCAATTCTGTTTGTTTGACCCGCCTCGTTCAAATAGTTTAGCCGCTAGAGCGTTTGCAAAGTTGAAACAAAAATGTGAATTTTCTCAAAACACTAAATTTTTGTGAATACTATTGCCACGCCCGTGAAAAGAGTAGAAGAAAGATTGAAGACATTCCTGAAAGCTCTTTAAATTGTCTAACCAATGCTTCTTGTTTGACTCACCTTGTTCAAATAGTTTAGCCGCTAGAGCAATTGGAAAGGTGAAACAAAAATGTGATTTTTCTCAAAACCCAACATTTTTTGTGAACACTGTTGCCACGTTTCTGGTAGGACTAGAAGAAAGACTGAAGACTTTCCTCAAAGCTCTTTTAATTATCTAACCAGCGTTTTTTATTTGACACATCTCTTTTAGACAGTTTGCCGCTAGATTGTTGGTAAAGTTGAAACAAAAATGTAGTTTTTATAAAAACCCTACATTTTTTGTGAACACTTTTGCCACGCTCCTGGTAGGAGTAGAAGAAACCATTACTTTTTGTTGGACTCAGCTCGATCAAACAGTTTAGCCACTAGAGCGTTTGCAAATCTGAAACAAAAATGTGAATTTTCTCAACATCCAACATTCTTTGTGAACACTGTAGCCACGTTACTGGTAGGAGTAAAAGAAAAATTAAAGATTAAATTATCCAACAAATTTTGTTTGGTTGACTCACCTTGTTGAAACAGAGTTAGCCGCTGGAGCGTTTGCAAAGGTGAAACAAAAATGTGATTTTTATCAAAACCCAACATTTTTTGTGAACACTATTGCCACGCTCCTGGTAGGAGTAGAAAAAGATTGAAGACTTTCCTGAAAGCTTTTTAAATTATCTAACCATTGCTTTTTGTTTGACTCAGCTCGTTGAAATAGTTAAGCCACTAGAGCGTTTGCAAATCTGAAACAAAAATGTGAATTTTCTCAAAACCCAAAATTTTTTGCAAACACTGGTGCCACGTTTCTGGTAGGAGTAGAAGAAAAATTAAAGATTCAATTATCCAACAAATTTTGTTTGGTTGACTCACCTTGTTGAAACAGAGTTAGCCGCTGGAGCGTTTGCAAAGGTGAAACAAAAATGTGATTTTTATCAAAACCCAACATTTTTTGTGAACACTATTGCCACGCTCCTGGTAGGAATAGAAGAAAGATTGAAGACTTTCCTGAAAGCTCTTTAAATTGTCTAACCGATGCTTTTTGTTTGACTTAGCTCGTTGAAATAGTTTAGCCACTAGAGCGTTTGCAAAGTTGAAAAAAAAAGTGAATTTTCTTAATACCCAACATTCTTTGTGAACACTGTTGCCACGTTTCTGGTAGGACTTGAAAAAGATTGAAGACTTTCCTGAAAACCCTTCGAATAATCTAACCAATACTGTTTGCTTGTTTCACCTCGTTCAAATAACTTCGCCGCTAGAGCGTTTGCAAAGTTGAGACAAAAATGGGATTTTTCTCAAAACCGTAAATCTTTGCGAATACTGTTGCCACGTTTCTGGTAGGAGTAAAAACCCACTCAAGACTTTCCTGAAAGCTCTTTGAATAATCTCACCAATACTGTTTGTTTTATTCACCTCGTTTCAATAATATAGCCGCTAGAACATTTGCAAAGTTGAAACAAAAATGAGAATTTTCTTAAAACCTAACATTCTTTGTGAAGATGAAAAATTAAAGACTTTCCTGAAAGCTCTTCAATTTATCTAACCAATTCTGTTTGTTTGATTCACCTCGTTCAAATAACTTCGCCGCTAGAGCGTTATCAAAGTTGAAACAAAAATGGAATTTTTCTCAAAACCCAACATTCTTTGTGAACACTATTGCCACGCTCCTGGTAGGATTAGAAGAAACATTGAAGACTCTCCTAAAAGCTCTTTAAATTGTCTAACCAATGCTTTTTGTTTGACTCACCTTGCTCAAATAGTTAAGCCGCTAGAGCGTTTGCAAAGTTGAAACAAAAATGTGATTTTTATCAAAACCCAACATTTTTTGTGAACACCGTTGCCACGTTTCTGGTAGGTGTAGAAAAATATTGAAGACTTTCCTAAAAGCTCTTCAAATAATCTAAACAATACTGTTTGCTTGATTCACCTCGTTCAAATAACTTAGCCGCTAGAGCATTTGCAAAGTTGAAACAAAAATGTGAATTTTCTCAAAACCCTAAATTTTTTTGCGAACACTGTTGCCAAGTTTCTGGTAGGAGTAGAAAAAGATTGAATATTTTCCTGAAAGCTTTTTAAATTGTCTAACCAATGCTTTTTGTTTGACTAAGCTCGTTCAAATAGTTAACCCACTAGAGCGTTTGAAAATCTCAAACAAAAATGTGAATTTTCACAAAACCCTAAATTTTTTGCGAACATTATTGCCACGTTTCTGGTAGGAGTAGAAGCAAAATTAAAGATTAAATTATCTAACCAATTCTGTTTGTTTGACCCGCCTCGTTCAAATAGTTTAGCCGCTAGAGCGTTTGCAAAGTTGAAACAAAAATGTGATTTTTCTCAAATCCCTAAATTTTTTGAATACTATTGCCACGCCCCTGAAAAGAGTAGAAGAAAGATTGAAGACTTTCCTGAAAGCTCTTTAATTTGTCTAACCAATGCTTTTTGTTTGACTAAGCTCTTTCAAATAGTTAACCCACTAGCGCGGTTGCAAAATTGAAACAAAAATGTGATTTTTCTCAAAACCCTAAATTTTTTCGAACACTGTTGCCACGTTTCTGGTAGGAGTAGAAAAAGATTGAACACTTTCCTGAAAGCTCTTCGAATAATCTAACCAATGCTGTTTGCTTGATTCACCTCGTTCAAATAATTTAACCGCTAGATCGTTTGAAAATTTGAAACAAAAATGTGATTTTTCTTAAAACCCTAAATTTTTAGCGAACACTGTTGCCACGTTTCTGGTAGGAGTAGAAAAAGATTAAAGACTTTCCTGAAAGCTCTTCGATTAGTCTAACCAATACTGTTTGCTTGATTCACCTCGTTCAATTAATTTAGCCGCTAGAGCGTTTGCAAAGTTGAAACAAAAATGTGAATTTTCTCAAAACCCAACATTCTTGGTGAACACTGTTGCCACGTTTCTGGTAGGAGTAGATGAAAAATTAAAGACTTTCCTGAAAGCTCTTCAAATTATCTAACGAATATTGTTTGTTTGATTCACGTCTTTCAAAAAAATTAGCTGCTAGAGCGTTTGGAAAGGTGAAACAAAAATGTGATTTTGTCAAAACCCAACATTTTTTGTGAACACTGTTGCCACGTTCCTGGTAGGATTAGAAGAAACATTGCAGACTCTTCTAAAAGCTCTTTAAATTGTCTAACCAATGCTTTTTGTTTGACTCACCTTGTTCAAATAGTTAAGCCGCTAGAGCGTTTGCAAAGGTGAAACAATAATGTGAATTTTCTCAAAACCCAAAATTTTTTGTGAACACTGTTGCCACGTTTCCTTTAGGAGTAGAAGACAAATTTAAAACTTTCCTGAAAACTCTTCGAATTATCTAACTAATATTGTTCGTTTGATTCACCTCGTTCAAATAATTTAGCTGCTAGAGCGTTTGCAAAGACGAAACAAAAATGTGATTTTTATCAAAACCCAACATTTTTTGTGAACACTATTGCCACGCTCCTGGTAGGATTAGAAAAAACATTGAAGACTCTCCTAAAAGCTCTTTAAATTGTCTAACCAATGCTTTTTGTTTGACTCACCTTGTTCAAATAATTTAGCCGCTAGAGCGTTTGCAATGTTGAAACAAAAATGTGAATTTTCTCAAAACCCAACATTCTTTGTGAGCACTGTTGCCACGTTTCTGGTAGGATTAGAAGAAACATTGAACACCCTCCTAAAAGCTCTTTGAATTATCTAACTAATGTTGTTCGTTTGATTCACCTCGTTCAAATAAATTAGCTGCTAGAGCGTTTGCAAAGGCGAAACAAAAATGCGAATTTTCTCAAAACCCAACATTCTTTGTGAAGATGAAAAATTAAAGACTTTCCTGAAAGCTCTTCAAATTATTTAACTAATATTGTTTGTTTGATTCACCTCGTTCAAATAAATTAGCTGCTAGAGCGTTTGCAAAGGTGAAACAAAAATGTGAATTTTCTCAAAACCTAACATCCTTTGTGATCACTGTTGCCACGTTTTTGGTAGGAGTAGATGAAAAATTAAAGACTTTCCTGAAAGCTCTTCAAATTATCTATCCAATTCTGTTTGTTTGACTCACCTCGTTCAAATAGTTTAGCCGCTAGGGCGTTTGCAAAGTTGAAACAAAAATGTGATTTTTATCAAAACCCTATATTTTTGTGAACACTATTGCCACGCCCCTGGTAGGAGTAGAAGAAAAGTTGAACACTTTCCTAAATGCTGTTTAAATTATCTAACCAGTGCTTTTTATTTACTCACCTCTTTCAAATAGCTTGCCGCTAGAGCGTTTGCAAAGGTGAAACAAAAATGTGATTTTTCTCAAAACCCTAAATTTTTTTGCGAACACTGTTGCCAAGTATCTGGTAGGGGTAGAAAAAGATTGAAGACTTTCCTGAAAGCTCTTCGAATAGTCTAACCAATACTGTTTGCTTGATTCACCTCGTTCAAATAGTTTAGCCACTAGAGCGTTTGCAAATCTCAAACAAAAATGTGAATTTTCTCAAAACCTAAAATTTTTTACGAACACTGTTGCCACGTTTCTGGTAGGAGTAGAAGCAAAATTAAAGATTTAATTATCTAACCAATTCTGTTGGTTTGACCCGCCTCGTTCAAATAGTTTAGCTGCTAGAGCGTTTGCAAAGTTGAAACAAACATGTGATTTTTCTCAAAACCCTAAATTTTTGTGAACACTATTGCCATGGCCCTGAAAGGAGAAGAAGAAAGATTGAAGACTTTCCTGAAAGCTCTTTAAATTGTCTAACCAATGCTTTTTGTTTGACTTAGCTCGTTCAAATAGTTTAGCCACTAGAGCGTTTGCAAAGTTGAAACAAAAATGTGAATTTTCTCAAAACCCAACATTCTTTGTGAACACTGTTGCCACGTTTCTGGTAGGAGCAGAAAAAAGATTGAAGACTTTCCTGAAAGCTCTTAAAATTATCTAACCAGTGCTTTTTATTTACTCACCTCGTTCAAATAGCTCGCCGCTAGAGCGTTTGCAAAGTTGAAACAAAAATGTGATTTTTTCAAAACCCAACATTTTTTGTGAACACTATTACCACGTTCCTGGTAGGAGTAGAAGAAAGATTGAACACTTTCCTGAAAGCTCTTCAAATTATCTAACCAATTCTGTTTGCTTGACTCACCTCGTTTAAATAGTTTAGCCGCTAGAGCATTTGCAAAGTTGAAACAAAAATGTGATTTTTCTCAAAACCCTAAATTTTTTGCGAGCGCTGTTGCCACGTTTCTGGTAGGAGTAGTAAAAGATTGAAGACTTTCCTGAAAGCTCTTTAAATTATCTAACCATTGCTTTTTGTTTGACTCAGCTCGTTGAAATAGTTTAGCCACTAGAGCGTTTGCAAATCTGAAACAAAAATGTGAATTTTCTCAAAACCCAACATTTTTTGTGAACACTTTTGCCACGTTTCTGGTAGGAGTAGAAAAAAGATTGAAGACTTTCCTGAAAGCTCTTTAAATTATCTAACCAGTGCTTTTTATTTACTCACCTCTTTCAAATAGCTTGCCGCTAGAGCGTTTGCAAATCTGAAACAAAAATGTGAATTTTCTCAAAACCCAACATTTTTTGTGAACACTGTTGCCATGTTTCTGGTAGGAGTAGAAGAAAAATTAAAGATTCAATTATCCAACCAATTCTGTTTGGTTGACTCACCTTGTTGAAACAGTTTAGCCGCTGGAGCGTTTGCAAATGTGAAACAAAAATGTGATTTTCCTCAAAACCCTAAATTTTTTGCGAGCGCTGTTGCCACGTTTCTGGTAGGAGTAGAAGAAAGATTGAAGACTTTCCTGAAAGCTCTTTAAATTGTCTAACCAATGCTTTTTGTTTGACTCAGCTCGTTAAAATAGTTTAGCCACTAGAGCGTTTGCAAAGTTGAAAAAAAATGTGAATTTTCTTAATACCCAACATTCTTTGTGAACACTGTTGCCACGTTTCTGGTAGAAGCAGAAGAAACATTGAAGACTTTCCTGAAGACCCTTCGAATAATCTAACCAATACTGTTTGCTTGTTTCACCTCGTTCAAATAACTTCGCCGCTAGAGCGTTTGAAAAGTTGAGACAAAAATGGAATTTTTTTCAAAACCTTAAATTTTTTGCGAACACTGTTGCCACGTTTCTGGTAGGAGTAAACAAAAACTGAAGACTTTCCTGAAAGCTCTTCGAATAATATCACCAATACTGTTTGTTTTATTCACCTCGTTTCAATAATATAACCGCTAGGGCGTTTGTAAAGTTAAAACAAAAGTGTGAATTTTCTCAAAACCCAGCATTCTTTGTGAACACTGTTGCCACGTTTCTGGTAGGAGTAAATGAAAAAGTAAAGACCTTCCTGAAAGCTCTTCAAATTATCTATCCAATTCTGTTTGTTTGACTCACCTCGTTCAAATAGTTTAGCCGCTAGAGCGTTTGTAAACTTGAAACAAAAATGTGAATTTTCTCAAAACCCTAAATCTTTGTGAACACTACTGCAACGCTCCTGGTAGGTAAAGACAAAAGCTTAAAGACTTTCGAGAAAGCTCTTTAAATTGTCTAACCCATGCTGTTTGTTTGACTCAGCTCGTTTAAATAGTTTAGCCACTAGAGCGTTTGCAAATCTGAAAAAAAATTTTAATTTTCTCAAAACCCTAAATTTTTTGCGAACACTGTTGCCAGGTTTCTGGTAGGAGTAGAAGAAAAATTAAAGATTCAATTATCTAACCAATTCTGTTTGGTTGACTCACCTTGTTGAAACAGTTTAGCCGCTGGAGCGTTTGCAAAGGTGAAACAAAAATGTGAATTTTCTCAAAACCCTAAATTTTTGTGAACACTATTGCCACGCTCCTGGTAGGTAAAGACAAAAGCTTGAAGACTTTCCTGAAAGCTCTTTAAATTGTCTAACCAATGCTTTTTGTTTGACTAAGCTCTCTCAAATAGTTTAGCCGCTGGAGCGTTTGCAAAGGTGAAACAAAAATGTGATTTTTATCAAAACCCAACATTTTTTGTGAACACTATTGCCACGCTCCTGGTAGGAGTAGAAGAAAGATTGAAGACTTTCCTGAAAGCTCTTTAAATTGTCTAACCAATGCTTTTTGTTTGACTCAGCTCGTTGAAATAGTTTAGTCACTAGAGCGTTTGCCAATCTGAAACAGAAATGTGAATTTTCTCAAAACCCTAAATTTTTTGCGAACACTGTTGCCATGCTTCTGGTAGGAGTAAAAGAAAAATTAAAGATTCAATTATACAACCAATTCTGTTTGGTTGACTCACCTTGCTGAAACAGTTTAGCCGCTGGAGCGTTTGCAAAGGTGAAACAAAAATGTGATTTTTATCAAAACCCAACATTTTTGTGAACACTATTGCCACACTCCTGGTAGGAGTAGAAGAAAGATTGAAGACTTTCCTGAAAGCTCTTTAAATTGTCTAACCAATGCTTTTTGTTTGACTCAGCTCGTTGAAATAGTTTAGCCACTAGAGCGTTTGCAAAGTTGAAAAAAAAAAATGTGAATTTTCTTAATACCCAACATTCTTTGTGAACACTGTTGACACGTTTCTGGTAGGAGCAGAAGAAAGATTGAAGACTTTCCTGAAAACCCTTCGATTAATATAACCAATACTGTTTGTTTGATTCACCTCGCTCAAATAACTTCGCCGCTAGAGCGTTTGAAAAGTTGAGACAAAAATGGAATTTTTTACAAAACCCTAAATTTTTTGCGAACACTGTTGCCACGTTTTTGGTAGGAGTAAACAAAAACTGAAGACTTTCCTGAAACCTCTTCGAATAATATTTCCAATACTGTTTGTTTTATTCACCTCGTTTCAATAATATAACCGCTAGAGCGTTTGCAAAGTTAAAACAAAAATGTGAATTTTCTCAAAACCCAGCATTCTTTGTGAACACTGTTGCCACGTTTCTGGTAGGAGTAAATGAAAAATTAAAGACCTTCCTGAAAGCTCTTCAAATTATCTAACCAGTGCTTTTAATTTTTTCACCTCATTCACATAGCTTGCCGCTTGAGCGTTTGCAAAGTTGAAACAAAAATATGATTTTTCTCAAATTCCTAAACTTTTGTGAATACTATTGCCACGCCCCTGAAAAGAGTAGAAGAAAGATTGAAGACTTTCCTGAAAGCTCTTTTAATTATCTAACCAGTGCTTTTTATTTGACTCACCTCTTTCAATAATTTAGACGCTAGATCGTTTGCAAAGTTGAAACAAAAATGTGATTTTTCTTAAAACCCTAAATTTTTAGCGAACACTGTTGCCACGTTTCTGGTAGGAGTAGAAAAAGGTTGAAGACTTTCCTGAAAGCTCTTCGAATAATCTCACCAATACTGTTTGCTTGATTCACCTCGTTAAAATAGTTTAGCCACTAGAGCGTTTGCAAATCTCAAACAAAATTGAGAATTTTCTCAAAACCCTAAATTTTTTGCGAACACTGTTGCCACGTTTCTGGTAGGAGTAGAGGCAAAATTGAAGATTAAATTATCTAACCAATTCTGTTTGTTCGACCGGCCTCCTTCAAATAGTTTAGCCGCTAGAGCGTTTGCAAAGTTGAAGCAAAAATGTTTATCAAAACCCTACATTTTTGTGAACACTATTGCCACGCCCCTGGTAGGAGTAGAAGAAAAGTTGAACACTTTCCTGAAAGCTCTTTTAATTATCTAACCAGTGCTTTTAATTTTTTCACCTCATTCAAATAGCTTGCCGCTAGAGCGTTTGCAAATTTGAAACCAAAATGTGATTTGTACAAAACCCAACATTTTTTGTGAACACTATTACCACGTTCCTGGTAGGAGTAGAAGAAAGATTGAAGGCTTTTCTGAGAGTTCTTTTAATTATCTAACCAGTGTTTTTTACTTGAATCACCTCTTTTAATTGTTTAGCCGCTTGATCGTTTGCAAAGTTGAAACAAAAATGTGATTTTTCTTAAAACCCTAAATTTTTAGCGAACACTGTTGCCAAGTTTCTGGTAGGAGTAGAAAAAGATTGAAGACTTTCCTGAAAGCTCTTCGAATAATCTAAACAATACTGTGTGCTTGATTCACCTCGTTCAAATAGTTAAGCCACTAGAACGTTTGAAAATCTCAAACAAAATTGAGAATTTTCTCAAAGCCCTAAATTTTTTGCGAACACTGTTGCCTTGTTTCTGGTAGGAGTAGAAGCAAAATCAAAGATTAAATTATTTAACCAATTCTGTTTGTTTGACTCACCTCGTTCAAATAAATAAGCTCCTAGAGCGTTTGCAAAGGTGAAATAAAAATGTGAATTTTCTTAAAACCCAACATTCTTTGTGAACACTGTTGCAACGTTTCTGGTAGGAGTAGAAGAAAGATTGAAGACTTTCCTTAAAGCTCTTCGAATAATCTCACCAATACTGTTTGCTTGATTCACCTCGTCCCATTAATTTAGCCGCTAGAGCGTTTGCAAAGTTGAAACAAAAATGTGAATTTTCTCAAAACCCAACATTCTTTGTGAACACTGTTGCCACGTTTCTGGTAGGAGTAGATGAAAAATTAAAGTTTTTCCTGAAAGCTCTCCGAATATTCTAACCAATACTGTTTGCTTGATTCACCTCGTTCAATTAATTTAGCCGCTACAGCGTTTGCAAAGGTGAAACAAAAATGTGAATTTTCTCAAAACCCAACAATTTTGTGAACACTATTGCCACGCTCCTGGTAGGTGTAGAAGAAAGATTGAAAGTTCTGCTGAAAGCTCTTTAAATTGTCTAATCAATGCTATTTGTTTGACTCAGCTCGTTCAAATAAATTAGCTGCTAGAGCGTTTGCAAAGGTGAAACAAAAATGTGAATTTTCTTAAAAACCCAACATTCTTTGTGAATATTGTTGCCACGTTTCTGGTAGGAGTAGAAGAAAGATTGAAGGCTTTCCTGAAAGCTCTTCAAATTATTTAACTAATATTGTTTGTTTGATTCACCTCGTTCAAATAAATTAGCTGCTAGAGCGTTTGCAAAGGTGAAACAAAAATGTGAATTTTCTCAAAACCCAACATTCTTTGTGAACACTGTTGCCACGTTTCTGGTAGGAGTAGATGAAAAATTAAAGACTTGCCTGAAAGCTCTTCAAATTATCTATATAATTCTGATTGTTTGATTCACCTCGTTCAAATAAAGTAGCTGCTAGAGCGCTTGCAAAGGTGAAACAAAAATGTGAATTTTCTTAAAACCCAACATTCTTTGTGAACACTGTTGCCACGTTTCTGGTAGGAGTAGATGAAAAATTAAAGTTTTTCCTGAAAGCTCTTCGAATATTCTAACCAATACTGTTTGCTTGATTCACCTCGTTCAATTAATTTAGCCGCTAAAGCGCTTGCAATGGTGAAACAAAAATGTGAATTTTCTCAAAACCCAACAATTTTGTGAACACTATTGCCACGCTCCTGGTAGGTGTAGAAGAAAGATTGAAAGTTTTGCTGAAAGCTCTTTAAATTGTCTAATCAATGCTATTTGTTTGACTCAGCTCGTTCAAATAAATTAGCTGCTAGAGCGTTTGCAAAGGTGAAACAAAAATGTGAATTTTCTCAAAACCCAACATTCTTTGTGAATATTGTTGCCACGTTTCTGGTAGGAGTAGAAGAAAGATTGAAGGCTTTCCTGAAAGCTCTTCAAATTATTTAACAAATATTGTTTGTTTGATTCACCTCGTTCAAGTAAATTAGCTGCTAGAGCGTTTGCAAAGGTGAAACAAAAATGTGAATTTTCTCAAAACGCAACATTCTTTGTGAACACTGTTGCCACGTTTCTGGTAGGAAAAGATGAAAAATTAAAGACTTGCCTGAAAGCTCTTCAAATTATTTAACTAATATTGTTTGTTTGATTCACCTCGTTCAAATAAATTAGCCACTAGATCGTTTGCAAGTCTGAAACAAAAATGTGAATTTTCTCAAAACCCTAAATTTTTTGCGAACACTGTCGCCACGTTTCTGGTAGGACTAGAAAAAGATTGAAGACTCTCCTGAAAGCTCTTCGAATAATCTAACCAATACTGTTTGCTTGATTCACCTCGTTCAAATAATTTAGCCGCTAGAGCGTTTGCAAATCTGAAACAAAAATGTGAATTTTCTCAAAACCCTAAATTTTTTGCGAACACTGTTGCCACGTTTCTGGTAGGACTAGAAAAAGATTGAAGACTTTCCTGAAAGCTCTTCGAATAATCTTACCAATACTGTTTGCTTGATTCACCTCGTTCAAATAGTTTAGCCACTAGAGCGTTTACAAATCTGAAAAAAATGTGAATTTTCTCAAAACCCTAAATTTTTTGCGAACACTGCTGCCACGTTTCTGGTAGTAGTAGATGAAAAATTAAAGACTTTCCTAAAAGCTCTTTAAGTTGTCTAACCAATGTTTTTTGTTTGACTCACCTTGTTTAAATAGTTAAGCCGCTAGAGCGTTTGCAAATTTGAAACAAGGATGTGAATTTTCTCAAAACCCTAAGTTTTTGTGAATACTATTGCCACGCCCCTGAAAGGAGTAGAAGAAAAAGTGAAGACTTTCCTGAAAGCTTTTTAAATTGTCCAACCAATGCTTTTTGTTTGACTCACCTTGTTCAAATAGTTAAGCCGCTAGAGCGTTTGCAAATTTGAAACAAAAAAGTGAATTTTCTCAAAACCCAACATTCTTTGTGAACACTGTTGCCACGTTTCTGGTAGGAGTAGATGAAAAATTAAAGACTTTCCTGAAAGCTCTTTAAATTGTCTAACCAATGCTTTTTGTTTGACTCACCTTGTTCAAATAGTTAAGCCGCTAGAGCGTTTGCAAATTTGAAACAAAAATGAGAATTTTATCAAAACCCAACGTTCTTTGTGAACACTGTTGCCACGTTTCTGGTAGGAGTAGATGAAAAATTAAAGTTTTTCCTGAAAGCTCTTCGAATATTCTAAACAATACTGTTTGCTTGATTCACCTCGTTCAATTAATTTAGCCGCTAAAGCGTTTGCAAAGGTGAAACAAAAATGTGAATTTTCTCAAAACCCAACAATTTTGTGAACACTATTGCCACGCTCCTGGAAGGAGTAGAAGAAAGATTGAAAGTTTTCCTGAAAGCTCTTTAAATTGTCTAACCAACTCTGTTTGTTTGATTCACCTCGTTCAAATAACTTCGCCGCTAGAGCGTTTGCAAAGGCTAAAAAAAAAATGTGAATTTTCTCAAAACCCAACATTTTTTGTGAACACTGTTTCCACGTTTCTGGTAGGAGTAGATGAAAAATTAAAGACTTGCCTGAAAGCTCTTCAAATTATCTAACTAATATTGTTTGTTTGATTCATCTCGTTCAAATAAATTAGATGCTAGAGCGTTTGCAAAGGCGAAACAAAAATGTGATTTTTATCAAAACACAACATTCTTGGTTAACACTGTTGCCACGTTTCTGGTAGGACTAGAAGAAAGATTGAAGACTTTCCTGAAAACTCTTCGAATTATCTAACTAATATTGTTTGCTTGATTCACCCCGTTCAAATAATTAAGCTGCTGGAGCGTTTGCAAATCTGAAAAAAATGTGAATTTTCTCAAAACCCTAAATTTTTTGCGAACACTGCTGCCACGTTTCTGGTAGGAGTAGAAGCAAAATTAAAGATAAATTATCTAACCAATTCTGTTTTTTTGACCCACCTCGTTCAAATAGTTTAGCCGCTAGAGCGTTTGCAAAGTTGAAACAAAAATGTGATTTTTCTCAAAACCCTAAGTTTTTGTGAATACTATTGCCACGCCCCTGAAAGGAGTAGAAGAAAGATTGAAAACCTTCCTGAAAGGTCTTTAAATTGTCTAACCAATGCTTTTTGTTTGACTAAGCTCGTTTAAATAGTTAACCCACTCGAGCGTTTGCAAGTTGAAACAAAAATGTGAATTTTCTCAAAACCCAACATTCTTGGTTAACACTGTTGCCACGTTTCTGGTAGGAGTAGAAGAAAGATTGAAGACTTTCCTGAAACCTCTTCGAATTATCGAACTAATATTGTTCGTTTGATTCACCTCGTTCAAATAAATTAGCTGCTAGAGCGTTTGCAAATGTGATACAAAAATGTGAATTTTCTCAAAACCCAACATTCTTTGTGAACACTGTTGCAACGTTTCTGGTAGGAGTAGAAGAAAGATTGAAGACTTTCCTTAAATCTCTTTGAATAATCTCACCAATACTGTTTGCCTGATTCACCGCGTTCCAATAATTTAGCCGCTAGAGCGTTTGCAAAGTTGAAACAAAAATGTGAATTTTCTCAAAACCCAACATTCTTTGTGAGCACTGTTGCCACGTTTCTGGTAGGAGTAGATGAAAAACTAAAGACCTTCCTGAAAGCTCTTTAAAATGTCTAACCAATGCTTTTTGTTTGACTCACCTTGTTCAAATAGTTAAGCCGCTAGAGCGTTTGAAAATTTGAAACAAAAATGTGAATTTTCTCAAAACCCAACATTCGTTGTGAACACTGTTGCCACGTTTCTGGTAGGAGTAGATGAAAAATTAAAGACTTTCCCGAAAGCTCTTCAAATTATTTAACTAATATTGTTTGTTTGTTTCACCTCGTTCAAATAAATTAGCTGCTAGAGCGTTTGCAAAGGTGAAACAAAAATGTGAATTTTCTCAAAACCCAACATTCTTTGTGAACACTGTTGCCACGTTTCTGGTAGGAGTAGATGAAAAATTAAAGACTTGCCTGAAAGCTCTTCAAATTATCTAACTAATATTGTTTGCTTGATTCGCCTCGTTCAAATAAATTAGCTGCTAGAGCGTTTGCAAAGTTGAAACAAAAATGTGATTCTTATCAAAACCCTACATTTTTGTGAACACTGTTGCCACGTTCCTGAAAGGAGTAGAAGAAAAAGTGAAGACTTTCCTGAAAGCTTTTTAAATTGTCCAACCAATGCTTTTTGTTTGACTCACCTTGTTCAAATAGTTAAGCCGCTAGAGCGTTTGCAAATTTGAAACAAAAATGAGAATTTTATCAAAACCCAACGTTCTTTGTGAACACTGTTGCCACGTTTCTGGTAGGAGTAGATGAAAAATTAAAGACTTTCCTGAAAGCTCTTTAAATTGTCTAACCAATGCTTTTTGTTTGACTCACCTTGTTCAAATAGTTAAGCCGCTAGAGCGTTTGCAAATTTGAAACAAAAATGAGAATTTTATCAAAACCCAACGTTCTTTGTGAACACTGTTGCCACGTTTCTGGTAGGAGTAGATGAAAAATTAAAGACTTGCCTGAAAGCTCTTCAAATTATTTAACTAATATTGTTTGCTTGATTCACCTCGTTCAAATAAATTAGCTGCTAGAGCGTTTGCAAAGGTGAAACAAAAATGTGAATTTTCTCAAAACCCAAAATTCTTTGTGAACACTGTTGCAACGTTTCTGGTAGGAGTAGAAAAAAGGTTGAAGACTTTCCTTAAAGCTCTTCGAATAATCTCACCAATACTGTTTGCTTGATTCACCTCGTTCCAATAGTTTAGCCGCTAGAGCGTTTGCAAAGTTGAAACAAAAATGTGAATTTTTTCAAAACCCAACATTCTTTGTGAAGATGAAAAATTAAAGACTTTCCTGAAAGCTCTTCAAATTATTTAATTAATATTGTTTGTTTGATTCACCTCGTTCAAATAAATTAGCTGCTAGAGCGTTTGCAAAGGTGAAACAAAAATGTGAATTTTCTCAAAACCCAACATTCTTTGTGAATACTGTTGCCACGTTTCTGGTAGGAGTAGATGAAAAATTAAAGACTTTCCTGAAAGCTCTTTAAAATGTCTAACCAATGCTTTTTGTTTGACTCACCTTGTTCAAATAGTTAAGCCGCTAGAGCGTTTGAAAATTTGAAACAAGGATGTGAATTTTCTCAAAACCCAACATTCTTTGTGAACACTGTTGCCACGTTTCTGGTAGGAGTAGATGAAAAATTAAAGACTTTCCTGAAAGCTCTTTAAATTGTCTAACCAATGTTTTTTGTTTGACTCACCTTGTTTAAATAGTTAAGCCGCTAGAGCGTTTGCAAATTTGAAACAAAAATGTGAATTTTCTCAAAACCCAACATTCTTTGTGAACACTGTTGCCACGTTTCTGGTAGGAGTAGAAGAAAGATTGAAGACTTTCCTGAAAGCTCTTTAAATTGTCTAATCAATGCTATTTGTTTGACTCAGCTCGTTCAAATAAATTAGCTGCTAGAGCGTTTGCAAAGGTGAAACAAAAATGTGAATTTTCTCAAAACCCAACATTCTTTGTGAACACTGTTGCCACGTTTCTGGTAGGAGTAGATGAAAAATTAAAGACTTTCCTGAAAGCTCTTTAAAATGTCTAACCAATGCTTTTTGTTTGACTCACCTTGTTCAAATAGTTAAGCCGCTAGAGCGTTTGAAAATTTGAAACAAAAATGTGAATTTTCTCAAAACCCAACATTCTTTGTGAACACTGTTGCCACGTTTCTGGTAGGAGTAGATGAAAAATTAAAGACTTTCCTGAAAGCTCTTTAAATTGTCTAACCAATGTTTTTTGTTTGACTCACCTTGTTTAAATAGTTAAGCCGCTAGAGCGTTTGCAAATTTGAAACAAAAATGTGAATTTTCTCAAAACCCAACATTCTTTGTGAACACTGTTGCCACGTTTCTGGTAGGAGTAGATGAAAAATTAAAGTTTTTCCTGAAAGCTCTTCAAATTATTTAACTAATATTGTTTGTTTGTTTCACCTCGTTCAAATAAATTAGCTGCTAGAGCGTTTGCAAAGGTGAAACAAAAATGTGAATTTTCTCAAAACCCAAAATTCTTTGTGAACACTGTTGCCACGTTTCTGGTAGGAGTAGATGAAAAATTAAAGACTTGCCTGAAAGCTCTTCAAATTATCTAACTAATATTGTTTGCTTGATTCACATCGTTCAAATAAATTAGCTGCTAGAGCGTTTGCAAAGTTGAAACAAAAATGTGATTCTTATCAAAACCCTACATTTTTGTGAACACTGTTGCCACGCTCCTGAAAGGAGTAGAAGAAAAAGTGAAGACTTTCCTGAAAGCTTTTTGAATTTTCCAACCAATGCTTTTTGTTTGACTCACATTGTTCAAATAGTTAAGCCGCTAGAGCGTTTGCAAATTTGAAACAAAAATGTGAATTTTCTCAAAACCCAACATTCTTTGTGAACACTGTTGCCACGTTTCTGGTAGGAGTAGATGAAAAATTAAAGACTTTCCTAAAAGCTCTTTAAATTGTCTAACCAATGCTTTTTGTTTGACTCACCTTGTTCAAATAGTTAAGCCGCTAGAGCGTTTGCAAATTTGAAACAAAATTGAGAATTTTATCAAAACCCAACGTTCTTTGTGAACACTGTTGCCACGTTTCTGGTAGGAGTAGATGAAAAATTAAAGACTTGCCTGAAGGCTCTTTAAATTGTCTAACCAATGCTTTTTGTTTGACTCACCTTGTTCAAATAGTTAAGCCGCTAGAGCGTTTGCAAATTTGAAACAAAATTGAGAATTTTATCAAAACCCAACGTTCTTTGTGAACACTGTTGCCACGTTTCTGGTAGGAGTAGATGAAAAATTAAAGACTTGCCTGAAGGCTCTTCAAATTATTTAACTAATATTGTTTGTTTGATTCACCTCGTTCAAATAAATTAGCTGCTAGAGCGTTTGCAAAGGTGAAACAAAAATGTGAATTTTCTCAAAACCCAAAACTCTTTGTGAACACTGTTGCAACGTTTCTGGTAGGAGTAGAAAAAAGATTGAAGACTTTCCTTAAAGCTCTTCGAATTGTCCAACCAATACTGTTTGCTTGATTCACCTCGTTCAATTAGTTTAGCCGCTAGAGCGTTTGCAAAGTTGAAACAAAAATGTGAATTTTTTCAAAACCCAACATTCTTTGTGAAGATGAAAAATTAAAGACTTTCCTGAAAGCTCTTCAAATTATTTAATTAATATTGTTTGTTTGATTCACCTCGTTCAAATAAATTAGCTGCTAGAGCGTTTGCAAAGGTGAAACAAAAATGTGAATTTTCTCAAAACCCAACATTCTTTGTGAACACTGTTGCCACGTTTCTGGTAGGAGTAGATGAAAAATTAAAGACTTGCCTGAAAGCTCTTCAAATTATCTAACTAATATTGTTTGTTTGATTCACCTCGTTCAAATAAATTAGCTGCTAGAGCGTTTGCAAAGTTGAAAAAAAATGTGATTTTTATCAAAACCCTACATTTTTGTGAACACTGTTGCCACGCCCCTGAAAGGAGTAGAAAAAAAATTAAGACTTTCCTGAAAGCTTTTTAAATTGTCTAACCAATGCTTTTTGTTTGACTTAGCTCGTTCAAACAGTTCAGCCACTAGAGCGTTTGCAAAGTTGAAACAAAAATGTGAATTTTCTCAAAACCCAACATTCTTTGTGAACACTGTTGCCACGTTTCTGGTAGGAGTAGAAGAAAGATTGAAGACTTTCCTGAAAGCTCTTTAAAATGTCTAATCAATGCTATTTGTTTGACTCAGCTCGTTCAAATAAATTAGCTGCTAGAGCGTTTGCAAAGGTGAAACAAAAATGTGAATTTTCTCAAAACCCAACATTCTTTGTGAACACTGTTGCCACGTTTCTCGTAGGAGCAGATGAAAAATTAAAGACTTGCCTGAAAGCTCTTCAAATTATCTAAATACTATTGTTTGTTTAATTCACCTCGTTCAAATAAATTAGCTGCTATAGCGTTTGCAAAGTTGAAACAAAAATGTGAATTTTCTCAAAACCCAACATTCTTTGTGAAGATGAAAAGTTAAAGACTTTCCTGAAAGCTCTTCAAATTATTTAACTAATATTGTTTGTTTGATTCACCTCCTTCAAATAAATTAGCTGCTAGAGCGTTTGCAAAGGTGAAACAAAAATGTGAATTTTCTCAAAACCCAACATTCTTTGTGAACACTGTTGTCACGTTTCTGGTAGGAGTAGATGAAAAATTAAAGACTTGCCTGAAAGCTTTTCAAATTATCTAACTAATATTGTTTGCTTGATTCACCTCGTTCAAATAAGTTAGCCACTAGAGCGTTTGCAAATCTGAAACAAAAATGTGAATTTTCTCAAAAGCCTAAATTTTTTGCGAACGCTGTTGCCACGTTTGTGGTAGGAGTAGATGAAAAATTAAAGACTTTCCTGAAAGCTCTTTAAAATGTCTAACCAATGCTTTTTGTTTGACTCACCTTGTTCAAATAGTTAAGCCGCTAGAGCGTTTGAAAATTTGAAACAAAAATGTGAATTTTCTCAAAACCCAACATTCTTTGTGAACACTGTTGCCACGTTTCTGGTAGGAGTAGATGAAAAATTAAAGACTTGTCTGAAAGCTCTTCAAATTATTTAACTAATATTGTTTGTTTGATTCACCTCGTTCAAATAAATTAGCTGCTAGAGCGTTTGCAAAGGTGAAACAAAAATGTGAATTTTCTCAAAACCCAAAATTCTTTGTGAACAATGTTGTAACGTTTCTGGTAGGAGTGGAAAAAAGATTGAAGACTTTCCTTAAAGCTCTTCGAATAATCTCACCAATACTGTTTGCTTGATTCACCTCGTTCCAATAGTTTAGCCGCTAGAGCGTTTGCAAAGTTGAAACAAAACTGTGAATTTTTCAAAACCCAACATTCTTTGTGAAGATGAAAAATTAAAGACTGTTCTGAAAGCTCTTCAAATTATTTAATTAATATTGTTTGTTTGATTCACCTCGTTCAAATAAATTAGCTGCTAGAGCGTTTGCAAAGGTGAAACAAAAATGTGAATTTTCTCAAAACCCAACATTCTTTGTGAATACTGTTGCCACGTTTCTAGTAGGAGTAGGTGAAAAATTAAAGACTTTCCTGAAAGCTCTTTAAAATGTCTAACCAATGCTTTTTGTTTGACTCACCTTGTTCAAATAGTTAAGCCGCTAGAGCGTTTGAAAATTTGAAACAAAAATGTGAATTTTCTCAAAACCCAACATTCTTTGTGAACACTGTTGCCACGTTTCTGGTAGGAGTAGATGAAAAATTAAAGACTTTCCTGAAAGCTCTTTAAATTGTCTAACCAATGTTTTTTGTTTTACTGACCTTGTTTAAATAGTTAAGCCGCTAGAGCGTTTGCAAATTTGAAACAAAAATGTGAATTTTCTCAAAAGCCAACATTCTTTGTGAACACTGTTGCCACGTTTCTGGTAGGAGTAGATGAAAAATTAAAGACTTTCCTGAAAGCTCTTTAAATTGTCTAACCAATGTTTTTTGTTTGACTCACCTTGTTTAAATAGTTAAGCCGCTAGAGCGTTTGCAAATTTGAAACAAAAATGTGAATTTTCTCAAAAGCCAACATTCTTTGTGAACACTGTTGCCACGTTTCTGGTAGGAGTAGATGAAAAATTAAAAACTTTCCTGAAAGCTCTTCAAATTATTTAACTAATATTGTTTGTTTGTTTCACCTCGGTCAAATAAATTAGCTGCTAGAGCGTTTGCAAAAGTGAAACAAAAATGTGAATTTTCTCAAAACCCAACATTCTTTTTGAACACTGTTGCCACGTTTCTGGTAGGAGTAGATGAAAAATTAAAGACTTGCCTGAAAGCTCTTCAAATTATCTAACTAATATTGTTTGCTTGATTCACCTCGTTCAAATAAATTAGCTGCTAGAGCGTTTGCAAAGTTGAAACAAAAATGTGATTCTTATCAAAACCCTACATTTTTGTGAACACTGTTGCCACGTTCCTGAAAGGAGTAGAAGAAAAAGTGAAGACTTTCCTGAAAGCTTTTTGAATTGTCCAACCAATGCTTTTTGTTTGACTCACATTGCTCAAATAGTTAAGCCGCTAGAGCGTTTGCAAATTTGAAACAAAAATGTGAATTTTCTCAAAACCCAACATTCTTTGTGAAGATGAAAAATTAAAGACTTTCCTGAAAGCTCTTCAAATTATTTAATTAATATTGTTTGTTTGATTCACCTCGTTCAAATAAATTAGCTGCTAGAGCGTTTGCAAAGGTGAAACAAAAATGTGAATTTTCTCAAAACCCAACATTCTTTGTGAATACTGTTGCCACGTTTCTGGTAGGAGTAGATGAAAAATTAAAGACTTTCCTGAAAGCTCTTTAAAACGTCTAACCAATGCTTTTTGTTTGACTCACCTTGTTCAAATAGTTAAGCCGCTAGAGCGTTTGAAAATTTGAAACAAAAATGTGAATTTTCTCAAAACCCAACATTCTTTGTGAACACTGTTGCCACGTTTCTGGTAGGAGTAGATGAAAAATTAAAGACTTTCCTGAAAGCTCTTTAAATTGTCTAACCAATGTTTTTTGTTTTACTGACCTTGTTTAAATAGTTAAGCCGCTAGAGCGTTTGCAAATTTGAAACAAAAATGTGAATTTTCTCAAAAGCCAACATTCTTTGTGAACACTGTTGCCACGTTTATGGTAGGAGTAGATGAAAAATTAAAAACTTTCCTGAAAGCTCTTCAAATTATTTAACTAATATTGTTTGTTTGTTTCACCTCGTTCAAATAAATTAGCTGCTAGAGCGTTTGCAAAGGTGAAACAAAAATGTGAATTTTCTCAAAACCCAACATTCTTTGTGAACACTGTTGCCACGTTTATGGTAGGAGTAGATGAAAAATTAAATACTTGCCTGAAAGCTCTTCAAATTATCTAACTAATATTGTTTGCTTGATTCACCTCGTTCAAATAAATAAGCTGCTAGAGCGTTTGCAAAGTTGAAACAAAAATGTGATTCTTATCAAAACCCTACATTTTTGTGAACACTGTTGCCACGTTCCTGAAAGGAGTAGAAGAAAAAGTGAAGACTTTCCTGAAAGCTTTTCGAATTGTCCAACCAATGCTTTTTGTTTGACTCACATTGTTCAAATAGTTAAGCTGCTAGAGCGTTTGCAAATTTGAAACAAAAATGTGAATTTTCTCAAAACCCAACATTCTTTGTGAACACTGTTGCCACGTTTCTGGTAGGAGTAGATGAAAAATTAAAGACTTTACTGAAAGCTCTTTAAATTGTCTAACCAATGCTTTTTGTTTGACTCACCTTGTTCAAATAGTTAAGCCGCTAGAGCGTTTGCAAATTTGAAACAAAAATGAGAATTTTATCAAAACCCAACGTTCTTTGTGAACACTGTTGCCACGTTTCTGGTAGGAGTAGATGAAAAATTAAAGACTTGCCTAAAAGCTCTTCAAATTATATAACTAATATTGTTTGTTTGATTCACCTCGTTCAAATAAATTAGCTGCTAGAGCGTTTGCAAAGGTGAAACAAAAATGTGAATTTTCTCAAAACCCAAAACTCTTTGTGAACACTGTTGCAACGTTTCTGGTAGGAGTAGCAAAAAGATTGAAGACTTTCCTTAAAGCTCTTCGAATAATCTCACCAATACTGTTTGCTTGATTCACCTCGTTCCAATAGTTTAGCCGCTAGAGCGTTTGCAAAGTTGAAACAAAAATGTGAATTTTTTCAAAACCCAACATTCCTTGTGAAGATGAAAAATTAAAAACTTTCCTGAAAGCTCTTCAAATTATTTAATTAATATTGTTTGTTTGATTCACCTCGTTCAAATAAATTAGCTGCTAGAGCGTTTGCAAAGGTGAAACAAAAATGTGAATTTTCTCAAAACCCAACATTCTTTGTGAACACTGTTGCCACGTTTCTGGTAGGAGTAGATGAAAAATTAAAGACTTGCCTGAAAGCTCTTCAAATTATTTAACTAATATTGTTTGTTTGATTCACCTCGTTCAAATAAATTAGCTGCTAGAGCGTTTGCAAAGTTGAAACAAAAATGTAATTTTTATCAAAACCCTACATTTTTGTGAACACTGTTGCCACGCCCCTGAAAGGAGTAGAAAAAACAAATTAAGACTTTCCTGAAAGCTTTTTAAATTGTCTAACCAATGCTTTTTGTTTGACTTAGCTCGTTCAAACAGTTCAACCACTAGAGCGTTTGCAAAGTTGAAACAAAAATGTGAATTTTCTCAAAACCCAACATTCTTTGTGAACACTGTTGCCACGTTTCTGGTAGGAGTAGAAGAAAGATTGAAGACTTTCCTGAAAGCTCTTTAAATTGTCTAATCAATGCTATTTGTTTGACTCAGCTCGTTCAAATAAATTAGCTGCTAGAGCGTTGGCAAAGGTGAAACAAAAATGTGAATTTTCTCAAAACCCAACATTCTTTTTGAACACTGTTGCCACGTTTCTCGTAGGAGCAGATGAAAAATTAAAGACTTGCCTGAAAGCTCTTCAAATTATCTAACTACTATTGTTTGTTTGATTCACCTCGTTCAAACAAATTAGCTGCTAGAGCGTTTGCAAAGTTGAAACAAAAATGTGAATTTTCTCAAAACCCAACATTCTTTGTGAAGTTGAAAAATTAAAGACTTTCCTGAAAGCTCTTCAAATTATTTAACTAATATTGTTTGTTTGTTTCACCTCGTTCAAATAAATTAGCTTCTAGAGCGTTTGCAAAGGTGAAACAAAAATGTGAATTTTCTCAAAACCCAACATTCTTTGTGAACACTGTTGTCACGTTTCTGGTAGGAGTAGATGAAAAATTAAAGACTTTCCTGAAAGCTCTTCAAATAATCTAACCAATACTGTTTGCTTGATTCGCCTCGTTCAAATAATTTAGCCGCTAGAGCATTTGCAAAGTTGAAACAAAAATGTAAATTTTCTCAAAACCCTTAATTTTTTTGCGAACACTGTTGCCACGTTTCTGGTAGGAGTAGAAAAAGATTGAATACTTTCCTGAAAGCTCTTCGAATAATCTTACCAATACTGTTTGCTCGATTCACCTCGTTCAAATAGTTTAGCTATAGAGCGTTTGCAAATCTGAAAAAAATGTGACTTTTCTCAAAACCCTACATTTTTTGCGAACTTTGCTGCCACGTTTCTGGTAGAGTAGAAGCAAAATTAAAGATAAATTATCTAACCAATTCTGTTTTTTTGACCCACCACGTTCAAATAGTTTAGCCTTTAGAGCGTTTGCAAAGTTGAAACAAAAATGTGATTTTTCTCAAAACCCTAAATTTTTGTGAATACTATTGCCATGCCCCTGAAAGGAGTAGAAGAAAGATTGAAAACCTTCCTGAAAGGTCTTTAAATTGTCTAACCAATGCTTTTTGCCTGACTTAGCTCGTTCAAACAGTTCAGCCACTAGAGCGTTTGCAAAGTTGAAACAAAAATGTGAATTTTCTCAAAATCCAACATTCTTGGTTAACACTGTTGCCACGTTTCTGGTAGGAATAGAAAAAAATTGAAGACTTTCCTGAAAACTCTTCGAATTATCTAACTAATATTGTTCGTTTGATTCACCTCGTTCAAATTATTTAGCTGCTAGAACGTTTGCAAAGGCGAAACAAAAATGTGATTTTTATCAAAACCCAACATTCTCTATGAACACTATTGCCACGCTCCTGGTAGGATTAGAAGAAACATTGAAGACTCTCCTGAAAGTCTTTTAAATTGTCTAACCAATGCTTTTTGTTTGACTCACCTTGTTCAAATAGTTAAGCCGCTAGAGCGTTTGCAAAGGTGAAACAAAAATGTGAATTTTCTCAAAACCCAACATTTTTTGTGAACACTGTTGCCACGTTTCCTTTAGGAGTAGAAGAAAAATTGAAGACTTTCCTCAAAACTCTTCGAATTATCTAACTAATATTGTTTGTTTGATTCACCTCGTTCAAATAATTTAGCTGCTAGAGCGTTTGCAAAGGTGAAACAAAAATGTGATTTTTATCAAAACCCAACATTCCCTGTGAACACTATTGCCACGCTCCTGGTAGCGGTAGAAGAAAAATTGAAGACTTTCCTGAAAGCTCTTTAAATTATCTAACCATTGCATTTTGTTTGACTCAGCTTGTTGAAATAGTTTAGCCACTAGAACGTTTGCAAATCTGAAAAAAATGTGAATTTTCTCAAAACCCAACATTTTTTGTGAACACTGTTGCCACGTTTCTGGTAGGAGTAGAAAAAATATTGAACACTTTCCTGAAAACTCTTCGAATAGTCTAACCAAGACTGTTTGCCTGATTCACCTCGTTCAAATAATTTAGCCGCTAGATCGTTTGCAAAGTTAAAACAAAAATGTGATTTTTCTCAAAACCCTAAATTTTTGTGAACACCATTGCCACGCCTCTGAAAGGAGTAGAAGAAAGATTGAAGACTTTCATGAAAGCTCTTTAAATTGTCCAACCAATTCTCTTTGTTTGACTCAGCTCGTTCAAATAGTTTAGCCACTAGAGCGTTTGCAAATCTGAAACAAAAATGTTAATTTTCTCAAAACCCTAAATTTTTTGCGAACACTGTTGCCACGTTTCTGGTAGGAGTAGAGAAAGATTGAAGACTTTCCTGAAAGCTTTTCGAATAATCTAACCAATACTGTTTGTTTGACTCAGCTCGTTCAAATAGTTTAGCCACTAGAGCGTTTGAAAATCTGAAACAAAAATGTGAATTTTCTCAAAACCCTAAATTTTTTGCGAACACTGTTGCTACGTTTCTGGTAGGAGTAGAGAAAGATTGAACACTTTTCTTAAATCTCTTCGAATAATCTAACCAATACTGTTTGCTTGATTCTTCTCGTTCAAATAATTTAGCCGCTATAGCATTGGCAAGGTTGAAACAAAAATGTGAGTTTTCTCAAAACCCTTAATTTTTTGCGAACACTGTTGCCACGTTTCTGGTAGGAGTAGAGAAAGGCTGAAGACTTTCCTGAAAGCTTTTCGAATAATCTTACCAATACTGTTTGCTTGATTCACCTCGTTCAAATCGTTTAGCCACTAGAGCGTTTGCAAATCTTAAACAAAAATGTGAATTTTCTCAAAATCCTAAATTTTTTGCGAACACTGTTGCCACGTTTCTGGTGGGAGTAGAAGCAAAATTAAAGATTAAATTATCTAACCAATTCTGTTTGTTTAACCCACCTCGTTCAAATAGTTTAGCCGCTAGAGCGTTTGCAAAGTTGAAACAAAAATGTGATTTTTCTCAAAACCCTAAATTTTTGTGAATACTATTGCCACGCCCCTGAAAAGAGTAGAAGAAAGATTGAAGACTTTCCTGAAAGCTCTTTAAATTGTCTAACTAATGCTTTTTGTTTGACTAAGCTCGTTCAAATAGTTAACCCACTAGAGCGTTTGCACAGTTGAAACAAAAATGTGAATTTTCTCAAAACCCAACATTCTTTGTGAACACTGTTGCCACGTTTCTGGTAGGAGTAGATGAAAAATTAAAGACTTGCCTGAAAGCTCTTCAAATTATCTAACTAATATTGTTTGTTTGATTCACCTCGTTCAAATAAATTAGCTGCTAGAGCGTTTGCAAAGTTGAAACAAAAATGTGATTTTTATAAAAACCCTACATTTTTGTGAACACTGTTGCCACGCCCCTGAAAGGAGTAGAAAAAAAAATGAAGACTTTCCTGAAAGCTCTTTAAATTGTCTAACCAATGCTTTTTATTTGACTCACCTTGTTTAAATAGTTAAGCCGCTAGAGCGTTTGCAAATTTGAAACAAAAATGTGAATTTTCTCAAAACCCAACATTCTTTGTGAACACAGTTGCCACGTTTCTGGTAAGAATAGAAGAAAAATTAAATACTTTCTTTAAAGCTCTTTAAATTGTCTAACCAATGCTTTTTGTTTGACCCACCTTGTTATAATAGTTAAGCCGCTAGAGCGTTTGCAAATTTGCAACAAAAATGTGAATTTTCTCAAAACCCAACACTCTTTGTGAACACTGTTACCAAGTTTCTGGTAGGAGTAGATGAAAAATTAAAGACTCTTCTGAAAGCTCTTTAAATTGTCTAACCAATGCTTTTTGTTTGACTCACCTTGTTTAAATAGTTAAGCCGCTAGAGCGTTTGCAAATTTGAAACAGAAATGTGAATTTTCTCAAAACCCAACATTCTTTGTGAACACCGTTGCCACGTTTCTGGTAGGAGTAGAAGAAAAATTAAAGACTTTCCCGAAAGCTCCTTAAATTGTCTAACTAGTATTGTTTGTTTGATTCACCTCATTCAAATAAATTAGCTGATAGAGCGTTTGCAAAGGTGAAACAAAAATGTGAATTTTCTCAAAACCCAACATTCTTTGTGAACACTGTTGCAACGTTTCTGGTAGGAGAAGAAAAAAGATTGAAGACTTTCATTAAAGCTCTTCGAATAATCTCACCAATACTGTTTGCTTGATTCACCTCGTCCCAATAATTTAGCCGCTAGAGCGTTTGCAAAGTTGAAACAACAATGTGAATTTTCTCAAAACCCAACATTCTTTGTGAAGATGAAAAATTAAAGACTTTCCTGAAAGCTCTTCAAATTATTTAACTAATATTGTTTGTTTGATTCACCTCGTTCAAACAAATTAGCTGCTAGAGCGTTTGCAAAGGTGAAACAAAAATGTGAATTTTCTCAAAACCCAACATTCTTTGTGAACACTGTTGCCACGCTTCTGTTAGGAGTAGATGAAAAATTAAAGACTTGCCTGAAAGCTCTTCAAATTATCTAACTAATATTGTTTGTTTGATTCACCTCGTTCAAATAGTTTAGCCACTAGAGCGTTTGCAAATCTTAAACAAAAATGTGAATTTTCTCAAAATCCTAAATTTTTTGCGAACACTGTTGCCACGTTTCTGGTAGGAGTAGAAGAAAGTTTGAAGAATTTCCTGAAAACTCTTCGAATTATCTAACTAATATTATTTGTTTGATTCACCTCGTTCAAATAAATTAGCTGCTAGAGCGTTTGCAAATTTGCAACAAAAATGTGAATTTTCTCAAAACCCAACACTCTTTGTGAACACTGTTACCAAGTTTCTGGTAGGAGTAGATGAAAAATTAAAGACTCTTCTGAAAGCTCTTTAAATTGTCTAACCAATGCTTTTTGTTTGACTCACCTTGTTCAAATAGTCAAGCCGCTAGAGCGTTTGCAAATTTTAAACAAAAATGTGAATTGCCTCAAAACCCAACATTCTTTGTGAACACTGTTGCCAAGTTTCTGGAAGGAGTAGATGAAAAATTAAAGACTTTCCTGAAAGCTCTTTAAATTGTCTAACCAATGCTTTTTGTTTGACTCACCTTGTTCAAATAGTTAAGCCGCTAGAGCGTTTGCAAATTTGCAACAAAAATGTGAATTTTCTCAAAACCCAACATTCTTTGTGAACACTGTTGCCACGTTTCTGGAAGTAGTAGATGAAAAATTAAAGACTTGCCTGAAAGCTCTTCAAATTATCTAACTAATATTGTTTGTTTGATTCACCTCGTTCAAATAAATTAGCTGCTAGAGCGTTTGCAAAGGTGAAACAAAAATGTGAATTTTCTCAAAACCCAACATTCTTTGTGAACACTGTTGCAACGTTTCTGGTAGGAGTAGAAAAAAGATTGAAGACTTTCCTTAAAGCTCTTCGAATAATCTCACCAATACTGTTTGCTTGATTCACCTCGTTCCAATAGTTTAGCCGCTAGAGCGTTTGCAAAGTTGAAACAAAAATGTGAATTTTTTCAAAAGCCAACATTCCTTGTGAAGATGAAAAATTAAAGACTTTCCTGAAAGCTCTTCAAATTATTTAACTAATATTGTTTGTTTGATTCACCTCGTTCAAATAAATTAACTGCTAGAGCGTTTGCAAAGGTGAAAAAAAATGTGAATTTTCTCAAAACCCAACATTCTTTGTGAACACTGTTGACACGTTTCTGGAAGGAGTAGAAGAAAGATTGAAGACTTTCCTGAAAGCTCTTTAAATTGTCTAATCAATGCTATTTGCTTGACTAAGTTCGTTCAAATAAATTAGCTGCTAGAGCGTTTGCAAAGGTGAAACAAAAATGTGAATTTTCTCAAAACCCAACATTCTTTTTGAACACTGTTGCCGCGTTTCTGGTAGGAGCAGAAGAAAGATTGAAAGCTTTCCTGAAGACTCTTCGATTTATCTAACTAATATTGTTTGTTTGATTCACCTCGTTCCAATAATTTAGCCGCTAGAGCGTTTGCAAATTTTAAACAAAAATGTGAATTGTCTTAAAACCCAACATTCTTTGTGAATACTGTTGCCAAGTTTCTGGAAGGAGTAGATGAAAAATTAAAGACTTTCCTGAAAGCTCTTTAAATTGTCTAACCAATGCTTTTTGTTTGACTTAGCTTGTTCAAACAGTTCAGCCACTAGAGCGTTTGCAGGGTTGAAACAAAAATGTGAATTTTCTCAAAACCCAACATTCTTTGTGAAGATGAAAAATTAAAGACTTTCCTGAAAGCTCTTCAAATTATTTAACTAATATTGTTTGTTTGATTCACCTCGTTCAAATAAATTAGCTGCTAGAGCGTTTGCAAAGGTGAAACAAAAATGTGAATTTTCTCAAAACCCAACATTCTTTGTGAACACTGTTGCCACGTTTCTCGTAGGAGTAGATGAAAAATTAAAGACTTGCCTGAAAGCTCTTCAAATTATCTAACTAATATTGTTTGTTTGATTCACCTCGTTCAAATAAATTAGCTGCTAGAGCGTTTGTAAAGGTGAAACAAAAATGTGAATTTTCTCAAAACCCAACATTCTTTGTGAAGATGAAAAATTAAAGACTTTCCTGAAAGCTCTTCAAATTATTTAACTAATATTGTTCGTTTGATTCCCCTCGTTCAAATAATTTAGCTGCTAGAGCGTTTGCAAAGGTGAAACAAAAATGCGAATTTTCTCAAAACCCAACATTCTTTGTGAACACTGTTGCCACGTTCCTGGTAGGAGTAGATGAAAAATTAAAGACTTGCCTGAAAGCTCTTCAAATTATCTAACTAATATTGTTTGCTTGATTCGCCTCGTTCAAATAATTTAGCCGCTAGAGCATTTGCAAAGTTGAAACAAAAATGTAAATTTTCTCAAAACCCTAAATTTTTTTGCGAACACTGTTGCCACGTTTCTGGTAGGAGTAGAAAAAGATTGAATACTTTCCTGAAAGCTCTTCGAATAATCTTACCAATACTGTTTTATTGATTCACCTCGTTCAAATAGTTTAGCTATAGAGCGTTTGCAAATCTGAAAAAAATGTGAATTTTCTCAAAACCCTAAATTTTTTGCGAACTTTGCTGCCACGTTTCTGGTAGAGTAGAAGCAAAATTAAAGATAAATTATCTAACCAATTCTGTTTTTTTGACCCACCACGTTCAAATAGTTTAGCCTTTAGAGCGTTTGCAAAGTTGAAACAAAAATGTGATTTTTCTCAAAACCCTAAATTTTTGTGAATACTATTGCCATGCCCCTGAAAGGAGTAGAAGAAAGATTGAAAACCTTCCTGAAAGGTCTTTAAATTGTCTAACCAATGCTTTTTGCCTGACTTAGCTCGTTCAAACAGTTCAGCCACTAGAGCGTTTGCAAAGTTGAAACAAAAATGTGAATTTTCTCAAAACCCAACATTCTTGGTTAACACTGTTGCCACGTTTCTGGTAGGAGTAGAAAAAAAATTGAAGACTTTCCTGAAAACTCTTCGAATTATCTAACTAATATTGTTCGTTTGATTCACCTCGTTCAAATTATTTAGCTGCTAGAACGTTTGCAAAGGCGAAACAAAAATGTGATTTTTATCAAAACCCAACATTCTCTATGAACACTATTGCCACGCTCCTGGTAGGATTAGAAGAAACATTGAAGACTCTCCTGAAAGTTTTTTAAATTGTCTAACCAATGCTTTTTGTTTGACTCACCTTGTTCAAATAGTTAAGCCGCTAGAGCGTTTGCAAAGGTGAAACAAAAATGTGAATTTTCTCAAAACCCAACATTTTTTGTGAACACTGTTGCCACGTTTCCTTTAGGAGTAGAAGAAAAATTGAAGACTTTCCTCAAAACTCTTCGAATTATCTAACTAATATTGTTTGTTTGATTCACCTCGTTCAAATAATTTAGCTGCTAGAGCGTTTGCAAAGGTGAAACAAAAATGTGATTTTTATCAAAACCCAACATTCTCTGTGAACACTATTGCCACGCTCCTGGTAGCGGTAGAAGAAAAATTGAAGACTTTCCTGAAAGCTCTTTAAATTATCTAACCATTGCATTTTGTTTGACTCAGCTTGTTGAAATAGTTTAGCCACTAGAACGTTTGCAAATCTGAAAAAAATGTGAATTTTCTCAAAACCCAACATTTTTTGTGAACACTGTTGCCACGTTTCTGGTAGGAGTAGAAAAAATATTGAGCACTTTCCTGAAAACTCTTCGAATTGTCTAACCAAGACTGTTTGCCTGATTCACCTCGTTCAAATAATTTAGCCGCTAGATCGTTTGCAAAGTTAAAACAAAAATGTGATTTTTCTCAAAACCCTAAATTTTTGTGAACACCATTGCCACGCCTCTGAAAGGAGTAGAAGAAAGATTGAAGACTTTCATGAAAGCTCTTTAAATTGTCTAACCAATTCTCTTTGTTTGACTCAGCTCGTTCAAATAGTTTAGCCACTAGAGCGTTTGAAAATCTGAAACAAAAATGTGAATTTTCTCAAAACCCTAAATTTTTTTCGAACACTGTTGCTACGTTTCTGGTAGGAGTAGAGAAAGATTGAACACTTTTCTGAAATCTCTTCGAATAATCTAACCAATACTGTTTGCTTGATTCTTCTCGTTCAAATAATTTAGCCGCTATAGCATTGGCAAAGTTGAAACAAAAATGTGAGTTTTCTCAAAACCCAACATTCTTTGTGAACACTGTTGCCACGTTTCTGGTAGGAGTAGATGAAAAATTAAAGACTTGCCTGAAAGCTCTTCAAATTATCTAACTAATATTGTTTGTTTGATTCACCTCGTTCAAATAAATTAGCTGCTACAGCGTTTGCAAAGTTGAAACAAAAATGTGAATTTTCTCAAAACCCTACATTTTTGTGAACACTGTTGCCACGTTTCTGGTAGGAGTAGAAGAAAGATTGAAGACTTTCCTGAAAGCTCTTTAGAATGTCTAATCAATGCTATTTGCTTGACTCAGTTCGTTCAAATAAATTAGCAGCTAGAGCGTTTGCAAAGGTTAAACAAAAATGTGAATTTTCTCAAAACCCAACATTCTTTTTGAACACTGTTGCCGCGTTTCTGGTAGGAGCAGAAGAAAGATTGAAGACTCTCCTGATAGCTCTTTAAATTGTCTAACCAATGCTTTTTGCTTGACTCACCTTGTTCAAATAGTTAAGCCGCTAGAGCGTTTGCAAAGGTGTAAAAAAAATGTGAATTTTCTCAAAACCCAACATTTTTTGTGAACACTGTTGCCACGTTTCTGGTAAGAGTAGAAGAAAATTTGAAGACTTTCCTGAAAACTCTTCGAAATATCTAACTAATATTGTTTGTTTGATTCACCTCGTTCAAATAATTTAGCTGGTAGAGCGTTTGCAAAGGTGAAACAAAAATGTGATTTTTATCAAAACCCAACATCTTTTGCGAACACTATTGCCTCGAACCTGGTAGGAGTAGAAAAAAGATTGAAGACTTTCCTGAAAGCTCCTTAAATTATCTAACCACTGCTTTTTGTTTGACTCAGCTCTTTGAAATAGTTTAGCCACTAGAGCGTTTGCAAATCTGAAACAAAAATGTGAATTTTCTCAAAACCCAACATTTTTTGCGAACACTGTTGCCACGTTTCTGGAAGGAGTAGAAGCAAAATTAAAGATTAAATTATCTAACCAATTCTGTTTGTTTGACCCACCTCGTTCAAATAGTTTAGCCGCTAGAGCGTTTGAAAAGTTGAAACAAAAATGTGAATTTTCTCAAAACCCAACATTCTTGGTGAACACTGTTGCCACGTTTCTAGTAGGAGTAGAAGAAAGATGGAAGACTTGCCTGAAAGCTCCTCAAATTATCTAACTAATATTGTTTGTTTGATTCACCTCGTTCAAATAAATTAGCTGCTAGAGCGTTTGCAAAGGTGAAAAAAAATGTGATTTTGTCAAAATACAACATTTTTTGTGAACGCTGTTGCCACGCTCCTGGTAGGAGTAGAAGAAATATTGAAGACTTTCCTGAAAACTCTTCCAATTATCTAACTAATATTGTTTGTTTGATTCACCTCGTTCAAATAAATTAGCTGCTAGAGCGTTTGCAAAGTTGAAACAAAAATGTGAATTTTCTCAAAACCCAACATTCTTTGTGAACACTGTTGCCACGTTTCTGGTAGGAGTAGATGAAAATTAAAGACTTGCCTGAAAGCTCTTCAAATTATCTAACTAATATTGTTTGTTTGATTCACCTCGTTCAAATAAATTAGCTGCTAGAGCGTTTGCAAAGGTGAAACAAAAATGTGATTTTTATCAAAACCCTACATTTTTGTGAACACTGTTGCCACGCCCCTGAAAGGAGTAGAAAAAAATGAAGACTTTCCTGAAAGCTCTTTAAATTGTCTAACCAATGCTTTTTGTTTGACTCACCTTGTTTAAATAGTTAAGCCGCTAGAGCGTTTGCAAATTTGAAACAAAAATGTGAATTTTCTCAAAACCCAACATTCTTTGTGAACACAGTTGCCACGTTTCTGGTAAGAATAGAAGAAAAATTAAAGACTTTCTTTAAAGCTCTTTAAATTGTCTAACCAATGCTTTTTGTTTGACCCACCTTGTTCAAATAGTTAAGCCGCTAGAGCGTTTGCAAATTTGCAACAAAAATGTGAATTTTCTCAAAACCCAACACTCTTTGTGAACACTGTTACCAAGTTTCTGGTAGGAGTAGATGAAAAATTAAAGACTCTTCTGAAAGCTCTTTAAATTGTCTAACCAATGCTTTTTGTTTGACCCACCTTGTTCAAATAGTTAAGCCGCTAGAGCGTTTGCAAATTTGCAACAAAAATGTGAATTTTCTCAAAACCCAACACTCTTTGTGAACACTGTTACCAAGTTTCTGGTAGGAGTAGATGAAAAATTAAAGACTCTTCTGAAAGCTCTTTAAATTGTCTAACCAATGCTTTTTGTTTGACTCACCTTGTTTAAATAGTTAAGCCGCTAGAGCGTTTGCAAATTTGAAACAGAAATGTGAATTTTCTCAAAACCCAACATTCTTTGTGAACACCGTTGCCACGTTTCTGGTAGGAGTAGAAGAAAAATTAAAGACTTTCCCGAAAGCTCTTTAAATTGTCTAACTAATATTGTTTGTTTGATTCACCTCGTTCAAATAAATTAGCTGATAGAGCGTTTGCAAAGGTGAAACAAAAATGTGAATTTTCTCAAAACCCAACATTCTTTGTGAACACTGTTGCAACGTTTCTGGTAGGAGAAGAAAAAAGATTGAAGACTTTCCTTAAAGCTCTTCGAATAATCTCACCAATACTGTTTGCTTGATTCACCTCGTCCCAATAATTTAGCCGCTAGAGCGTTTGCAAAGTTGAAACAACAATGTGAATTTTCTCAAAACCCAACATTCTTTGTGAAGATGAAAAATTAAAGACTTTCCTGAAAGCTCTTCAAATTATTTAACTAATATTGTTTGTTTGATTCACCTCGTTCAAATAAATTAGCTGCTAGAGCGTTTGCAAAGGTGAAACAAAAATGTGAAAAAGTTGAAACAAAAATGTGATTTTTTTCAAAACCCAACATTTTTTGTGAACACTATTACCACGTTCCTGGTAGGAGAAGAAGAAAGATTGAACACTTTCCTGAAAGCTCTTCAAATTATCTAACCAATTCTGTTTGCTTGACTCACCTCGTTTAAATAGTTTAACCGCTAGAGCATTTGCAAAGTTTAAACAAAAATGTGATTTTTCTCAAAACCCTAAATTTTTTGCGAGCACTGTTGCCACGTTTCTGGTAGGAGTAGTAAAAGATTGAAGACTTTCCTAAAAGCTCTTTAAATTATCTTACCAATGCTTTTTGTTTGACTTAGCTCGTTCAAATAGTTTAGCCACTAGAGCGTTTGCAAAGTTGAAACAAAAATGTGAATTTTCTCAAAACCCAACATTCTTTGTGAACACTGTTGCCACGTTTCTGGTAGGAGCAGAAAAAAGATTGAAGACTTTCCTGAATGCTCTTTAAATTATCTAACCAGTGCTTTTTATTTACTCACCTCTTTCAAATAGCTTGCCGCTAGAGCGTTTGCAAAGGTGAAACAAAAATGTGATTTTTATCAAAACCCAACATTCTTTGTGAACACTGTTGCCACTTTTCTGGTAAGAGTAGATGAAAAAATAAAGACTTTCCTGAAAGCCCTTCAAATTATCTATCCAATTCTGTTTGTTTGACTCACCTCTTTCAAATAGTTTAAAAGCTAGAGCGTTTGCAAAGGTGAAACAAAAATGTGATTTTTATCAAAACCCAACATTTTTTGTGAACACTGTTTCCACGTTTCTGGTAGGAGTAGAAAAAGATTGAAGACTTTTTTGAAAGCTCTTCGAATAATCTAAACAATACTGTTTGCTTGATTCACCTCGTTCAAATAATTTAGCCGATAGAGCATTTGCAAAGATGAAACAAAAATGTGAATTTTCTCAAAACCCAACATTCTTTGTGAAGATGAAAAATTAAAGACTTTCCTGAAAGCTCTTCAAATTATTTAACTAATATTGTTTGTTTGATTCACCTCTTTCAAATAAATTAGCTGCTAGAGCGTTTGCAAAGGTGAAACAAAAATGTGAATTTTCTCAAAACCTAACATCCTTTGTGATCACTGTTGCCACGTTTCTGGTAGGAGTAGGAGAAAGGTTGAAGACTTTCCTGAAAACTCTTCGAATTATCTAACTAATATTATTCGTTTGATTCACCTCGTTCAAATAATATAGCCGCTAGAGCATTTGCAAAGTTGAAACAAAAATATGAATTTTCTTAAAACCTAACATTCTTTGTGGAGATGAAAAATTAAAGACTTTCCTGAAAGCTCTTCAAATTATTTAACTAATATTGTTTGTTTGATTCACCTCGTTCAAATAAATTAGCTGCTAGAGCGTATACAAAGGTGAAACAAAAATGTGAATTTTCTCAAAACCCAACATTCTTTGTGAACACTGTTGCCACGTTTCTGGTAGGAGTAGATGATAAATTAAAGACTTTCCTGAAAGCTCTTCAAATTATCTATCCAATTCTGTTTGTTTGACTCACCTCGTTCAAATAGTTTAGCCGCTAGGGCGTTTGCAAAGTTGAAACAAAAATGTGATTTTTATCAAAACCCTATATTTTTGTGAACACTATTGCCACGCCCCTGGTAGGAGTAGAAGAAAAGTTGAACACTTTCCTGAATGCTCTTTAAATTATCTAACCAGTGCTTTTTATTTACTCACCTCTTTCAAATAGCTTGCCGCTAGAGCGTTTGCAAAGGTGAAACAAAAATGTGATTTTTATCAAAACCCAACATTTTTTGTGAACACTGTTGCCACGTTTCTGGTAGGAGTAGAAAAAGATTGAAGACTTTCCTGAAAGCTCTTCGAATAATCTAACCAATACTGTTTGCTTGATTCACCTCGTTCAAATAGTTTAGCCACTAGAGCGTTTGCAAATCTCAAACAAAAATGTGAATTTTCTCGAAACCTAAAATTTTTTACGAACACTGTTGCCACGTTTCTGGTAGGAGTAGAAGCAAACTTAAATATTAAATTATCTAACCAATTCTGTTTGTTTGACCCGCCTCGTTCAAATAGTTTAGCTGCTAGAGCGTTTGCAAAGTTGAAAAAAAACATGTGATTTTTCTCAAAACCCTAAATTTTTGTGAACACTATTGCCACTGCCCTGAAAGGAGAAGAAGAAAGATTGAAGACTTTCCTGAAAGCTCTTTAAATTGTCTAACCAATGCTTTTTGTTTGACTTAGCTCGTTCAAATAGTTTAGCCACTAGAGCGTTTGCAAAGTTGAAACAAAAATGTGAATTTTCTCAAAACCCAACATTCTTTGTGAACACTGTTGCCACGTTTCTGGTAGGAGCAGAAAAAAGATTGAAGACTTTCCTGAAAGCTCTTAAAATTACCTAACTAGTGCTTTTTATATACTCACCTCGTTCAAATAGCTCGCCGCTAGAGCGTTTGCAAAGTTGAAACAAAAATGTGATTTTTTTCAAAACCCAACATTTTTTGTGAACGCTATTACCACGTTCCTGGTAGGAGAAGAAGAAAGATTGAACACTTTCCTGAAAGCTCTTCAAATTATCTAACCAATTCTGTTTGCTTGACTCACCTCGTTTAAATAGTTTAACCGCTAGAGCATTTGCAAAGTTTAAACAAAAATGTGATTTTTCTCAAAACCCTAAATTTTTTGCGAGCACTGTTGCCACGTTTCTGGTAGGAGTAGTAAAAGATTGAAGACTTTCCTGAAAGCTCTTTAAATTATCTTACCAATGCTTTTTGTTTGACTCAGCTCGTTGAAATAGTTTAGCCACTAGAGCGTTTGCAAATCTGAAACAAAAATGTGAATTTTCTCAAAACCCAACATTTTTGTGAACACTTTTGCCACGTTTCTGGTAGGAGTAGAAGAAAAATTAAAGATTCAATTATCCAACAAATTCTGTTTGGTTGACTCACCTTGTTGAAACAGTTTAGCCGCTGGAGCGTTTGCAACAGTGAAACAAAAATGTGAATTTTCTCAAAACCCAACATTCTTTGTGAACGCTGTTGCCACGTTTCTGGTAGGAGCAGAAAAAAGATTGAAGACTTTCCTGAAAGCTCTTCAAATTATCTAACCGGTGCTTTTTATTTACTCACCTCGTTCAAATAGCTTGCCGCTTGAGCGTTTGCAAAGTTGAAACAAAAATGTGATTTTTATCAAAACCCAACATTTTTTGTGAACACTATTACCACGTTCCTGGTAGGAGTAGAAGAAAGATTGAAGACTTTCCTGAAAGCTCTTCAAATTATCTAACCAATTCTGTTTGCCTGACTCACCTCGTTTAAATAGTTTAGCCGCTAGAGGATATGAAAAGTTGAAACAAAAATGTGATTTTCCTCAAAACACTAAATTTTTTGCGAGCACTCTTGCCACGTTTCTGGTAGGTGTAGTAAAAGATTGAAGACTTTCCTGAAAGCTCTTTAAATTATCTTACCAATGCTTTTTGTTTGACTCAGCTCGTTGAAAAAGTTTAGCCACTAGAGCGTTTGCAAAGTTGAAATAAAAAATGTGAATTTTCTTAATACCCAACATTCTTTGTGAACACTGTTGCCACGTTTCTGGTAGGAGCAGAAGAAACATTGAAGACTTTCCTGAAGACCCTTCGAATAATCTAACCAATACTGTTTGCTTGTTTCACCTCGTTCAAATAACTTCGCCGCTAGAGCGTTTGCAAAGTTGAGACAAAAATGGGATTTTTCTCAAAACCCTAAATTTTTTGCGAACACTGTTGCCACGTTTCTGGTAGGAGTATAAAAAAACTGGAGACTTTCCTGAAAACTCTTCAAATTATTTAACTAATATTGTTTGTTTGATTCACCTCGTTTCAATAATATAGCCGCTAGAGCGTTTGCAAAGTTGAAACAAATATGTGAATTTTCTCAAAACCCAACATTCTTTGTGAACACTGTTGCCACGTTTCTGGTAGGAGTAAATGAAAAATTAAAGACTTTCCTGAAAGCTGTTCAAATTATCTATCCAATTCTGTTTGTTTGACTAACCTCGTTCAAATAAATTAGCTGCTAGAGCGTTTGCAAAGTTGAAACAAAAATGTGAATTTTCTCAAAACCCAACATTCTTTGTGAACACTGTTGCCCCTTTTCTGGTAGGAGTAGATGAAAAATTAAAAAATTTCCTGAAAGCTCTTCAAATTATCTAACCAATTCTGTTTGTTTGACTCACCTCGTTCAAATAGTTTAGCCGCTAGAGCGTTTGCAAAGTTGAAACAAAAATGTGATTTTTATCAAAACCCTATATTTTTGTGAACACTATTGCCACGCCCCTGGTAGGAGTAGAAGAAAAATTGAACACTTTTCTGAATGCTCTTTGAATTATCTAACCAGTGCTTTTTATTTACTCACCTCTTTCAAATAGCTTGCCGCTAGAGCGTTTGCATAGGTGAAACAAAAATGTGATTTTTATCAAAACCCAACATTTTTTGCGAACACTGTTGCCACGTTTCTGGTAGGAGTAAAAAAAACTGAAGACCTTCCTGAAAGCTCTTCGAATAATCTCACCAATACTGTTTGTTTTATTCACCTCGTTTCAATAATATAGCCGCTAGAGCGTTTGCAAAGTTGAAACAAAAATGTGAATTTTCTCAAAACCCAACATTCTTTGTGAACACTGTTGCCACGTTTCTGGTAGGAGTAGAAAAAGATTGAAGACTTTCCTGAAAGCTCTTCAAATTATCTAACCAATTCTGTTTGTTTGACTCACCTTGTTCAAATAGTTTAGCCGCTGGAGCGTTTGCAAAGGTGAAACAAAAATGTGATTTTTATCAAAACCCAACATTTTTTGTTAACACTGTTGCCACGTTTCTGGTAGGAGTAGAAAAAGATTGAAGACTTTCCTGAAAGCTCTTCGAATAATCTAACCAATACTGTTTGCTTGATTCACCTCGTTCAAATAATTTAGCCGCTAGAGCATTTGCAAAGGTGAAACAAAAATGTGATTTTTATCAAAACCCAAAATTTTTTGTGAACACTGTTGCCACGTTTCTGGTAGGAGTAGAAAAAGATTGAAGACTTTCCTGAAAGCTCTTCCAATAATATAAACAATACTGTTTGCTTGATTCACCTCGTTCAAATAATTTAGCCGCTAGAGCATTTGCAAAGGTGAAACAAAAATGTTATTTTTATCAAAACCCAACATTTTTTGTGAACACTGTTGCCACGTTCCTGGTAGGAGTAGAAAAAGATTGAAGACTTTCCTGAAAGCTCTTCGAATAATATAAACAATACTGTTTGCTTGATTCACCTCGTTCAAATAGTTTAGCCACTAGAGCGCTTGCAAATCTCAAACAAAAATGTGAATTTTCTCAAAACCCTAAATTTTTTGCGAACACAGTTGCCACGTTTCTGGTAGGAGTAGAAGCAAAATTAAAGATTAAATTATCTAACCAATTCTGTTTGTTTGACCCGCCTCGTTCAAATAGTTTAGCCGCTAGAGCGTTTGCAAAGTTAAGACAAAAATGGGATTTTTCTCAAAACCCTAAATTTTTGGTGAATACTATTGCCACGCCCCTGAAAAGAGTAGAAGAAAGATTGAAGACTTTCCTGAAAGCTCTTTAAATTGTCTAACCAAGTCTTTTTGTTTGACTAAGCTCTTTCAAATAGTTAACCCACTAGCGCGTTTGCAAAGTTGAAACAAAAATGTGATTTGTATCAAAACCCAACATTTTTTGTGAACACTATTACCACGTTCCTGGTAGGAGTAGAAGAAGGATTGAAGACTTTCCAGAAAGCTCTTTTTATTATCTAACCAGTGCTTTTTGTTTGACTCACATCTTTCAATAATTTAGCCGCTAGATCGTTTGCAAAGTTGAAACAAAAATGTGATTTTTCTTAAAACCCTAAATTATCTATCCAATTCTGTTTGTTTGACTCACCTCTTTCAAATAGTTTAAAAGCTAGAGCGTTTGCAAAGGTGAAACAAAAATGTGATTTTTATCAAAACCCAACATTTTTTGTGAACACTGTTTCCACGTTTCTGGTAGGAGTAGAAAAAGATTGAAGACTTTTTTGAAAGCTCTTCGAATAATCTAAACAATACTGTTTGCTTGATTCACCTCGTTCAAATAATTTAGCCGATAGAGCATTTGCAAAGATGAAACAAAAATGTGAATTTTCTCAAAACCCAACATTCTTTGTGAAGATGAAAAATTAAAGACTTTCCTGAAAGCTCTTCAAATTATTTAACTAATATTGTTTGTTTGATTCACCTCTTTCAAATAAATTAGCTGCTAGAGCGTTTGCAAAGGTGAAACAAAAATGTGAATTTTCTCAAAACCTAACATCCTTTGTGATCACTGTTGCCACGTTTCTGGTAGGAGTAGGAGAAAGATTGAAGACTTTCCTGAAAACTCTTCGAATTATCTAACTAATATTATTCGTTTGATTCACCTCGTTCAAATAATATAGCCGCTAGAGCATTTGCAAAGTTGAAACAAAAATATGAATTTTCTTAAAACCTAACATTCTTTGTGGAGATGAAAAATTAAAGACTTTCCTGAAAGCTCTTCAAATTATTTAACTAATATTGTTTGTTTGATTCACCTCGTTCAAATAAATTAGCTGCTAGAGCGTATACAAAGGTGAAACAAAAATGTGAATTTTCTCAAAACCCAACATTCTTTGTGAACACTGTTGCCACGTTTCTGGTAGGAGTAGATGATAAATTAAAGACTTTCCTGAAAGCTCTTCAAATTATCTATCCAATTCAGTTTGTTTGACTCACCTCGTTCAAATAGTTTAGCCGCTAGGGCGTTTGCAAAGTTGAAACAAAAATGTGATTTTTATCAAAACCCTATATTTTTGTGAACACTATTGCCACGCCCCTGGTAGGAGTAGAAGAAAAGTTGAACACTTTCCTGAATGCTCTTTAAATTATCTAACCAGTGCTTTTTATTTACTCACCTCTTTCAAATAGCTTGCCGCTAGAGCGTTTGCAAAGGTGAAACAAAAATGTGATTTTTATCAAAACCCAACATTTTTTGTGAACACTGTTGCCACGTTTCTGGTAGGAGTAGAAAAAGATTGAAGACTTTCTTGAAAGCTCTTCGAATAATCTAAACAATACTGTTTGCTTGATTCACCTCGTTCAAATAATTTAGCAGCTAGAGCATTTGCAAAGTTGAAACAAAAATGTGAATTTTCTCAAAACCCTAAATTTTTTTGCGAACACTGTTGCCAAGTTTCTGGTAGGGGTAGAAAAAGATTGAAGACTTTCCTGAAAGCTCTTCGAATAATCTAACCAATACTGTTTGCTTGATTCACCTCGTTCAAATAGTTTAGCCACTAGAGCGTTTGCAAATCTCAAACAAAAATGTGAATTTTCTCGAAACCTAAAATTTTTTACGAACACTGTTGCCACGTTTCTGGTAGGAGTAGAAGCAAACTTAAATATTAAATTATCTAACCAATTCTGTTTGTTTGACCCGCCTCGTTCAAATAGTTTAGCTGCTAGAGCGTTTGCAAAGTTGAAAAAAACATGTGATTTTTCTCAAAACCCTAAATTTTTGTGGACACTATTGCCACTGCCCTGAAAGGAGAAGAAGAAAGATTGAAGACTTTCCTGAAAGCTCTTTAAATTGTCTAACCAATGCTTTTTGTTTGACTTAGCTCGTTCAAATAGTTTAGCCACTAGAGCGTTTGCAAAGTTGAAACAAAAATGTGAATTTTCTCAAAACCCAACATTATTTGTGAACACTGTTGCCACGTTTCTGGTAGGAGCAGAAAAAAGATTGAAGACTTTCCTGAAAGCTCTTAAAATTACCTAACCAGTGCTTTTTATATACTCACCTCGTTCAAATAGCTCGCCGCTAGAGCGTTTGCAAAGTTGAAACAAAAATGTGATTTTTTTCAAAACCCAACATTTTTTGTGAACGCTATTACCACGTTCCTGGTAGGAGAAGAAGAAAGATTGAACACTTTCCTGAAAGCTCTTCAAATTATCTAACCAATTCTGTTTGCTTGACTCACCTCGTTTAAATAGTTTAACCGCTAGAGCATTTGCAAAGTTTAAACAAAAATGTGATTTTTCTCAAAACCCTAAATTTTTTGCGAGCACTGTTGCCACGTTTCTGGTAGGAGTAGTAAAAGATTGAAGACTTTCCTGAAAGCTCTTTAAATTATCTTACCAATGCTTTTTGTTTGACTCAGCTCGTTGAAATAGTTTAGCCACTAGAGCGTTTGCAAATCTGAAACAAAAATGTGAATTTTCTCAAAACCCAACATTTTTGTGAACACTTTTGCCACGTTTCTGGTAGGAGTAGAAGAAAAATTAAAGATTCAATTATCCAACAAATTCTGTTTGGTTGACTCACCTTGTTGAAACAGTTTAGCCGCTGGAGCGTTTGCAACAGTGAAACAAAAATGTGAATTTTCTCAAAACCCAACATTCTTTGTGAACACTGTTGCCACGTTTCTGGTAGGAGCAGAAAAAAGATTGAAGACTTTCCTGAAAGCTCTTCAAATTATCTAACCGGTGCTTTTTATTTACTCACCTCGTTCAAATAGCTTGCCGCTTGAGCGTTTGCAAAGTTGAAACAAAAATGTGATTTTTATCAAAACCCAACATTTTTTGTGAACACTATTACCACATTCCTGGTAGGAGTAGAAGAAAGATTGAAGACTTTCCTGAAAGCTCTTCAAATTATCTAACCAATTCTGTTTGCTTGACTCACCTCGTTTAAATAGTTTAGCCGCTAGAGGATATGAAAAGTTGAAACAAAAATGTGATTTTCCTCAAAACACTAAATTTTTTGCGAGCACTCTTGCCACGTTTCTGGTAGGAGTAGTAAAAGATTGAAGACTTTCCTGAAAGCTCTTTAAATTATCTTACCAATGCTTTTTGTTTGACTCAGCTCGTTGAAAAAGTTTAGCCACTAGAGCGTTTGCAAAGTTGAAATAAAAAATGTGAATTTTCTTAATACCCAACATTCTTTGTGAACACTGTTGCCACGTTTCTGGTAGGAGCAGAAGAAACATTGAAGACTTTCCTGAAGACCCTTCGAATAATCTAACCAATACTGTTTGCTTGTTTCACCTCGTTCAAATAACTTCGCCGCTAGAGCGTTTGCAAAGTTGAGACAAAAATGGGATTTTTCTCAAAACCCTAAATTTTTTGCGAACACTGTTGCCACGTTTCTGGTAGGAGTATAAAAAAACTGAAGACTTTCCTGAAAACTCTTCGAATAATCTCACCATTACTGTTTGTTTTATTCACCTCGTTTCAATAATATAGCCGCTAGAGCGTTTGCAAAGTTGAAACAAATATGTGAATTTTCTCAAAACCCAACATTCTTTGTGAACACTGTTGCCACGTTTCTGGTAGGAGTAAATGAAAAATTAAAGACTTTCCTGAAAGCTGTTCAAATTATCTATCCAATTCTGTTTGTTTGACTAACCTCGTTCAAATAAATTAGCTGCTAGAGCGTTTGCAAAGTTGAAACAAAAATGTGAATTTTCTCAAAACCCAACATTCTTTGTGAACACTGTTGCCACTTTTCTGGTAGGAGTAGATGAAAAATTAAAAAATTTCCTGAAAGCTCTTCAAATTATCTAACCAATTCTGTTTGTTTGACTCACCTCGTTCAAATAGTTTAGCCGCTAGAGCGTTTGCAAAGTTGAAACAAAAATGTGATTTTTATCAAAACCCTATATTTTTGTGAACACTATTGCCACGCCCCTGGTAGGAGTAGAAGAAAAATTGAACACTTTTCTGAATGCTCTTTGAATTATCTAACCAGTGCTTTTTATTTACTCACCTCTTTCAAATAGCTTGCCGCTAGAGCGTTTGCATAGGTGAAACAAAAATGTGATTTTTATCAAAACCCAACATTTTTTGCGAACACTGTTGCCACGTTTCTGGTAGGAGTAAAAAAAAACTGAAGACCTTCCTGAAAGCTCTTCGAATAATCTCACCAATACTGTTTGTTTTATTCACCTCGTTTCAATAATATAGCCGCTAGAGCGTTTGCAAAGTTGAAACAAAAATGTGAATTTTCTCAAAACCCAACATTCTTTGTGAACACTGTTGCCACGTTTCTGGTAGGGGTAGAAAAAGATTGAAGACTTTCCTGAAAGCTCCTCAAATTATCTAACCAATTCTGTTTGTTTGACTCACCTTGTTCAAATAGTTTAGCCGCTGGAGCGTTTGCAAAGGTGAAACAAAAATGTGATTTTTATCAAAACCCAACATTTTTTGTTAACACCGTTGCCACGTTTCTGGTAGGAAAAGATGAAAAATTAAAGACTTGCCTGAAAGCTCTTCAAATTATTTAACTAATATTGTTTGTTTGATTCACCTCGTTCAAATAAATTAGCCACTAGAGCGCTTGCAAATCTCAAACAAAAATGTGAATTTTCTCAAAACCCTAAATTTTTTGCGAACACAGTTGCCACGTTTCTGGTAGGAGTAGAAGCAAAATTAAAGATTAAATTATCTAACCAATTCTGTTTGTTTGACCCGCCTCGTTCAAATAGTTTAGCCGCTAGAGCGTTTGCAAAGTTAAGACAAAAATGGGATTTTTCTCAAAACCCTAAATTTTTGGTGAATACTATTGCCACGCCCCTGAAAAGAGTAGAAGAAAGATTGAAGACTTTCCTGAAAGCTCTTTAAATTGTCTAACCAAGTCTTTTTGTTTGACTAAGCTCTTTCAAATAGTTAACCCACTAGCGCGTTTGCAAAGTTGAAACAAAAATGTGATTTGTATCAAAACCCAACATTTTTTGTGAACACTATTACCACGTTCCTGGTAGGAGTAGAAGAAGGATTGAAGACTTTCCAGAAAGCTCTTTTTATTATCTAACCAGTGCTTTTTATTTGACTCACATCTTTCAATAATTTAGCCGCTAGATCGTTTGCAAAGTTGAAACAAAAATGTGATTTTTCTTAAAACCCTAAATTTTTAGCGAACACTGTTGCCACGTTTCTGGTAGGAGTAGAAAAATATTGAAGACTTTCCTGAAAGCTCTTCTAATAATCTAACCAATACTGTTTGCTTGATTCACCTCGTTCAAATAGTTTAGCCACTAGAGCGTTTGCAAATCTCAAACAAAATTGAGAATTTTCTAAAAACCCTAAATTTTTTGCGAACACTGTTGCCACATTTCTGGTAGGAGTAGAAGCAAAATTAAAGATTAAATTGTCTAACCAATTCTGTTTGTTTGACCCGCCTCATTGAAATAGTTTAGCCGCTAGAGCGTTTGCAAAGTTGAAACAAAAATGTGAATTTTCTCAAAACCCAACATCCTTTGTGAGCACTGTTGCCACGTTTCTGGTAGGAGTAGAAGAAAGATTGAAGACTTTCCAGAAAACTCTTCGAATTATCTAACTAATATTATTCGTTTGATTTACCTCGTTCAAATAATTTAGCCGATAGAGCATTTGCAAAGTTGAAACATAAATGTGAATTTTCTCAAAACCCAACATTCTTTGTGAAGATGAAAAATTAAAGACTTTCCTGAAAGCTCTTCAAATTATTTAACTAATATTGTTTGTTTGATTCACCTCGTTCAAATAAATAAGCTGCTAGAACGTTTGCAAAGGTGAAACAAAAATGTGAATTTTCTCAAAACCCAACATTCTTTGTGAACACTGTTGCCACGCTTCTGGTAGGAGTAGAAGAAAGATTGAAGACCTTCCTGAAAGCTCTTTGAATTGTCTAACCAATGCTTTTTGTTTGACTTAGCTCCTTCGAATAAATTAGCTGCTAGAGCGTTTGCAAAGTTGAAACAAAAATGTGAATTTTCTCAAAACCCAACATTCTTTGTGAACACTGTTGCCACGTTTCTGGTAGGAGTAGAAGAAAGATTGAAAACTTTCCTGAAAGCTTTTTAAATTGTCTAATCAATGCTATTTGCTTGACTCAGCTCGTTCAAATAAATTAGCCGCTAGAGCGTTTGCAAAGGTGAAACAAAAATGTGAATTTTCTCAAAAACCCAACAATTTTGTGAACACTTTTTCCACGCTCCTGGTAGGAGTAGAGGAAAGATTGGAGACCTTCCTGAAAGCTCTTTGAATTGTCTAACCAATGCTTTTTGTTTGACTTAGCTCCTTCAAATAAATTAGCTGCTAGAGCGTTTGCAAAATTGAAACAAAAATGTGAATTTTCTCAAAACCCAACATTCTTTATGAACACTGTTGCCACGTTTCTGGTAGGAGCGGAAAAAAGACTGAAGACTTTCCTGAAAGCTCTTCGAATAATCTAACCAATACTGTTTGCTTGATTCACCTCGTTCAATTAATTTAGCCGTTATAGCATTTGCAAAGTTGAGACAAAAATGGGATTTTTATCAAAACCCAACATTTTTTGTGAACACTATTACCACATTCCTGGTAGGAGTAGAAGAAAGATTGAAGACTTTCCTGAAAGCTCTTCAAATTATCTAACCAATTCTGTTTGCTTGACTCACCTCGTTTAAATAGTTTAGCCGCTAGAGGATATGAAAAGTTGAAACAAAAATGTGATTTTCCTCAAAACACTAAATTTTTTGCGAGCACTCTTGCCACGTTTCTGGTAGGAGTAGTAAAAGATTGAAGACTTTCCTGAAAGCTCTTTAAATTATCTTACCAATGCTTTTTGTTTGACTCAGCTCGTTGAAAAAGTTTAGCCACTAGAGCGTTTGCAAAGTTGAAATAAAAAATGTGAATTTTCTTAATACCCAACATTCTTTGTGAACACTGTTGCCACGTTTCTGGTAGGAGCAGAAGAAACATTGAAGACTTTCCTGAAGACCCTTCGAATAATCTAACCAATACTGTTTGCTTGTTTCACCTCGTTCAAATAACTTCGCCGCTAGAGCGTTTGCAAAGTTGAGACAAAAATGGGATTTTTCTCAAAACCCTAAATTTTTTGCGAACACTGTTGCCACGTTTCTGGTAGGAGTATAAAAAAACTGAAGACTTTCCTGAAAACTCTTCGAATAATCTCACCATTACTGTTTGTTTTATTCACCTCGTTTCAATAATATAGCCGCTAGAGCGTTTGCAAAGTTGAAACAAATATGTGAATTTTCTCAAAACCCAACATTCTTTGTGAACACTGTTGCCACGTTTCTGGTAGGAGTAAATGAAAAATTAAAGACTTTCCTGAAAGCTGTTCAAATTATCTATCCAATTCTGTTTGTTTGACTAACCTCGTTCAAATAAATTAGCTGCTAGAGCGTTTGCAAAGTTGAAACAAAAATGTGAATTTTCTCAAAACCCAACATTCTTTGTGAACACTGTTGCCACTTTTCTGGTAGGAGTAGATGAAAAATTAAAAAATTTCCTGAAAGCTCTTCAAATTATCTAACCAATTCTGTTTGTTTGACTCACCTCGTTCAAATAGTTTAGCCGCTAGAGCGTTTGCAAAGTTGAAACAAAAATGTGATTTTTATCAAAACCCTATATTTTTGTGAACACTATTGCCACGCCCCTGGTAGGAGTAGAAGAAAAATTTAACACTTTTCTGAATGCTCTTTGAATTATCTAACCAGTGCTTTTTATTTACTCACCTCTTTCAAATAGCTTGCCGCTAGAGCGTTTGCATAGGTGAAACAAAAATGTGATTTTTATCAAAACCCAACATTTTTTGCGAACACTGTTGCCACGTTTCTGGTAGGAGTAAAAAAAACTGAAGACCTTCCTGAAAGCTCTTCGAATAATCTCACCAATACTGTTTGTTTTATTCACCTCGTTTCAATAATATAGCCGCTAGAGCGTTTGCAAAGTTGAAACAAAAATGTGAATTTTCTCAAAACCCAACATTCTTTGTGAACACTGTTGCCACGTTTCTGGTAGGAGTAGAAAAAGATTGAAGACTTTCCTGAAAGCTCCTCAAATTATCTAACCAATTCTGTTTGTTTGACTCACCTTGTTCAAATAGTTTAGCCGCTGGAGCGTTTGCAAAGGTGAAACAAAAATGTGACTTTTATCAAAACCCAACATTTTTTGTTAACACTGTTGCCACGTTTCTGGTAGGAGTAGAAAAAGATTGAAGACTTTCCTGAAAGCTCTTCGAATAATCTAACCAATACTGTTTGCTTGATTCACCTCGTTCAAATAATTTAGCCGCTAGAGCATTTGCAAAGGTGAAACAAAAATGTAATTTTTATCAAAACCCAAAATTTTTTGTGAACACTGTTGCCACGTTTCTGGTAGGAGTAGAAAAAGATTGAAGACTTTCCTGAAAGCTCTTCGAATAATATAAACAATACTGTTTGCTTGATTCACCTCGTTCAAATAATTTAGCCGCTAGAGCATTTGCAAAGGTGAAACAAAAATGTTATTTTTATCAAAACCCAACATTTTTTGTGAACACTGTTGCCACGTTCCTGGTAGGAGTAGAAAAAGATTGAAGACTTTCCTGAAAGCTCTTCGAATAATATAAACAATACTGTTTGCTTGATTCACCTCGTTCAAATAGTTTAGCCACTAGAGCGCTTGCAAATCTCAAACAAAAATGTGAATTTTCTCAAAACCCTAAATTTTTTGCGAACATAGTTGCCACGTTTCTGGTAGGAGTAGAAGCAAAATTAAAGATTAAATTATCTAACCAATTCTGTTTGTTTGACCCGCCTCGTTCAAATAGTTTAGCCGCTAGAGCGTTTGCAAAGTTAAGACAAAAATGGGATATTTCTCAAAACCCTAAATTTTTGGTGAATACTATTGCCACGCCCCTGAAAAGAGTAGAAGAAAGATTGAAGACTTTCCTGAAAGCTCTTTAAATTGTCTAACCAAGTCTTTTTGTTTGACTAAGCTCTTTCAAATAGTTAACCCACTAGCGCGTTTGAAAAGTTGAAACAAAAATGTGATTTGTATCAAAACCCAACATTTTTTGTGAACACTATTACCACGTTCCTGGTAGGAGTAGAAGAAGGATTGAAGACTTTCCAGAAAGCTCTTTTTATTATCTAACCAGTGCTTTTTATTTGACTCACATCTTTCAATAATTTAGCCGCTAGATCGTTTGCAAAGTTGAAACAAAAATGTGATTTTTCTTAAAACCCTAAATTTTTAGCGAACACTGTTGCCACGTTTCTGGTAGGAGTAGAAAAATATTGAAGACTTTCCTGAAAGCTCTTCTAATAATCTAACCAATACTGTTTGCTTGATTCACCTCGTTCAAATAGTTTAGCCACTAGAGCGTTTGCAAATCTCAAACAAAATTGAGAATTTTCTAAAAACCCTAAATTTTTTGCGAACACTGTTGCCACATTTCTGGTAGGAGTAGAAGCAAAATTAAAGATTAAATTGTCTAACCAATTCTGTTTGTTTGACCCGCCTCGTTGAAATAGTTTAGCCGCTAGAGCGTTTGCAAAGTTGAAACAAAAATGTGAATTTTCTCAAAACCCAACATCCTTTGTGAGCACTGTTGCCACGTTTCTGGTAGGAGTAGAAGAAAGATTGAAGACTTTCCAGAAAACTCTTCGAATTATCTAACTAATATTATTCGTTTGATTTACCTCGTTCAAATAATTTAGCCGATAGAGCATTTGCAAAGTTGAAACATAAATGTGAATTTTCTCAAAACCCAACATTCTTTGTGAAGATGAAAAATTAAAGACTTTCCTGAAAGCTCTTCAAATTATTTAACTAATATTGTTTGTTTGATTCACCTCGTTCAAATAAATTAGCTGCTAGAACGTTTGCAAAGGTGAAACAAAAATGTGAATTTTCTCAAAACCCAACATTCTTTGTGAACACTGTTGCCACGCTTCTGGTAGGAGTAGAAGAAAGATTGAAGACCTTCCTGAAAGCTCTTTGAATTGTCTAACCAATGCTTTTTGTTTGACTTAGCTCCTTCAAATAAATTAGCTGCTAGAGCGTTTGCAAAGTTGAAACAAAAATGTGAATTTTCTCAAAACCCAACATTCTTTGTGAACACTGTTGCCACGTTTCTGGTAGGAGTAGAAGAAAGATTGAAGACTTTCCTGAAAGCTTTTTAAATTGTCTAATCAATGCTATTTGCTTGACTTAGCTCGTTCAAATAAATTAGCCGCTAGAGCGTTTGCAAAGGTGAAACAAAAATGTGAATTTTCTCAAAAACCCAACAATTTTGTGAACACTTTTTCCACGCTCCTGGTAGGAGTAGAGGAAAGATTGGAGACCTTCCTGAAAGCTCTTTGAATTGTCTAACCAATGCTTTTTGTTTGACTTAGCTCCTTCAAATAAATTAGCTGCTAGAGCGTTTGCAAAATTGAAACAAAAATGTGAATTTTCTCAAAACCCAACATTCTTTATGAACACTGTTGCCACGTTTCTGGTAGGAGCGGAAAAAAGACTGAAGACTTTCCTGAAAGCTCTTCGAATAATCTAACCAATACTGTTTGCTTGATTCACCTCGTTCAATTAATTTAGCCGTTATAGCATTTGCAAAGTTGAGACAAAAATGGGATTTTTATCAAAACCCAACATTTTTTGTGAACACTATTACCACGTTCCTGGTAGGAGCTGAAAAAAGATTGAAGACTTTCCTGAAAGCCCTTTTAATTATCTAACCAGTGCTTTTTATTTGACTCACCTCTTTCAACAGTTTAGCCGCTAGATCGTTTGCAAAGTTGAAACAAAAATGTGATTTTTCTCAAAACCCTAAATTTTTTGCCAGCACTGTTGCCACGTTTCTGGTAAAAGTAGAAAAAGGTTGAAGACTTTCCTGAAAGCTCTTTAAATTATCTAACCATTGTTTTTTGTTTGACTCAGCTCGTTGGAATAGTTTAGCCAATGGAGCGTTTGCAAATCTGAAACAAAAATGTGAATTTTCTCAAAACCCAACATTCTTTGTGAAGACGAAAAATTAAAGACTTTCTTGAAAGCTCTTCGAATAATCTAACCAATACTGTTTGCTTGATTCACCTCGTTCAATTAATTTAGCCGCTAGAGCGTTTGCAAAGTTGAAACAAAAATGTGATTTTTATCAAAACCCAACATTTTTTGTAAACACTATTACCACGTTCCTGGTAGGAGTAGAAGAAAGATTGAAGACTTTCCTGAAAGCTCTTTTAATTGTCTAACCAGTGCTTTTTATTTGACTCACCTCTTTCAACAGTTTAGCCGCTAGATCGTTTGCAAAGTTGAAACAAAAATGTGATTTTTCTCAAAACCCTAAATTTTTTGCAAGCACCTTTGCCACGTTTCTGGTAGGAGTAGAAAAAGATGGAAGACTTTCCTGAAAGCTCTTTAAATTATCTAACCATTGCTTTCGGTTTGACTCAGCTCGTTGAAATAGTTTAGCCACTAGAGCGTTTGCAAATCTGAAACAAAAATGTGAATTTTCTCAAAACCCAACATTTTTTGTGAACACTGTTGCCACGTTTCTGGTAGGAGTAGAAGCAAAATTAAAGATTCAATTATCCAACCAATTCTGTTTGGTTGATTCACCTTGTTCAAACAGTTTAGCCGCTGGAGCGTTTGCAAAGGTGAAACAAATATGTGATTTTTATCAAAACCCAACATTCTTTGTGAACACCGTTTCCATGCCCCTGAAAGGAGTAGAAAAAAAAATGAAGACTTTCCTAAAAGCTTTTTAAATTGTCTAACCAATGGTTTTTGTTTGACTTAGCTCGTTCAAACAGTTCAGCCACTAGAGCGTTTGCAAAGTTGAAACAAAAATGTGAATTTTCTCAAAACCCAACATTCTTTGTGCACACTGTTGCCACGTTTCTGGTAGGAGTAGAAGAAAGATTGAAGACTTTCCTGAAAGCCTTTTAAATTGTCTAATCAATGCTATTTGCTTGACTCAGCTCGTTCAAATAAATTAGCCGCTAGAGCGTTTGCAAAGGTCAAACAAAAATGTGAATTTTCTCAAAACCCAACAATTTTGTGAACACTTTTTCCACGCTCCTGGTAGGAGTAGAAGAAAGATTGAAGACCTTCCTGAAAGCTCTTTGAATTGTCTAACCAATGCTGTTTGCTTGATTCACCCCGTTCAATTAATTTAGCCGCTATAGCATTTGCAAAGTTGAGACAAAAATGAGATTTTTATCAAAACCCAACATTTTTTGTGAACACTATTACCACGTTCCTGGTAGGAGTAGAAGAAAGATTGGAGACTTTCCTGAAAGCCCTTTTAATTATCTAACCAGTGATTTTTATTTGACTCACCTCTTTCAACAGTTTAGCCGCTAGATCGTTTGCAAAGTTGAAACAAAAATGTGATTTTTCTCAAAACCCTAAATTTTTTGCGAGCACTGTTGCCACGTTTCTGGTAGGAGTAGAAAAAGATTGAAGACTTTCCTGAAAGCTCTTTAAATTATCTAACCATTGCTTTTTGTTTGACTCAGCTCGTTGAAATAGTTCAGCCAATAGAGCGTTTGCAAATCTGAAACAAAAATGTGAATTTTCTCAAAACCCAACATTCTTTGTGAGGATGAAAAATTAAAGACTTTCCTGAAAGCTCTTCGAATAATCTAACCAATACTGTTTGCTTGATTCACCTCGTTCAATTAATTTAGCCGCTAGAGCGTTTGCAAAGTTGAAACAAAAATGTGATTTTTATCAAAACCCAACATTTTTTGTGAACACTGTTGCCACGTTTCTGGTAGGAGCAGAAAAAAGATTGAAGACTTTCCTGAAAGCTCTTCGAATAGTCTAATCAATACTGTTTGCTTGATTAACCTCGTTCAATTAATTTAGCCGCTAGAGCGTTTGCAAAGTTGAAACAAAAATGTGAGTTTTCTCAAAACCCTAAATTTTTTGCAAGCACCTTTGCCACGTTTCTGGTAGGAGTAGAAAAAGATGGAAGACTTTCCTGAAAGCTCTTTAAATTATCTAACCATTGCTTTTTGTTTGACTCAGCTCGTTGAAATAGTTTAGCCACTAGAGCGTTTGCAAATCGGAAACAAAAATGTGAATTTTCTCAAAACCCAACATTTTTTGTGAACACTGTTGCCACGTTTCTGGTAGGAGCAGAAAAAAGATTGAAGACTTTCCTGAAAACTCTTCGAATAGTCTAATCAATACTGTTTGCTTGATTAACCTCGTTCAATTAATTTAGCCGCTAGAGCGTTTGCAAAGTTGAAACAAAAATGTGAGTTTTCTCAAAACCCAAAGTTCTTTGTGAACACTGTTGTCACGCTTCTGGTAGGAGTAGAAGAAAGATTGAAGACCTTCCTGAAAACTCTTCGAATAATCTAACTAATACTGTTTGCTTGATTCACCTCGTTCAAATAACTTCGCCGCTAGAGCGTTTGCAATGTTGAGACCAAAATGGGATTTTTCTCAAAACCCTAAATTTTTTGCGAACACTGTTGCCAGGTTTCTGGTAGGAGTAAAAAAAAACTGAAGACTTTCCTGAAAGCTCTTCGAATAATCTCACTAATACTGTTTGTTTTATTCACCTCGTTTCAATAATATAGCCGCTAGAGCGTTTGCAAAGTTGAAACAAAAATGTGAATTTTCTCAAAACTCAACATTCTTTGTGAACACTGTTGCCACGTTTCTGGCAGGAGTAAATAAAAAATTAAAGACCTTCCTGAAAGCTCTTCAAATTATCTATCCAATTCTGTTTGTTTGACTCACCTCGTTCAAATAGTTGAGCCGCTAAAGCGTTTGCAAAGTTGAAACAAAAATGTGAATTTTCTCAAAACCCAACATTCTTTGTGAACACTGTTGCCACTTTTCTGGTAGGAGTAGATGAAAAATTAAAGACTTTCCTGAAAGCTCTTCAAGTTATCTAACCAATTCTGTTTGTTTGACTCACCTCGTTTAAATAGTTTAGCCGCTAGATCGTTTGCAAAGTTGAAACAAAAATGTGATTTTTCTCAAAACCCAACATTCTTTGTGAACACTGTTGCCACGTTTCTGGTAGGAGCAGAAAAAAGATTGAAGACTTTCGTGAAAGCTCTTCGAGTAATCTAACCAATACTGTTTGCTTGATTCACCTCGTTCAATTAATTTAGCCGCTATAGCATTTGCAAAGTTGAGACAAAAATGGGATTTTTATCAAAACCCAACATTTTTTGTGAACACTTTTACCACGTTCCTGGTAGGAGTAGAAGAAAGATTGAAGACTTTCCTGAAAGCTCTTTTAATTATCTAACCAGTGCTTTTTATTTGACTCACCTCTTTCAACAGTTTAGCCGCTAGATCGTTTGCAAAGTTGAAACAAAAATGTGATTTTTCTCAAAACCCTAAATTTTTTGCCAGCACTGTTGCCACGTTTCTGGTAGGAGTAGAAAAAGATTGAAGACTTTCCTGAAAGCTCTTTAATTTATGTAACCATTGCTTTTTGTTTGACTCAGCTCGTTGGAATAGTTTAGCCAATGGAGCGTTTGCAAATCTGAAACAAAAATGTGAATTTTCTCAAAACCCAACATTCTTTGTGAGGATGAAAAATTAAAGACTTTCCTGAAAGCTCTTCGAATAATCTAACCAATACTGTTTGCTTGATTCACCTCGTTCAATTAATTTAGCCGCTAGAGCGTTTGCAAAGTTGAAACAAAAATGTGATTTTTATCAAAACCCAACATTTTTTGTAAACACTATTACCACGTCTATGGTAGGAGTAGAAGAAAGATTGAAGACTTTCCTGAAAGCTCTTTTAATTATCTAACCAGTGCTTTTCATTTGACTCACCTCTTTCAACAGTTTAGCCGCTAGATCGTTTGCAAAGTTGAAACAAAAATGTGATTTTTCTCAAAACCCTAAATTTTTTGCAAGCACTGTTGCCACGTTTCTGGTAGGAGTAGAAAAAGATGGAAGACTTTCCTGAAAGCTCTTTAAATTATCTAACCATTTCTTTCTGTTTTACTCAGCTCGTTGAAATAGTTTAGCCGCTAGAGCGTTTGCAAAGTTGAAACAAAAATGTGATTTTTATCAAAACCCAACATTTTTTGTGAACACTGTTGCCACGTTTCTGGTAGGAGCAGAAAAAAGATTGAAGACTTTCCTGAAAGCTCTTCGAATAGTCTAATCAATACTGTTTGCTTGATTAACCTCGTTCAATTAATTTAGCCGCTAGAGCGTTTGCAAAGTTGAAACAAAAATGTGAGTTTTCTCAAAACCCTAAATTTTTTGCAAGCACCTTTGCCACGTTTCTGGTAGGAGTAGAAAAAGATGGAAGACTTTCCTGAAAGCTCTTTAAATTATCTAACCATTGCTTTTTGTTTGACTCAGCTCGTTGAAATAGTTTAGCCACTAGAGCGTTTGCAAATCGGAAACAAAAATGTGAATTTTCTCAAAACCCAACATTTTTTGTGAACACTGTTGCCACGTTTCTGGTAGGAGCAGAAAAAAGATTGAAGACTTTCCTGAAAGCTCTTCGAATAGTCTAATCAATACTGTTTGCTTGATTAACCTCGTTCAATTAATACCGCTAGAGCGTTTGCAAAGTTGAAACAAAAATGTGAGTTTTCTCAAAACCCAAAGTTCTTTGTGAACACTGTTGTCACGCTTCTGGTAGGAGTAGAAGAAAGATTGAAGACCTTCCTGAAAACTCTTCGAATAATCTAACTAATACTGTTTGCTTGATTCACCTCGTTCAAATAACTTCGCCGCTAGAGCGTTTGCAATGTTGAGACCAAAATGGGATTTTTCTCAAAACCCTAAATTTTTTGCGAACACTGTTGCCAGGTTTCTGGTAGGAGTAAAAAAAAACTGAAGACTTTCCTGAAAGCTCTTCGAATAATCTCACTAATACTGTTTGTTTTATTCACCTCGTTTCAATAATATAGCCGCTAGAGCGTTTGCAAAGTTGAAACAAAAATGTGAATTTTCTCAAAACTCAACATTCTTTGTGAACACTGTTGCCACGTTTCTGGCAGGAGTAAATAAAAAATTAAAGACCTTCCTGAAAGCTCTTCAAATTATCTATCCAATTCTGTTTGTTTGACTCACCTCGTTCAAATAGTTGAGCCGCTAAAGCGTTTGCAAAGTTGAAACAAAAATGTGAATTTTCTCAAAACCCAACATTCTTTGTGAACACTGTTGCCACTTTTCTGGTAGGAGTAGATGAAAAATTAAAGACTTTCCTGAAAGCTCTTCAAGTTATCTAACCAATTCTGTTTGTTTGACTCACCTCGTTTAAATAGTTTAGCCGCTAGATCGTTTGCAAAGTTGAAACAAAAATGTGATTTTTCTCAAAACCCAACATTCTTTGTGAACACTGTTGCCACGTTTCTGGTAGGAGCAGAAAAAAGATTGAAGACTTTCGTGAAAGCTCTTCGAATAATCTAACCAATACTGTTTGCTTGATTCACCTCGTTCAATTAATTTAGCCGCTATAGCATTTGCAAAGTTGAGACAAAGATGTGATTTTTATCAAAACCCAACATTTTTTGTGAACACTTTTACCACGTTCCTGGTAGGAGTAGAAGAAAGATTGAAGACTTTCCTGAAAGCTCTTTTAATTATCTAACCAGTGCTTTTTATTTGACTCACCTCTTTCAACAGTTTAGCCGCTAGATCGTTTGCAAAGTTGAAACAAAAATGTGATTTTTCTCAAAACCCTAAATTTTTTGCCAGCACTGTTGCCACGTTTCTGGTAGGAGTAGAAAAAGATTGAAGACTTTCCTGAAAGCTCTTTAAATTATGTAACCATTGCTTTTTGTTTGACTCAGCTCGTTGGAATAGTTTAGCCAATGGAGCGTTTGCAAATCTGAAACAAAAATGTGAATTTTCTCAAACCCAACATTCTTTGTGAGGATGAAAAATTAAAGACTTTCCTGAAAGCTCTTCGAATAATCTAACCAATACTGTTTGCTTGATTCACCTCGTTCAATTAATTTAGCCGCTAGAGCGTTTGCAAAGTTGAAACAAAAATGTGATTTTTATCAAAACCCAACATTTTTTGTAAACACTATTACCACGTCTATGGTAAGAGTAGAAGAAAGATTGAAGACTTTCCTGAAAGCTCTTTTAATTATCTAACCAGTGCTTTTCATTTGACTCACCTCTTTCAACAGTTTAGCCGCTAGATCGTTTGCAAAGTTGAAACAAAAATGTGATTTTTCTCAAAACCCTAAATTTTTTGCAAGCACTGTTGCCACGTTTCTGGTAGGAGTAGAAAAAGATGGAAGACTTTCCTGAAAGCTCTTTAAATTATCTAACCATTTCTTTCTGTTTTACTCAGCTCGTTGAAATAGTTTAGCCACTAGAGCGTTTGCAAATCTGAAAAAAAATGTGAATTTTCTCAAAACCCAACATTTTTTGTGAACACTGTTGCCACGTTTCTGGTAGGAGTAGAAGAAAAATTAAAGATTCAATTATCCAACCAATTCTGTTTGGTTGACTCACCTTGTTCAAACAGTTTAGCCCCTGGAGCGTTTGCAAAGGTGAAACAAATATGTGATTTTTATCAAAACCCAACATTCTTTGTGAACACCGTTTCCATGCCCCTGAAAGGAGTAGAAAAAAAATGAAGACTTTCCTAAAAGCTTTTTAAATTGTCTAACCAATGCTTTTTGTTTGACTTAGCTCGTTCAAACAGTTCAGCCACTAGAGCGTTTGCAAAGTTGAAACAAAAATGTGAATTTTCTCAAAACCCAACATTCTTTGTGCACACTGTTGCCACGTTTCTGGTAGGAGTAGAAGAAAGATTGAAGACTTTCCTGAAAGCTTTTTAAATTGTCTAATCAATGCTATTTGCTTGACTCAGCTCGTTCAAATAAATTAGCCGCTAGAGCGTTTGCAAAGGTGAAACAAAAATGTGAATTTTCTCAAAACCCAACAATTTTGTGAACACTTTTTCCACGCTCCTGGTAGGAATAGAAGAAAGATTGAAAACCCTCCTGAAAGCTTTTTGAATTGTCTAACCAATGCTTTTTGTTTGACTAAGCTCCTTCAAATAGTTTAGCCACTAGAGCGTTTGCAAAGTTGAAACAAAAATGTGAATTTTCTCAAAACCCAACATTCTTTGCGAACACTGTTGCCACGTTTCTGGTAGGAGCAGAAAAAAGATTGAAGACTTTCCTGAAAGCTCTTCGAATAATCTAACCAATGCTGTTTGCTTGATTCACCTCGTTCAATTAATTTAGCCGCTATAGCATTTGCAAAGTTGAGACAAAAATGAGATTTTTATCAAAACCCAACATTTTTTGTGAACACTATTACCACGTTCCTGGTAGGAGTAGGAGAAAGGTTGAAGACTTTCCTGAAAGCCCTTTTAATTATCTAACCAGTGCTTTTTATTTGACTCACCTCTTTCAACAGTTTAGCCGCTAGATCGTTTGCAAAGTTGAAACAAAAATGTGATTTTTCTCAAAACCCTAAATTTTTTGCGAGCACTGTTGCCACGTTTCTGGTAGGAGTAGAAAAAGATTGAAGACTTTCCTGAAAGCTCTTTAAATTTTCTAACCATTGCTTTTTGTTTGACTCAGCTCGTTGAAATAGTTTAGCCAATAGAGCGTTTGCAAATCTGAAACAAAAATGTGAATTTTCTCAAAACCCAACATTCTTTGTGAAGATGAAAAATTAAAGACTTTCCTGAAAGCTCTTCGAATAATCTAACCAATACTGTTTGCTTGATTCACCTCGTTCAATTAATTTAGCCGCTAGAGCGTTTGCAAAGTTGAAACAAAAATGTGATTTTTATCAAAACCCAACATTTTTTGTAAACACTACTACCACGTTCCTGGTAGGAGTAGAAGAAAGATTGAAGACTTTCCTGAAAGCTCTTTTAATTATCTAACCAGTGCTTTTTATTTGACTCACCTCTTTCAACAGTTTAGCCGCTAGATCGTTTGCAAAGTTTAAACAAAAATGTGATTTTTCTCAAAACCCTAAATTTTTTGCAAGCACTGTTGCCAAGTTTCTGATAGGAGTAGAAAAAGATGGAAGACTTTCCTGAAAGCTCTTTAAATTATCTAACCATTGCTTTCTGTTTGACTCAGCTCGTTGAAATAGTTTAGCCACTAGAGCGTTTGCAAATCTGAAACAAAAATGTGAATTTTCTCAAAACCCAACATTTTTTGTGAACACTGTTGCCACGTTTCTGGTAGGAGCAGAAAAAAGATTGAAGACTTTCCTGAAAGCTCTTCGAATAATCTGACCAATACTGTTTGCTTGATTCACCTCGTTCAATTAGTTTAGCCGCTAGAGCGTTTGCAAAGTTGAAACAAAAATGTGAATTTTCTCAAAACCCAAAAATTCTTTGTGAACACTGTTGTCACGCTTCTGGTAGGAGTAGAAGAAAGATTGAAGACTTTCCTGAAAACTCTTCGAATAATCTAACCAATACTGTTTGCTTGATTCACCGCGTTCAAATAACTTCGCCGCTAGATCGTTTGCAATGTTGAGACCAAAATGGGATTTTTCTCAAAACCCTAAATTTTTTGCGAACACTGTTGCTAGGTTTCTGATAGGAGTAGAAAAAGATGGAAGACTTCCCTGAAAGCTCTTTAAATTATCTAACCATTGCTTTTTGTTTGACTCAGCTCGTTGGAATAGTTTAGCCAATGGAGCGTTTGCAAATCTGAAACAAAAATGTGATTTTTATCAAAACCCAACATTTTTTGTAAACACTATTACCACGTTCCTGGTAGGAGTAGAAGAAAGATTGAAGACTTTCCTGAAAGCTCTTTTAATTATCTAACCAGTGCTTTTTATTTGACTCACCTCTTTCAACAGTTTAGCCGCTAGATCGTTTGCAAAGTTTAAACAAAAATGTGATTTTTCTCAAAACCCTAAATTTTTTGCAAGCACTGTTGCCACGTTTCTGATAGGAGTAGAAAAAGATGGAAGACTTTCCTGAAAGCTCTTTAAATTATCTAACCATTGCTTTCTGTTTGACTCAGCTCGTTGAAATAGTTTAGCCAGTAGAGCGTTTGCAAATCTGAAACAAAAATGTGAATTTTCTCAAAACCCAACATTTTTTGTGAACACTGTTGCCACGTTTCTGGTAGGAGCAGAAAAAAGATTGAAGACTTTCCTGAAAGCTCTTCGAATAATCTAACCAATACTGTTTGCTTGATTCACCTCGTTCAATTAGTTTAGCCGCTAGAGCGTTTGCAAAGTTGAAACAAAAATGTGAATTTTCTCAAAACCCAAAATTCTTTGTGAACACTGTTGTCACGCTTCTGGTAGGAGTAGAAGAAAAATTGAAGACCTTCCTGAAAACTCTTCGAATAATCTAACCAATACTGTTTGCTTGATTCACCGCGTTCAAATAACTTCGCCGCTAGAGCGTTTGCAATGTTGAGACCAAAATGGGATTTTTCTCAAAACCCTAAATTTTTTGCGAACACTGTTGCCACGTTTCTGGTAGGAGTAAAAAAAACTGAAGACTTTCCTGAAAGCTCTTCGAATAATCTAACCAATACTGTTTGTTTTAATCACCTCGTTTCAATAATATAGCCGCTAGAGCGTTTGCAAAGTTGAAACAAAAATGTGAATTTTCTCAAAACTCAACATTCTTTGTGAACACTGTTGCCACGTTTCTGGCAGGAGTAAATGAAAAATTAAAGACTTTCCTGAAAGCTCTTCAAATTATCTATCCAATTCTGTTTGTTTGACTCACCTCTTTCAAATAGTTTAGCCGCTAAAGCGTTTGCAAAGTTGAAACAAAAATGTGAATTTTCTCAAAACTCAACATTCTTTGTGAACACTGTTGCCACGTTTCTGGCAGGAGTAAATGAAAAATTAAAGACTTTCCTGAAAGCTCTTCAAGTTATCTAACCAATTCTGTTTGTTTGACTCACCTCGTTTAAATAGTTTAGCCGCTAGATCGTTTGCAAAGTTGAAACAAAAATGTGATTTTTCTCAAAACCCAACATTCTTTGTGAACACTGTTGCCACGTTTCTGGTAGGAGCAGAAAAAAGATTGAAGACTTTCGTGAAAGCTCTTCGAATAATCTAACCAATACTGTTTGCTTGATTCACCTCGTTCAATTAATTTAGCCGCTATAGCATTTGCAAAGTTGAGACAAAGATGTGATTTTTATCAAAACCCAACATTTTCTGTGAACACTTTTACCACGTTCCTGGTAGGAGTAGAAGAAAGATTGAAGACTTTCCTGAAAGCTCTTTTAATTATCTAACCAGTGCTTTTTATTTGACTCACCTCTTTCAACAGTTTAGCCGCTAGATCGTTTGCAAAGTTGAAACAAAAATGTGATTTTTCTCAAAACCCTAAATTTTTTGCCAGCACTGTTGCCACGTTTCTGGTAGGAGTAGAAAAAGATTGAAGACTTTCCTGAAAGCTCTTTAAATTATGTAACCATTGCTTTTTGTTTGACTCAGCTCGTTGGAATAGTTTAGCCAATGGAGCGTTTGCAAATCTGAAACAAAAATGTGAATTTTCTCAAACCCAACATTCTTTGGGAGGATGAAAAATTAAAGACTTTCCTGAAAGCTCTTCGAATAATCTAACCAATACTGTTTGCTTGATTCACCTCGTTCAATTAATTTAGCCGCTAGAGCGTTTGCAAAGTTGAAACAAAAATGTGATTTTTATCAAAACCCAACATTTTTTGTAAACACTATTACCACGTCTATGGTAAGAGTAGAAGAAAGATTGAAGACTTTCCTGAAAGCTCTTTTAATTATCTAACCAGTGCTTTTCATTTGACTCACCTCTTTCAACAGTTTAGCCGCTAGATCGTTTGCAAAGTTGAAACAAAAATGTGATTTTTCTCAAAACCCTAAATTTTTTGCAAGCACTGTTGCCACGTTTCTGGTAGGAGTAGAAAAAGATGGAAGACTTTCCTGAAAGCTCTTTAAATTATCTAACCATTTCTTTCTGTTTTACTCAGCTCGTTGAAATAGTTTAGCCACTAGAGCGTTTGCAAATCTGAAAAAAAATGTGAATTTTCTCAAAACCCAACATTTTTTGTGAACACTGTTGCCACGTTTCTGGTAGGAGTAGAAGAAAAATTAAAGATTCAATTATCCAACCAATTCTGTTTGGTTGACTCACCTTGTTCAAACAGTTTAGCCCCTGGAGCGTTTGCAAAGGTGAAACAAATATGTGATTTTTATCAAAACCCAACATTCTTTGTGAACACCGTTTCCATGCCCCTGAAAGGAGTAGAAAAAAAAAATGAAGACTTTCCTAAAAGCTTTTTAAATTGTCTAACCAATGCTTTTTGTTTGACTTAGCTCGTTCAAACAGTTCAGCCACTAGAGCGTTTGCAAAGTTGAAACAAAAATGTGAATTTTCTCAAAACCCAACATTCTTTGTGCACACTGTTGCCACGTTTCTGGTAGGAGTAGAAGAAAGATTGAAGACTTTCCTGAAAGCTTTTTAAATTGTCTAATCAATGCTATTTGCTTGACTCAGCTCGTTCAAATAAATTAGCCGCTAGAGCGTTTGCAAAGGTGAAACAAAAATGTGAATTTTCTCAAAACCCAACAATTTTGTGAACACTTTTTCCACGCTCCTGGTAGGAATAGAAGAAAGATTGAAGACCCTCCTGAAAGCTTTTCGAATTGTCTAACCAATGCTTTTTGCTTGACTAAGCTCCTTCAAATAGTTTAGCCACTAGAGCGTTTGCAAAGTTGAAACAAAAATGTGAATTTTCTCAAAACCCAACATTCTTTGTGCACACTGTTGCCACGTTTCTGGTAGGAGTAGAAGAAAGATTGAAGACTTTCCTGAAAGCTTTTTAAATTGTCTAATCAATGCTATTTGCTTGACTCAGCTCGTTCAAATAAATTAGCCGCTAGAGCGTTTGCAAAGGTGAAACAAAAATGTGAATTTTCTCAAAACCCAACAATTTTGTGAACACTTTTTCCACGCTCCTGGTAGGAATAGAAGAAAGATTGAAGACCCTCCTGAAAGCTTTTCGAATTGTCTAACCAATGCTTTTTGTTTGACTAAGCTCCTTCAAATAGTTTAGCCACTAGAGCGTTTGCAAAGTTGAAACAAAAATGTGATTTTTCTCAAAACCCTAAATTTTTTGCAAGCACTGTTGCCACGTTTCTGATAGGAGTAGAAAAAGATGGAAGACTTTCCTGAAAGCTCTTTAAATTATCTAACCATTGCTTTCTGTTTGACTCAGCTCGTTGAAATAGTTTAGCCACTAGAGCGTTTGCAAATCTGAAACAAAAATGTGAATTTTCTCAAAACCCAACATTTTTTGTGAACACTGTTGCCACGTTTCTGGTAGGAGCAGAAAAAAGATTGAAGACTTTCCTGAAAGCTCTTCGAATAATCTAACCAATACTGTTTGCTTGATTCACCTCGTTCAATTAGTTTAGCCGCTAGAGCGTTTGCAAAGTTGAAACAAAAATGTGAATTTTCTCAAAACCCAAAATTCTTTGTGAACACTGTTGTCACGCTTCTGGTAGGAGTAGAAGAAAAATTGAAGACCTTCCTGAAAACTCTTCGAATAATCTAACCAATACTGTTTGCTTGATTCACCGCGTTCAAATAACTTCGCCGCTAGAGCGTTTGCAATGTTGAGACCAAAATGGGATTTTTCTCAAAACCCTAAATTTTTTGCGAACACTGTTGCCACGTTTCTGGTAGGAGTAAAAAAAACTGAAGACTTTCCTGAAAGCTCTTCGAATAATCTAACCAATACTGTTTGTTTTAATCACCTCGTTTCAATAATATAGCCGCTAGAGCGTTTGCAAAGTTGAAACAAAAATGTGAATTTTCTCAAAACTCAACATTCTTTGTGAACACTGTTGCCACGTTTCTGGCAGGAGTAAATGAAAAATTAAAGACTTTCCTGAAAGCTCTTCAAATTATCTATCCAATTCTGTTTGTTTGACTCACCTCGTTCAAATAGTTTAGCCGCTAAAGCGTTTGCAAAGTTGAAACAAAAATGTGAATTTTCTCAAAACTCAACATTCTTTGTGAACACTGTTGCCACGTTTCTGGCAGGAGTAAATGAAAAATTAAAGACTTTCCTGAAAGCTCTTCAAGTTATCTAACCAATTCTGTTTGTTTGACTCACCTCGTTTAAATAGTTTAGCCGCTAGATCGTTTGCAAAGTTGAAACAAAAATGTGATTTTTCTCAAAACCCAACATTCTTTGTGAACACTGTTGCCACGTTTCTGGTAGGAGCAGAAAAAAGATTGAAGACTTTCGTGAAAGCTCTTCGAATAATCTAACCAATACTGTTTGCTTGATTCACCTCTTTCAATTAATTTAGCCGCTATAGCATTTGCAAAGTTGAGACAAAGATGTGATTTTTATCAAAACCCAACATTTTTTGTGAACACTTTTACCACGTTCCTGGTAGGAGTAGAAGAAAGATTGAAGACTTTCCTGAAAGCTCTTTTAATTATCTAACCAGTGCTTTTTATTTGACTCACCTCTTTCAACAGTTTAGCCGCTAGATCGTTTGCAAAGTTGAAACAAAAATGTGATTTTTCTCAAAACCCTAAATTTTTTGCCAGCACTGTTGCCACGTTTCTGGTAGGAGTAGAAAAAGATTGAAGACTTTCCTGAAAGCTCTTTAAATTATGTAACCATTGCTTTTTGTTTGACTCAGCTCGTTGGAATAGTTTAGCCAATGGAGCGTTTGAAAATCTGAAACAAAAATGTGAATTTTCTCAAACCCAACATTCTTTGGGAGGATGAAAAATTAAAGACTTTCCTGAAAGCTCTTCGAATAATCTAACCAATACTGTTTGCTTGATTCACCTCGTTCAATTAATTTAGCCGCTAGAGCGTTTGCAAAGTTGAAACAAAAATGTGATTTTTATCAAAACCCAACATTTTTTGTAAACACTATTACCACGTCTATGGTAAGAGTAGAAGAAAGATTGAAGACTTTCCTGAAAGCTCTTTTAATTATCTAACCAGTGCTTTTCATTTGACTCACCTCTTTCAACAGTTTAGCCGCTAGATCGTTTGCAAAGTTGAAACAAAAATGTGATTTTTCTCAAAACCCTAAATTTTTTGCAAGCACTGTTGCCACGTTTCTGGTAGGAGTAGAAAAAGATGGAAGACTTTCCTGAAAGCTCTTTAAATTATCTAACCATTTCTTTCTGTTTTACTCAGCTCGTTGAAATAGTTTAGCCACTAGAGCGTTTGCAAATCTGAAAAAAAATGTGAATTTTCTCAAAACCCAACATTTTTTGTGAACACTGTTGCCACGTTTCTGGTAGGAGTAGAAGAAAAATTAAAGATTCAATTATCCAACCAATTCTGTTTGGTTGACTCACCTTGTTCAAACAGTTTAGCCCCTGGAGCGTTTGCAAAGGTGAAACAAATATGTGATTTTTATCAAAACCCAACATTCTTTGTGAACACCGTTTCCATGCCCCTGAAAGGAGTAGAAAAAAATGAAGACTTTCCTAAAAGCTTTTTAAATTGTCTAACCAATGCTTTTTGTTTGACTTAGCTCGTTCAAACAGTTCAGCCACTAGAGCGTTTGCAAAGTTGAAACAAAAATGTGAATTTTCTCAAAACCCAACATTCTTTGTGCACACTGTTGCCACGTTTCTGGTAGGAGTAGAAGAAAGATTGAAGACTTTCCTGAAAGCTTTTTAAATTGTCTAATCAATGCTATTTGCTTGACTCAGCTCGTTCAAATAAATTAGCCGCTAGAGCGTTTGCAAAGGTGAAACAAAAATGTGAATTTTCTCAAAACCCAACAATTTTGTGAACACTTTTTCCACGCTCCTGGTAGGAATAGAAGAAAGATTGAAGACCCTCCTGAAAGCTTTTCGAATTGTCTAACCAATGCTTTTTGTTTGACTAAGCTCCTTCAAATAGTTTAGCCACTAGAGCGTTTGCAAAGTTGAAACAAAAATGTGAATTTTCTCAAAACCCAACATTCTTTGCGAACACTGTTGCCACGTTTCTGGTAGGAGCAGAAAAAAGATTGAAGACTTTCCTGAAAGCTCTTCGAATAATCTAACCAATGCTGTTTGCTTGATTCACCTCGTTCAATTAATTTAGCCGCTATAGCATTTGCAAAGTTGAGACAAAAATGAGATTTTTATCAAAACCCAACATTTTTTGTGAACACTATTACCACGTTCCTGGTAGGAGTAGGAGAAAGGTTGAAGACTTTCCTGAAAGCCCTTTTAATTATCTAACCAGTGCTTTTTATTTGACTCACCTCTTTCAACAGTTTAGCCGCTAGATCGTTTGCAAAGTTGAAACAAAAATGTGATTTTTCTCAAAACCCTAAATTTTTTGCGAGCACTGTTGCCACGTTTCTGGTAGGAGTAGAAAAAGATTGAAGACTTTCCTGAAAGCTCTTTAAATTTTCTAACCATTGCTTTTTGTTTGACTCAGCTCGTTGAAATAGTTTAGCCAATAGAGCGTTTGCAAATCTGAAACAAAAATGTGAATTTTCTCAAAACCCAACATTCTTTGTGAAGATGAAAAATTAAAGACTTTCCTGAAAGCTCTTCGAATAATCTAACCAATACTGTTTGCTTGATTCACCTCGTTCAATTAATTTAGCCGCTAGAGCGTTTGCAAAGTTGAAACAAAAATGTGATTTTTATCAAAACCCAACATTTTTTGTAAACACTACTACCACGTTCCTGGTAGGAGTAGAAGAAAGATTGAAGACTTTCCTGAAAGCTCTTTTAATTATCTAACCAGTGCTTTTTATTTGACTCACCTCTTTCAACAGTTTAGCCGCTAGATCGTTTGGAAAGTTGAAACAAAAATGTGATTTTTCTCAAAACCCTAAATTTTTTCAAGCACTGTTGCCACGTTTCTGGAAGGAGTAGAAAAAGATGGAAGACTTTCCTGAAAGCTCTTTAAATTATCTAACCATTGCTTTCTGTTTTACTCAGCTCGTTGAAATAGTTTAGCCACTAGAGCGTTTGCAAATCTGAAACAAAAATGTGAATTTTCTCAAAACCCAACATTCTTTGTGAATACTGTTGCCACGTTTCTGGTAGGAGTAGAAGAAAAATTAAAGATTCAATTATCCAACCAATTCTGTTTGGTTGACTCACCTTGTTCAAACAGTTTAGCCGCTGGAGCGTTTGCAAAGGTGAAACAAATATGTCATTTTTATCAAAACCGAACATTCTTTGTGAACACCGTCTCCATGCCCCTGAAAGGAGTAGAAAAAAAATGAAGACTTTCCTAAAACTTTTTAAATTGTCTAACCAATGCTTTTTGTTTGACTTAGCTCGTTCAAACAGTTCAGCCACTAGAGCGTTTGCAAAGTTGAAACAAAAATGTGAATTTTCTAAAAACCCAACATTCTTTGTGAATACTGTTGCCACGTTTCTGGTAGGAGTAGAAGAAAAATTGAAGGCTTTCCTAAAAGCTCTTCAAATTATTTAACTAAAATTGTTTGTTTGATTCACCTCGTTCAAATAAATTAGCTGCTAGAGCGTTTGCAAAGGTGAAACAAAAATGTGAATTTTCTCAAAACCCAACATTCTTTGTGAAGATGAAAAATTAAAGACTTTCCTGAAAGCTCTGCAAATTATGTAACTAATATTGTTTGTTTTGCGTTTGCAAAGGTGAAACAAAAATGTGAATTTTCTCAAAACCCAACATTCTTTGTGAACACTGTTGCCACGTTTCTGGAAGGAGTAGAAAAAGATGGAAGACTTTCCTGAAAGCTCTTTAAATTATCTAACCATTGCTTTCTGTTTTACTCAGCTCGTTGAAATAGTTTAGCCACTAGAGCATTTGCAAATCTGAATTAAAAATGTGAATTTTCTCAAAACCCAACATTTTTTGTGAACACTGTTGCCACGTTTCTGGTAGGAGTAGAAGAAAGATTAATGATTCAATTATCCAACCAATTCTGTTTGGTTGACTCACCTTGTTCAAACAGTTTAGCCGCTGGAGCGTTTGCAAAGGTGAAACAAATATGTAATTTTTATCAAAACCCAACATTCTTTGTGAACACCGTTTCCATGCCCCTGAAAGGAGTAGAAAAAAAATGAAGACTTTCCTAAAAGCTTTTTAAATTGTCTAACCAATGCTTTTTGTTTGACTTAGCTCGTTCAAACAGTTCAGCCACTAGAGCGTTTGCAAAGTTGAAACAAAAATGTGAATTTTCTCAAAACCCTAAATTTTTTGCAAGCACTGTTGCCACGTTTCTGGAAGGAGTAGAAAAAGATGGAAGACTTTCCTGAAAGCTCTTTAAATTATCTAACCATTGCTTTCTGTTTTACTCAGCTCGTTGAAATAGTTTAGCCACTAGAGCGTTTGCAAATCTGAATTAAAAATGTGAATTTTCTCAAAACCCAACATTTTTTGTGAACACTGTTGCCACGTTTCTGGTAGGAGTAGAAGAAAAATTAAAGATTCAATTATCCAACCAATTCTGTTTGGTTGACTCACCTTGTTCAAACAGTTTAGCCGCTGGAGCGTTTGCAAAGGTGAAACAAATATGTCATTTTTATCAAAACCCAACATTCTTTGTGAACACCGTTTCCATGCCCCTGAAAGGAGTAGAAAAAAATGAACACTTTCCTGAAAGCTTTTTAAATTGTCTAATCAATGCTGTTTGCTTGACTCAGCTCGTTCAAATAAATTAGCCGCTAGAGCGTTTGCAAAGGTGAAACAAAAATGTGAATTTTCTCAAAACCCAACAATTTTGTGAACACTGTTGCCACGTTTCTGGAAGGAGTAGAAAAAGATGGAAGACTTTCCTAAAAGCTTTTTAAATTGTCTAACCAATGCTTTTTGTTTGACTTAGCTCGTTCAAACAGTTCAGCCACTAGAGCGTTTGCAAAGTTGAAACAAAAATGTGAATTTTCTCAAAACCCTAAATTTTTTGCAAGCACTGTTGCCACGTTTCTGGAAGGAGTAGAAAAAGATGGAAGACTTTCCTGAAAGCTCTTTAAATTATCTAACCATTGCTTTCTGTTTTACTCAGCTCGTTGAAATAGTTTAGCCACTAGAGCGTTTGCAAAGTTGAAACAAAAATGTGAATTTTCTCAAAACCCAACATTCTTTGCGAACACTGTTGCCACGTTTCTGGTAGGAGTAGAAGAAAGATTGAAGACTTTCCTGAAAGCCTTTTAAATTGTCTAATCAATGCTATTTGCTTGACTCAGCTCGTTCAAATAAATTAGCCGCTAGAGCGTTTGCAAAGGTCAAACAAAAATGTGAATTTTCTCAAAACCCAACAATTTTGTGAACACTTTTTCCACGCTCCTGGTAGGAGTAGAAGAAAGATTGAAGACCTTCCTGAAAGCTCTTTGAATTGTCTAACCAATGTTTTTTGTTTGACTTAGCTCCTTCAAATAGGTAAGCCACTAGAGCGTTTGCAAAGTTGAAACAAAAATGTGAATTTTCTCAAAACCCAACATTCTTTGCGAACACTGATGCCACGTTTCTGGTAGGAGCAGAAAAAAGATTGAAGACTTTCCTGAAAGCTCTTCGAATAATCTAACCAATGCTGTTTGCTTGATTCACCTCGTTCAATTAATTTAGCCGCTATAGCATTTGCAAAGTTGAGACAAAAATGAGATTTTTATCAAAACCCAACATTTTTTGTGAACACTATTACCACGTTCCTGGTAGGAGTAGAAGAAAGATTGAAGACTTTCCTGAAAGCCCTTTTAATTATCTAACCAGTGCTTTTTATTTGACTCACCTCTTTCAACAGTTTAGCCGCTAGATCGTTTGCAAAGTTGAAACAAAAATGTGATTTTTCTCAAAACCCTAAATTTTTTGCGAGCACTGTTGCCACGTTTCTGGTAGGAGTAGAAAAAGATTGAAGACTTTCCTGAAAGCTCTTTAAATTATCTAACCATTGCTTTTTGTTTGACTCAGCTCGTCGAAATAGTTTAGCCAATAGAGCGTTTGCAAATCTGAAACAAAAATGTGAATTTTCTCAAAACCCAACATTCTTTGTGAAGATGAAAAATTAAAGACTTTCCTGAAAGCTCTTCGAATAATCTAACCAATACTGTTTGCTTGATTCACCTCGTTCAATTAATTTAGCCGCTAGAGCGTTTGCAAAGTTGAAACAAAAATGTGATTTTTATCAAAACCCAAAATTTTTTGTAAACACTATTACCACGTTCCTGGTAGGAGTAGAAAAAAGATTGAAGACTTTCCTGAAAGCTCTTTTAATTATCTAACCAGTGCTTTTTATTTGACTCACCTCTTTCAACAGTTTAGCCGCTAGATCGTTTGCAAAGTTGAAACAAAAATGTGATTTTTCTCAAAACCCTAAATTTTTTCAAGCACTGTTGCCACGTTTCTGGTAGGAGTAGAAAAAGATGGAAGACTTTCCTGAAAGCTCTTTAAATTATCTAACCATTGCTTTCTGTTTGACTCAGCTCGTTGAAATAGTTTAGCCACTAGAGCGTTTGCAAATCGGAAACAAAAATGTGAATTTTCTCAAAATCCAATATTTTTTGTGAACACTGTTGCCACGTTTCTGGTAGGAGCAGAAAAAAGATTGAAGACTTTCCTGAAAGCTCTTCGAATAATCTAATCAATACTGTTTGCTTGATTAACCTCGTTCAATTAATTTAGCCGCTAGAGCGTTTGCAAAGTTGAAACAAAAATGTGAGTTTTCTCAAAACCCAAAATTCTTTGTGAACACTGTTGTCACGCTTCTGGTAGGAGTAGAAGAAAGATTGAAGACCTTCCTGAAAACTCTTCAAATAATCTAACTAATACTGTTTGCTTGATTCACCGCGTTCAAATAACTTCGCCGCTAGAGCGTTTGCAATGTTGAGACCAAAATGGGATTTTTCTCAAAACCCTAAATTTTTTGCGAACACTGTTGCCAGGTTTCTGGTAGGAGTAAAAAAACTGAAGACTTTCCTGAAAGCTCTTCGAATAATCTCACTAATACTGTTTGTTTTATTCACCTCGTTTCAATAATATAGCCGCTAGAGCGTTTGCAAAGTTGAAACAAAAATGTGAATTTTCTCAAAACTCAACATTCTTTGTGAACACTGTTGCCACGTTTCTGGCAGGAGTAAATGAAAAATTAAAGACCTTCCTGAAAGCTCTTCAAATTATCTATCCAATTCTGTTTGTTTGACTCACCTCGTTCAAATAGTTTAGCCGCTAAAGCGTTTGCAAAGTTGAAACAAAAATGTGAATTTTCTCAAAACCCAACATTCTTTGTGAACACTGTTGCCACGTTTCTGGCAGGAATAAATGAAAAATTAAAGACCTTCCTGAAAGCTCTTCAAATTATCTATCCAATTCTGTTTGTTTGACTCACCTCGTTCAAATAGTTTAGCCGCTAAAGCGTTTGCAATGTTGAGACCAAAATGGGATTTTTCTCAAAACCCTAAATTTTTTGCGAACACTGTTGCCACGTTTCTGGCAGGAGTAAATGAAAAATTAAAGACTTTCCTGAAAGCTCTTCGAATAATCTAACCAATACTGTTTGCTTGATTCACCTCGTTCAATTAATTTTGCCGCTAGAGCATTTGCAAAGTTGAAACAAAAATGTGATTTTTATCAAAACCCAACATTTTTTGTAAACACTATTACCACGTTCCTGGTAGGAGTAGAAGAAAGATTGAAGACTTTCCTGAAAGCTCTTTTAATTATCTAACCAGTGCTTTTCATTTGACTCACCTCTTTCAACAGTTTAGCCGCTAGATCGTTTGCAAATTTGAAACAAAAATGTGATTTTTCTCAAAACCCTAAATTTTTTGCAAGCACTGTTGCCACGTTTCTGGTAGGAGTAGAAAAAGATGGAAGACTTTCCTGAAAGCTCTTTAAATTATCTAACCACTGCTTTCTGTTTTACTCAGCTCGTTGAAATAGTTTAGCCACTAGAGCATTTGCAAATCTGAATTAAAAATGTGAATTTTCTCAAAACCCAACATTTTTTGTGAACACTGTTGCCACGTTTCTGGTAGGAGTAGAAGAAAAATTAAAGATTCAATTATCCAACCAATTCTGTTTGGTTGACTCACCTTGTTCAAACAGTTTAGCCGCTGGAGCGTTTGCAAAGGTGAAACAAATATGTCATTTTTATCAAAACCCAACATTCTTTGTGAACACCGTTTCCATGCCCCTGAAAGGAGTAGAAAAAAAATGAAGACTTTCCTAAAAGCTTTTTAAATTGTCTAACCAATGCTTTTTGTTTGACTTAGCTCGTTCAAACAGTTCAGCCACTAGAGCGTTTGCAAAGTTGAAACAAAAATGTGAATTTTCTCAAAACCCTAAATTTTTTGCAAGCACTGTTGCCACGTTTCTGGAAGGAGTAGAAAAAGATGGAAGACTTTCCTGAAAGCTCTTTAAATTATCTAACCATTGCTTTCTGTTTTACTCAGCTCGTTGAAATAGTTTAGCCACTAGAGCGTTTGCAAATCTGAATTAAAAATGTGAATTTTCTCAAAACCCAACATTTTTTGTGAACACTGTTGCCACGTTTCTGGTAGGAGTAGAAGAAAAATTAAAGATTCAATTATCCAACCAATTCTGTTTGGTTGACTCACCTTGTTCAAACAGTTTAGCCGCTGGAGCGTTTGCAAAGGTGAAACAAATATGTCATTTTTATCAAAACCCAACATTCTTTGTGAACACCGTTTCCATGCCCCTGAAAGGAGTAGAAAAAAATGAAGACTTTCCTGAAAGCTTTTTAAATTGTCTAATCAATGCTGTTTGCTTGACTCAGCTCGTTCAAATAAATTAGCCGCTAGAGCGTTTGCAAAGGTGAAACAAAAATGTGAATTTTCTCAAAACCCAACAATTTTGTGAACACTTTTTCCACGCTCCTGGTAGGAGTAGAAAAAAGATTGAAGACCTTCCTGAAAGCTCTTTGAATTGTCTAACCAATGCTTTTTGTTTGACTTAGCTCCTTCAAATAGTTTAGCCACTAGAGCGTTTGCAAAGTTGAAACAAAAATGTGAATTTTCTCAAAACCCAACATTCTTTGCGAACACTGTTGCCACGTTTCTGGTAGGAGTAGAAGAAAGATTGAAGACTTTCCTGAAAGCCTTTTAAATTGTCTAATCAATGCTATTTGCTTGACTCAGCTCGTTCAAATAAAGGGTGATTTTTTAAGAGCTTGATAACTTTTTTTAAAAAAAAAACGCATAAAATTTGCAAAATCTCATCGGTTCTTTATTTGAAACGTTAGATTGGTTCATGACATTTACTTTTTGAAGATAATTTCATTTAAATGTTGACCGCGGCTGCGTCTTAGGTGGTCCATTCGGAAAGTCCAATTTTGGGCAACTTTTTCGAGCATTTCGGCCGGAATAGCCCGAATTTCTTCGGAAATGTTGTCTTCCAAAGCTGGAATAGTTGCTGGCTTATTTCTGTAGACTTTAGACTTGACGTAGCCCCACAAAAAATAGTCTAAAGGCGTTAAATCGTATGATCTTGGTGGCCAACTTACGGGTCCATTTCTTGAGATGAATTGTTGTCCGAAGTTTTCCCTCAAAATGGCAATAGAATCGCGAGCTGTGTGGCATGTAGCGCCATCTTGTTGAAACCACATGTCAACCAAGTTCAGTTCTTCCATTTTTGGCAACAAAAAGTTTGTTAGCATAGAACGATAGCGATCGCCATTCACCGTAACGTTGCGTCCAACAGCATCTTTGAAAAAATACGGTCCAATGATTCCACCAGCGTACAAACCACACCAAACAGTGCATTTTTCGGGATGCATGGGCAGTTCTTGATCGGCTTCTGGTTGCTCTTCACCCCAAATGCGGCAATTTTGCTTATTTACGTAGCCATTCAACCAGAAATGAGCCTCATCGCTGAACAAAATTTGTCGATAAAAAAGCGGATTTTCTGCCAACTTTTCTAGGGCCCATTCACTGAAAATTCGACGTTGTGGCAGATCGTTCGGCTTCAGTTCTTGCACGAGCTGTATTTTATACGGTTTTACACCAAGATCTTTGCGTAAAATCTTCCATGTGGTCGAATAACACAAACCCAATTGCTGCGAACGGCGACGAATCGACATTTCACGGTCTTCAGCCACACTCTCAGAAACAGACGCAATATTCTCTTCTGTACGCACTGTACGCATTCGTGTGGTTGGTTTAATGTCCAATAAAGTAAACTGAGTGCGAAACTTGGTCACAATCGCATTAATTGTTTGCTCACTTGGTCGATTATGTAGACCATAAATCGGACGTAAAGCGCGAAACACATTTCGAACCGAACACTGATTTTGGTAATAAAATTCAATGATTTGCAAGCGTTGCTCGTTAGTAAGTCTATTCATGATGAAATGTCAAAGCATACTGAGCATCTTTCTCTTTGACACCATGTCTGAAATCCCACGTGATCTGTCAAATACTAATGCATGAAAATCCTAACCTCAAAAAAATCACCCTTTAAATTAGCCGCTAGAGCGTTTGCAAAGGTCAAACAAAAATGTGAATTTTCTCAAAACCCAACAATTTTGTGAACACTTTTTCCACGCTCCTGGTAGGAGTAGAAGAAAGATTGAAGACCTTCCTGAAAGCTCTTTGAATTGTCTAACCAATGTTTTTTGTTTGACATAGCTCCTTCAAATAGGTAAGCCACTAGAGCGTTTGCAAAGTTGAAACTAAAATGTGAATTTTCTCAAAACCCAACATTCTTTGCGAACACTGATGCCACGTTTCTGGTAGGAGCAGAAAAAAGATTGAAGACTTTCCTGAAAGCTCTTCGAATAATCTAACCAATGCTGTTTGCTTGATTCACCTCGTTCAATTAATTTAGCCGCTATAGCATTCGCAAAGTTGAGACAAAAATGAGATTTTTATCAAAACCCAACATTTTTTGTGAACACTATTACCACGTTCCTGGTAGGAGTAGAAGAAAGATTGAAGACTTTCCTGAAAGCCCTTTTAATTATCTAACCAGTGCTTTTTATTTGACTCACCTCTTTCAACAGTTTAGCCGCTAGATCGTTTGCAAAGTTGAAACAAAATTGTGATTTTTCTCAAAACCCTAAATTTTTTGCGAGCACTGTTGCCACGTTTCTGGTAGGAGTAGAAAAAGATTGAAGACTTTCCTGAAAGCTCTTTAAATTATCTAACCATTGCTTTTTGTTTGACTCAGCTCGTCGAAATAGTTTAGCCAATAGAGCGTTTGCAAATCTGAAACAAAAATGTGAATTTTCTCAAAACCCAACATTCTTTGTGAAGATGAAAAATTAAAGACTTTCCTGAAAGCTCTTCGAATAATCTAACCAATACTGTTTGCTTGATTCACCTCGTTCAATTAATTTAGCCGCTAGAGCGTTTGCAAAGTTGAAACAAAAATGTGATTTTTATCAAAACCCAAAATTTTTTGTAAACACTATTACCACGTTCCTGGTAGGAGTAGAAAAAAGATTGAAGACTTTCCTGAAAGCTCTTTTAATTATCTAACCAGTGCTTTTTATTTGACTCACCTCTTTCAACAGTTTAGCCGCTAGATCGTTTGCAAAGTTGAAACAAAAATGTGATTTTTCTCAAAACCCTAAATTTTTTCAAGCACTGTTGCCACGTTTCTGGTAGGAGTAGAAAAAGATGGAAGACTTTCCTGAAAGCTCTTTAAATTATCTAACCATTGCTTTCTGTTTGACTCAGCTCGTTGAAATAGTTTAGCCACTAGAGCGTTTGCAAATCGGAAACAAAAATGTGAATTTTCTCAAAATCCAATATTTTTTGTGAACACTGTTGCCACGTTTCTGGTAGGAGCAGAAAAAAGATTGAAGACTTTCCTGAAAGCTCTTCGAATAATCTAATCAATACTGTTTGCTTGATTAACCTCGTTCAATTAATTTAGCCGCTAGAGCGTTTGCAAAGTTGAAACAAAAATGTGAGTTTTCTCAAAACCCAAAATTCTTTGTGAACACTGTTGTCACGCTTCTGGTAGGAGTAGAAGAAAGATTGAAGACCTTCCTGAAAACTCTTCAAATAATCTAACTAATACTGTTTGCTTGATTCACCGCGTTCGAATAACTTCGCCGCTAGAGCGTTTGCAATGTTGAGACCAAAATGGGATTTTTCTCAAAACCCTAAATTTTTGCGAACACTGTTGCCAGGTTTCTGGTAGGAGTAAAAAAAACTGAAGACTTTCCTGAAAGCTCTTCGAATAATCTCACTAATACTGTTTGTTTTATTCACCTCGTTTCAATAATATAGCCGCTAGAGCGTTTGCAAAGTTGAAACAAAAATGTGAATTTTCTCAAAACTCAACATTCTTTGTGAACACTGTTGCCACGTTTCTGGCAGGAGTAAATGAAAAATTAAAGACCTTCCTGAAAGCTCTTCAAATTATCTATCCAATTCTGTTTGTTTGACTCACCTCGTTCAAATAGTTTAGCCGCTAAAGCGTTTGCAAAGTTGAAACAAAAATGTGAATTTTCTCAAAACCCAACATTCTTTGTGAACACTGTTGCCACTTTTCTGGTAGGAGTAGATGAAAAATTGAAGACTTTCCTGAAACTTTTCAAATTATCTAACCAATTCTGTTTGTTTGACTCACCTCGTTTAAATAGTTTAGCCGCTAGAGCATTTGCAAAGTTGAAACAAAAATGTGATTTTTCTCAAAACCCAACATTCTTTGTGAACACTGTTGCCACGTTTCTGGTAGGAGCAGAAAAAAGATTGAAGACTTTCCTGAAAGCTCTTCGAATAATCTAACCAATACTGTTTTCTTGATTCACCTCGTTCAATTAATTTAGCCGCTATAGCATTTGCAAAGTTGAGACAAAAATGGGATTTTTATCAAAACCCAACATTTTTTGTGAACACTTTTACCACGTTCCTGGTAGGAGTAGAAGAAAGATTGAAGACTTACCTGAAAGCTCTTTTAATTAGACTCACCTCTTTCAACAGTTTAGCCGCTAGATCGTTTGCAAAGTTGAAACAAAAATGTGATTTTTCTCAAAACCCTAAATTTTTTGCCAGCACTGTTGCCACGTTTCTGGTAGGAGTAGAAAAAGATTGAAGACTTTCCTGAAAGCTCTTTAAATTATCTAACCACTGCTTTCTGTTTTACTCAGCTCGTTGAAATAGTTTAGCCACTAGAGCGTTTGCAAATCTGAAACAAAAATGTGAATTTTCTCAAAACCCAACATTTTTTGTGAACACTGTTGCCACGTTTCTGGTAGGAGCAGAAAAAAGATTGAAGACTTTCCTGAAAGCTCTTCGAATAATCTAACCAATACTGTTTGCTTGATTCACCTCGTTCAATTAATTTAGCCGCTAGAGCGTTTGCAAAGTTGAAACAAAAATGTGAATTTTCTCAAAACCCAAAATTCTTTTGAACACTGTTTTCATGCTTCTGGTAGGAGTAGAAGAAAGATTGAAGACCTTCCTGAAAACTCTTCGAATAATCTAACCAATACCGTTTGCTTGATTCACCGCGTTCAAATAACTTCGCCGCTAGAGCGTTTGCAATGTTGAGACCAAAATGGGATTTTTCTCAAAACCCTAAATTTTTTGCGAACACTGTTGCCACGTTTCTGGTAGGAGTAAAAAAAAACTGAAGACTTTCCTGAAAGCTCTTCGAATAATCTCACCAATACTGTTTGTTTTAATCACCTCGTTTCAATAATATAGCCGCTAGAGCGTTTGCAAAGTTGAAACAAAAATGTGAATTTTCTCAAAACTCAACATTCTTTGTGAACACTGTTGCCACGTTTCTGGCAAGAGTAAATGAAAAATTAAAGACTTTCCTGAAAGCTCTTCAAATTATCTATCCAATTCTGTTTGTTTGACTCACCTCGTTCAAATAGTTTAGCCGCTAAAGCGTTTGCAAAGTTGAAACAAAAATGTGAATTTTCTCAAAACCCAACATTCTTTGTGAACACTGTTGCCACTTTTCTGGTAGGAGTAGATGAAAAATTAAAGACTTTCCTGAAAGCTCTTCAAGTTATCTAACCAATTCTGTTTGTTTGACTCACCTCGTTTAAATAGTTTAGCCGCTAGATCGTTTGCAAAGTTGAAACAAAAATGTGATTTTTCTCAAAACCCTAAATTTTTTGCAAGCACTGTTGCCACGTTTCTGGTAGGAGTAGAAAAATATGGAAGACTTTCCTGAAAGCTCTTTAAATTATCTAACCATTTCTTTCTGCTTTACTCAGCTCTTTGAAATAGTTTAGCCACTAGAGCGTTTGCAAATCTGAAAAAAAAATGTGAATTTTCTCAAAACCCAACATTTTTTGTGAACACTGTTGCCACGTTTCTGGTAGGAGTAGAAGAAAAATTAAAGATTCAATTATCCAACCAATTCTGTTTGGTTGACTCACCTTGTTCAAACAGTTTAGCCGCTGGAGCGTTTGCAAAGGTGAAACAAATATGTGATTTTTATCAAAACCCAACATTCTTTGTGAACACCGTTTCCATGCCCCTGAAAGGAGTAGAAAAAAATGAAGACTTTCCTAAAAGCTTTTTAAATTGTCTAACCAATGCTTTTTGTTTGACTTAGCTCGTTCAAACAGTTCAGCCACTAGAGCGTTTGCAAAGTTGAAACAAAAATGTGAATTTTCTCAAAACCCAACATTCTTTGTGCACACTGTTGCCACGTTTCTGGTAGGAGTAGAAGAAAGATTGAAGACTTTCCTGAAAGCTTTTTAAATTGTCTAATCAATGCTATTTGCTTGACTCAGCTCGTTCAAATAAATTAGCCGCTAGAGCGTTTGCAAAGGTGAAACAAAAATGTGAATTTTCTCAAAACCCAACAATTTTGTGAACACTTTTTCCACGCTCCTGGTAGGAATAGAAGAAAGATTGAAGACCCTCCTGAAAGCTCTTTGAATTGTCTAACCAATGCTTTTTGTTTGACTAAGCTCCTTCAAATAGTTTAGCCACTAGAGCGTTTGCAAAGTTGAAACAAAAATGTGAATTTTCTCAAAACCCAACATTCTTTGCGAACACTGTTGCCACGTTTCTGGTAGGAGCAGAAAAAAGATTGAAGACTTTCCTGAAAGCTCTTCGAATAATCTAACCAATGCTGTTTGCTTGATTCACCTCGTTCAATTAATTTAGCCGCTATAGCATTTGCAAAGTTGAGACAAAAATGAGATTTTTATCAAAACCCAACATTTTTTGTGAACACTATTACCACGTTCCTGGTAGGAGTAGGAGAAAGGTTGAAGACTTTCCTGAAAGCCCTTTAAATTACCTAACCAGTGCTTTTTATTTGACTCACCTCTTTCAACAGTTTAGCCGCTAGATCGTTTGCAAAGTTGAAACAAAAATGTGATTTTTCTCAAAACCCTAAATTTTTTGCGAGCACTGTTGCCACGTTTCTGGTAGGAGTAGAAAAAGATTGAAGACTTTCCTGAAAGCTCTTTAAATTATCTAACCATTGCTTTTTGTTTGACTCAGCTCGTTGAAATAGTTTAGCCAATAGAGCGTTTGCAAATCTGAAACAAAAATGTGAATTTTCTCAAAACCCAACATTCTTTGTGAAGATGAAAAATTAAAGACTTTCCTGAAAGCTCTTCGAATAATCTAACCAATACTGTTTGCTTGATTCACCTCGTTCAATTAATTTAGCCGCTAGAGCGTTTGCAAAGTTGAAACAAAAATGTGATTTTTATCAAAACCCAACATTTTTTGTAAACACTATTACCACGTTCCTGGTAGGAGTAGAAGAAAGATTGAAGACTTTCCTGAAAGCTCTTTTAATTATCTAACCAGTGCTTTTTATTTGACTCACCTCTTTCAACAGTTTAGCCGCTAGATCGTTTGCAAAGTTGAAACAAAAATGCGATTTTTCTCAAAACCCTAAATTTTTTGCAAGCACTGTTGCCACGTTTCTGATAGGAGTAGAAAAAGATGGAAGACTTTCCTGAAAGCTCTTTAAATTATCTAACCATTGCTTTCTGTTTGACTCAGCTCGTTGAAATAGTTTAGCCACTAGAGCGTTTGCAAATCTGAAACAAAAATGTGAATTTTCTCAAAACCCAACATTTTTTGTGAACACTGTTGCCACGTTTCTGGTAGGAGCAGAAAAAAGATTGAAGACTTTCCTGAAAGCTCTTCGATTAATCTAACCAATACTGTTTGCTTGATTCACCTCGTTCAATTAGTTTAGCCGCTAGAGCGTTTGCAAAGTTGAAACAAAAATGTGAATTTTCTCAAAACCCAAAATTCTTTGTGAACACTGTTGTCACGCTTCTGGTAGGAGTAGAAGAAAGATTGAAGACTTTCCTGAAAATTCTTCGAATAATCTAACCAATACTGTTTGCTTGATTCACCGCGTTCAAATAACTTCGCCGCTAGATCGTTTGCAATGTTGAGACCAAAATGGGATTTTTCTCAAAACCCTAAATTTTTTGCGAACACTGTTGCCAGGTTTCTGGTAGGAGTAAAAAAAAACTGAAGACTTTCCTGAAAGCTCTTCGAATAATCTCACCAATACTGTTTGTTTTATTCACCTCGTTTCAATAATATAGCCGCTAGAGCGTTCGCAAAGTTGAAACAAAAATGTGAATTTTCTCAAAACCCAACATTCTTTGTGAACACTGTTGCCACGTTTCTGGCAAGAGTAAATGAAAAATTAAAGACTTTCCTGAAAGCTCTTCAAATTATCTATCCAATTCTGTTTGTTTGACTCACCTCGTTCAAATAGTTTAGCCGCTAAAGCGTTTGCAAAGTTGAAACAAAAATTTGATTTTTATCAAAACCCAAAATTTTTGGTGAACACTGTTGCCACTTTTCCGGTAGGAGTAGATGAAAAATTAAAGACTTTGCTGAAAGCTCTTCAAACTATCTAACCAATTCTGTTTGTTTGACTCACCTCGTTTAAATAGTTTAGCCGCTAGAGCATTTGCAAAGTTGAAACAAAAATGTGATTTTTCTCAAAACCCAACATTCTTTGTGAACACTGTTGCCACGTTTCTGGTAGGAGCAGAAAAAAGATTGAAGACTTTCCTGAAAGGTATTCGAATAATCTAACCAATACTGTTTGCTTGATTCACCTCGTTCAATTAATTTAGCCGCTATAGCATTTGCAAAGTTGAGACAAAAATGGGATTTTTATCAAAACCCAACATTTTTTGTGAACACTATTACCACGTTCCTGGTAGGAGTAGAAGAAAGATTGAAGACTTTCCTGAAAGCCCTTTTAATTATCTAACCAGTGCTTTTAATTTGACTCACCTCTTTCAACAGTTTAGCCGCTAGATCGTTTGCAAAGTTGAAACAAAAATGTGATTTTTCTCAAAATCTAAATTTTTTGCCAGCACTGTTGCCACGTTTCTGGTAGGAGTAGAAAAAGATTGAAGACTTTCCTGAAAGCTCTTTAAATTATCTAACCATTGCTTTTTGTTTGACTCAGCTCGTTGGAATAGTTTAGCCAATGGAGCGTTTGCAAATCTGAAACAAAAATGTGAGTTTTCTCAAAACCCAACATTCTTTGTGAAGATGAAAAATTAAAGACTTTCCTGAAAGCTCCTCGAATAATCTAACCAATACTGTTTGCTTGATTCACCTCGTTCAATTAATTTAGCCGCTAGAGCGTTTGCAAAGTTGAAACAAAAATGTGATTTTTATCAAAACCCAACATTTTTTGTAAACACTATTACCACGTTCCTGTTAGGAGTAGAAGAAAGATTGAAGACTTTCCTGAAAGCTCTTTTAATTATCTAACCAGTGCTTTTTATTTGACTCACCTCTTTCAACAGTTTAGCCGCTAGATCGTTTGCAAAGTTGAAACAAAAATGTGATTTTCTCAAAACCCTAAATTTTTTGCAAGCACTGTTGCCACGTTTCTGGAAGGAGTAGAAAAAGATGGAAGACTTTCCTGAAAGCTCTTTAAATTATCTAACCATTGCTTTCTGTTTTACTCAGCTCGTTGAAATAGTTTAGCCACTAGAGCGTTTGCAAATCTGAATTAAAAATGTGAATTTTCTCAAAACCCAACATTTTTTGTGAACACTGTTGCCACGTTTCTGGTAGGAGTAGAAGAAAAATTAAAGATTCAATTATCCAACCAATTCTGTTTGGTTGACTCACCTTGTTCAAACAGTTTAGCCGCTGGAGCGTTTGCAAAGGTGAAACAAATATGTCATTTTTATCAAAACCCAACATTCTTTGTGAACACCGTTTCCATGCCCCTGAAAGGAGTAGAAAAAAAATGAAGACTTTCCTAAAAGCTTTTTAAATTGTCTAACCAATGCTTTTTGTTTGACTTAGCTCCTTCAAACAGTTCAGCCACTAGAGCGTTTGCAAAGTTGAAACAAAAATGTGAATTTTCTCAAAACCCTAAATTTTTTGCAAGCACTGTTGCCACGTTTCTGGAAGGAGTAGAAAAAGATGGAAGACTTTCCTGAAAGCTCTTTAAATTATCTAACCATTGCTTTCTGTTTTACTCAGCTCGTTGAAATAGTTTAGCCACTAGAGCGTTTGCAAATCTGAATTAAAAATGTGAATTTTCTCAAAACCCAACATTTTTTGTGAACACTGTTGCCACGTTTCTGGTAGGAGCAGAAAAAAGATTGAAGACTTTCCTGAAAGCTCTTCGAATAATCTAACCAATACTGTTTTCTTGATTCACCTCGTTCAATTAATTTAGCCGCTATAGCATTTGCAAAGTTGAGACAAAAATGGGATTTTTATCAAAACCCAACATTTTTTGTGAACACTTTTACCACGTTCCTGGTAGGAGTAGAAGAAAGATTGAAGACTTACCTGAAAGCTCTTTTAAATGCTATTTTTGACTCACCTCTTTCAACAGTTTAGCCGCTAGATCGTATGCAAAGTTGAAACAAAAATGTGATTTTTCTCAAAACCCTAAATTTTTTGCCAGCACTGTTGCCACGTTTCTGGTAGGAGTAGAAAAAGATTGAAGACTTTCCTGAAAGCTCTTTAAATTATCTAACCACTGCTTTCTGTTTTACTCAGCTCGTTGAAATAGTTTAGCCACTAGAGCGTTTGCAAATCTGAAACAAAAATGTGAATTTTCTCAAAACCCAACATTTTTTGTGAACACTGTTGCCACGTTTCTGGTAGGAGCAGAAAAAGATTGAAGACTTTCCTGAAAGCTCTTCGAATAATCTAACCAATACTGTTTGCTTGATTCACCTCGTTCAATTAATTTAGCCGCTAGAGCGTTTGCAAAGTTGAAACAAAAATGTGAATTTTCTCAAAACCCAAAATTCTTTTGAACACTGTTTTCACGCTTCTGGTAGGAGTAGAAGAAAGATTGAAGACCTTCCTGAAAACTCTTTGAATAATCTAACCAATACCGTTTGCTTGATTCACCGCGTTCAAATAACTTCGCCGCTAGAGCGTTTGCAATGTTGAGACCAAAATGTGATTTTTCTCAAAACCCTAAATTTTTTGCGAACACTGTTGCCACGTTTCTGGTAGGAGTGAAAAAAACTGAAGACTTTCCTGAAAGCTCTTCGAATAATCTCACCAATACTGTTTGTTTTAATCACCTCGTTTCAATAATATAGCCGCTAGAGCGTTTGCAAAGTTGAAACAAAAATGTGAATTTTCTCAAAACTCAACATTCTTTGTGAACACTGTTGCCACTTTTCTGGTAGGAGTAGATGAAAAATTGAAGACTTTCCTGAAACTTTTCAAATTATCTAACCAATTCTGTTTGTTTGACTCACCTCGTTTAAATAGTTTAGCCGCTAGAGCATTTGCAAAGTTGAAACAAAAATGTGATTTTTCTCAAAACCCAACATTCTTTGTGAACACTGTTGCCACGTTTCTGGTAGGAGCAGAAAAAAGATTGAAGACTTTCCTGAAAGCTCTTCGAATAATCTAACCAATACTGTTTTCTTGATTCACCTCGTTCAATTAATTTAGCCGCTATAGCATTTGCAAAGTTGAGACAAAAATGGGATTTTTATCAAAACCCAACATTTTTTGTGAACACTTTTACCACGTTCCTGGTAGGAGTAGAAGAAAGATTGAAGACTTACCTGAAAGCTCTTTTAATTAGACTCACCTCTTTCAACAGTTTAGCCGCTAGATCGTTTGCAAAGTTGAAACAAAAATGTGATTTTTCTCAAAACCCTAAATTTTTTGCCAGCACTGTTGCCACGTTTCTGGTAGGAGTAGAAAAAGATTGAAGACTTTCCTGAAAGCTCTTTAAATTATCTAACCACTGCTTTCTGTTTTACTCAGCTCGTTGAAATAGTTTAGCCACTAGAGCGTTTGCAAATCTGAAACAAAAATGTGAATTTTCTCAAAACCCAACATTTTTTGTGAACACTGTTGCCACGTTTCTGGTAGGAGCAGAAAAAGATTGAAGACTTTCCTGAAAGCTCTTCGAATAATCTAACCAATACTGTTTGCTTGATTCACCTCGTTCAATTAATTTAGCCGCTAGAGCGTTTGCAAAGTTGAAACAAAAATGTGAATTTTCTCAAAACCCAAAATTCTTTTGAACACTGTTTTCACGCTTCTGGTAGGAGTAGAAGAAAGATTGAAGACCTTCCTGAAAACTCTTCGAATAATCTAACCAATACCGTTTGCTTGATTCACCGCGTTCAAATAACTTCGCCGCTAGAGCGTTTGCAATGTTGAGACCAAAATGGGATTTTTCTCAAAACCCTAAATTTTTTGCGAACACTGTTGCCACGTTTCTGGTAGGAGTAAAAAAAACTGAAGACTTTCCTGAAAGCTCTTCGAATAATCTCACCAATACTGTTTGTTTTAATCACCTCGTTTCAATAATATAGCCGCTAGAGCGTTTGCAAAGTTGAAACAAAAATGTGAATTTTCTCAAAACTCAACATTCTTTGTGAACACTGTTGCCACGTTTCTGGCAAGAGTAAATGAAAAATTAAAGACTTTCCTGAAAGCTCTTCAAATTATCTATCCAATTCTGTTTGTTTGACTCACCTCGTTCAAATAGTTTAGCCGCTAAAGCGTTTGCAAAGTTGAAACAAAAATGTGAATTTTCTCAAAACCCAACATTCTTTGTGAACACTGTTGCCACTTTTCTGGTAGGAGTAGATGAAAAATTAAAGACTTTCCTGAAAGCTCTTCAAGTTATCTAACCAATTCTGTTTGTTTGACTCACCTCGTTTAAATAGTTTAGCCGCTAGATCGTTTGCAAAGTTGAAACAAAAATGTGATTTTTCTCAAAACCCTAAATTTTTTGCAAGCACTGTTGCCACGTTTCTGGTAGGAGTAGAAAAATATGGAAGACTTTCCTGAAAGCTCTTTAAATTATCTAACCATTTCTTTCTGCTTTACTCAGCTCTTTGAAATAGTTTAGCCACTAGAGCGTTTGCAAATCTGAAAAAAAATGTGAATTTTCTCAAAACCCAACATTTTTTGTGAACACTGTTGCCACGTTTCTGGTAGGAGTAGAAGAAAAATTAAAGATTCAATTATCCAACCAATTCTGTTTGGTTGACTCACCTTGTTCAAACAGTTTAGCCGCTGGAGCGTTTGCAAAGGTGAAACAAATATGTCATTTTTATCAAAACCCAACATTCTTTGTGAACACCGTTTCCATGCCCCTGAAAGGAGTAGAAGAAAGATTGAAGACCTTCCTGAAAGCTCTTTGAATTGTCTAACCAATGCTTTTTGTTTGACTTAGCTCGTTCAAACAGTTCAGCCACTAGAGCGTTTGCAAAGTTGAAACAAAAATGTGAATTTTCTCAAAACCCAACATTCTTTGTGCACACTGTTGCCACGTTTCTGTTAGGAGTAGAAATAAGATTGAAGACTTTCCTGAAAGCTTTTTAAATTGTCTAATCAATGCTGTTTGCTTGACTCAGCTCGTTCAAATAAATTAGCCGCTAGAGCGTTTGCAAAGGTGAAACAAAAATGTGAATTTTCTCAAAACCCAACAATTTTGTGAACACTTTTTCCACGCTCCTGGTAGGAATAGAAGAAAGATTGAAGACCCTCCTGAAAGCTCTTTGAATTGTCTAACCAATGCTTTTTGTTTGACTAAGCTCCTTCAAATAGTTTAGCCACTAGAGCGTTTGCAAAGTTGAAACAAAAATGTGAATTTTCTCAAAACCCAACATTCTTTGCGAACACTGTTGCCACGTTTCTGGTAGGAGCAGAAAAAAGATTGAAGACTTTCCTGAAAGCTCTTCGAATAATCTAACCAATGCTGTTTGCTTGATTCACCTCGTTCAATTAATTTAGCCGCTATAGCATTTGCAAAGTTGAGACAAAAATGAGATTTTTATCAAAACCCAACATTTTTTGTGAACACTATTACCACGTTCCTGGTAGGAGTAGGAGAAAGGTTGAAGACTTTCCTGAAAGCCCTTTAAATTACCTAACCAGTGCTTTTTATTTGACTCACCTCTTTCAACAGTTTAGCCGCTAGATCGTTTGCAAAGTTGAAACAAAAATGTGATTTTTCTCAAAACCCTAAATTTTTTGCGAGCACTGTTGCCACGTTTCTGGTAGGAGTAGAAAAAGATTGAAGACTTTCCTGAAAGCTCTTTAAATTATCTAACCATTGCTTTTTGTTTGACTCAGCTCGTTGAAATAGTTTAGCCAATAGAGCGTTTGCAAATCTGAAACAAAAATGTGAATTTTCTCAAAACCCAACATTCTTTGTGAAGATGAAAAATTAAAGACTTTCCTGAAAGCTCTTCGAATAATCTAACCAATACTGTTTGCTTGATTCACCTCGTTCAATTAATTTAGCCGCTAGAGCGTTTGCAAAGTTGAAACAAAAATGTGATTTTTATCAAAACCCAACATTTTTTGTAAACACTATTACCACGTTCCTGGTAGGAGTAGAAGAAAGATTGAAGACTTTCCTGAAAGCTCTTTTAATTATCTAACCAGTGCTTTTTATTTGACTCACCTCTTTCAACAGTTTAGCCGCTAGATCGTTTGCAAAGTTGAAACAAAAATGCGATTTTTCTCAAAACCCTAAATTTTTTGCAAGCACTGTTGCCACGTTTCTGATAGGAGTAGAAAAAGATGGAAGACTTTCCTGAAAGCTCTTTAAATTATCTAACCATTGCTTTCTGTTTGACTCAGCTCGTTGAAATAGTTTAGCCACTAGAGCGTTTGCAAATCTGAAACAAAAATGTGAATTTTCTCAAAACCCAACATTTTTTGTGAACACTGTTGCCACGTTTCTGGTAGGAGCAGAAAAAGATTGAAGACTTTCCTGAAAGCTCTTCGAATAATCTAACCAATACTGTTTGCTTGATTCACCTCGTTCAATTAGTTTAGCCGCTAGAGCGTTTGCAAAGTTGAAACAAAAATGTGAATTTTCTCAAAACCCAAAATTCTTTGTGAACACTGTTGTCACGCTTCTGGTAGGAGTAGAAGAAAGATTGAAGACTTTCCTGAAAATTCTTCGAATAATCTAACCAATACTGTTTGCTTGATTCACCGCGTTCAAATAACTTCGCCGCTAGATCGTTTGCAATGTTGAGACCAAAATGGGATTTTTCTCAAAACCCTAAATTTTTGCGAACACTGTTGCCAGGTTTCTGGTAGGAGTAAAAAAAACTGAAGACTTTCCTGAAAGCTCTTCGAATAATCTCACCAATACTGTTTGTTTTATTCACCTCGTTTCAATAATATAGCCGCTAGAGCGTTCGCAAAGTTGAAACAAAAATGTGAATTTTCTCAAAACCCAACATTCTTTGTGAACACTGTTGCCACGTTTCTGGCAAGAGTAAATGAAAAATTAAAGACTTTCCTGAAAGCTCTTCAAATTATCTATCCAATTCTGTTTGTTTGACTCACCTCGTTCAAATAGTTTAGCCGCTAAAGCGTTTGCAAAGTTGAAACAAAAATTTGATTTTTATCAAAACCCAAAATTTTTGGTGAACACTGTTGCCACTTTTCCGGTAGGAGTAGATGAAAAATTAAAGACTTTGCTGAAAGCTCTTCAAACTATCTAACCAATTCTGTTTGTTTGACTCACCTCGTTTAAATAGTTTAGCCGCTAGAGCATTTGCAAAGTTGAAACAAAAATGTGATTTTTCTCAAAACCCAACATTCTTTGTGAACACTGTTGCCACGTTTCTGGTAGGAGCAGAAAAAAGATTGAAGACTTTCCTGAAAGGTATTCGAATAATCTAACCAATACTGTTTGCTTGATTCACCTCGTTCAATTAATTTAGCCGCTATAGCATTTGCAAAGTTGAGACAAAAATGGGATTTTTATCAAAACCCAACATTTTTTGTGAACACTATTACCACGTTCCTGGTAGGAGTAGAAGAAAGATTGAAGACTTTCCTGAAAGCCCTTTTAATTATCTAACCAGTGCTTTTAATTTGACTCACCTCTTTCAACAGTTTAGCCGCTAGATCGTTTGCAAAGTTGAAACAAAAATGTGATTTTTCTCAAAACCCTAAATTTTTTGCAAGCACTGTTGCCACGTTTCTGGTAGGAGTAGAAAAAGATGGAAGACTTTCCTGAAAGCTCTTTAAATTATCTAACCATTGCTTTTTGTTTGACTCAGCTCGTTGGAATAGTTTAGCCAATGGAGCGTTTGCAAATCTGAAACAAAAATGTGAGTTTTCTCAAAACCCAACATTCTTTGTGAAGATGAAAAATTAAAGACTTTCCTGAAAGCTCCTCGAATAATCTAACCAATACTGTTTGCTTGATTCACCTCGTTCAATTAATTTAGCCGCTAGAGCGTTTGCAAAGTTGAAACAAAAATGTGATTTTTATCAAAACCCAACATTTTTGTAAACACTATTACCACGTTCCTGGTAGGAGTAGAAGAAAGATTGAAGACTTTCCTGAAAGCTCTTTTAATTATCTAACCAGTGCTTTTTATTTGACTCACCTCTTTCAACAGTTTAGCCGCTAGATCGTTTGCAAAGTTGAAACAAAAATGTGATTTTTCTCAAAACCCTAAATTTTTTGCAAGCACTGTTGCCACGTTTCTGGAAGGAGTAGAAAAAGATGGAAGACTTTCCTGAAAGCTCTTTAAATTATCTAACCATTGCTTTCTGTTTTACTCAGCTCGTTGAAATAGTTTAGCCACTAGAGCGTTTGCAAATCTGAATTAAAAATGTGAATTTTCTCAAAACCCAACATTTTTTGTGAACACTGTTGCCACGTTTCTGGTAGGAGTAGAAGAAAAATTAAAGATTCAATTATCCAACCAATTCTGTTTGGTTGACTCACCTTGTTCAAACAGTTTAGCCGCTGGAGCGTTTGCAAAGGTGAAACAAATATGTCATTTTTATCAAAACCCAACATTCTTTGTGAACACCGTTTCCATGCCCCTGAAAGGAGTAGAAAAAAATGAAGACTTTCCTAAAAGCTTTTTAAATTGTCTAACCAATGCTTTTTGTTTGACTTAGCTCGTTCAAACAGTTCAGCCACTAGAGCGTTTGCAAAGTTGAAACAAAAATGTGAATTTTCTCAAAACCCTAAATTTTTTGCAAGCACTGTTGCCACGTTTCTGGAAGGAGTAGAAAAAGATGGAAGACTTTCCTGAAAGCTCTTTAAATTATCTAACCATTGCTTTCTGTTTTACTCAGCTCGTTGAAATAGTTTAGCCACTAGAGCGTTTGCAAATCTGAATTAAAAATGTGAATTTTCTCAAAACCCAACAATTTTGTGAACACTTTTTCCACGCTCCTGGTAGGAGTAGAAAAAAAATTGAAGACCTTCCTGAAAGCTCTTTGAATTGTCTAACCAATGCTTTTTGTTTGACTTACCTCCTTCAAATAGTTTAGCCACTAGAGCGTTTGCAAAGTTGAAACAAAAATGTGAATTTTCCCAAAACCCAACATTCTTTGCGAACACTGTTGCCACGTTTCTGGTAGGAGCAGAAAAAAGATTGAAGACTTTCCTGAAAGCTCTTCGAATAATCTAACCAATGCTGTTTGCTTGATTCACCTCGTTCAATTAATTTAGCCGCTATAGCATTTGCAAAGTTGAGACAAAAATGAGATTTTTATCAAAACCCAACATTTTTTGTAAACACTATTACCACGTTCCTGGTAGGAGTAGAAGAAAGATTGAAGACTTTCCTGAAAGCTCTTTTAATTATCTAACCAGTGCTTTTTATTTGACTCACCTCTTTCAACAGTTTAGCCAATAGAGCGTTTGCAAATCTGAAACAAAAATGTGAATTTTCTCAAAACCCAACATTCTTTGTGAAGATGAAAAATTAAAGACTTTCCTGAAAGCTCTTCGAATAATCTAACCAATACTGTTTGCTTGATTCACCTCGTTCAATTAATTTAGCCGCTAGAGCGTTTGCAATGTTGAAACAAAAATGTGATTTTTATCAAAACCCAACATTTTTTGTAAACACTATTACCACGTTCCTGGTAGGAGTAGAAGAAAGATTGAAGACTTTCCTGAAAGCTCTTTTAATTATCTAACCAGTGCTTTTTATTTGACTCACCTCTTTCAACAGTTTAGCCGCTAGATCGTTTGCAAAGTTGAAACAAAAATGTGATTTTTCTCAAAACCCTAAATTTTTTGCAAGCACTGTTGCCACGTTTCTGGAAGGAGTAGAAAAAGATGGAAGACTTTCCTGAAAGCTCTTTAAATTATCTAACCATTGCTTTCTGTTTTACTCAGCTCGTTGAAATAGTTTAGCCACTAGAGCGTTTGCAAATCTGAATTAAAAATGTGAATTTTCTCAAAACCCAACATTTTTTGTGAACACTGTTGCCACGTTTCTGGTAGGAGTAGAAGAAAAATTAAAGATTCAATTATCCAACCAATTCTGTTTGGTTGACTCACCTTGTTCAAACAGTTTAGCCGCTGGAGCGTTTGCAAAGGTGAAACAAATATGTCATTTTTATCAAAACCCAACATTCTTTGTGAACACCGTTTCCATGCCCCTGAAAGGAGTAGAAAAAAATGAAGACTTTCCTGAAAGCTTTTTAAATTGTCTAATCAATGCTGTTTGCTTGACTCAGCTCGTTCAAATAAATTAGCCGCTAGAGCGTTTGCAAAGGTGAAACAAAAATGTGAATTTTCTCAAAACCCAACAATTTTGTGAACACTTTTTCCACGCTCCTGGTAGGAGTAGAAAAAAGATTGAAGACCTTCCTGAAAGCTCTTTGAATTGTCTAACCAATGCTTTTTGTTTGACTTAGCTCCTTCAAATAGTTTAGCCACTAGAGCGTTTGCAAAGTTGAAACAAAAATGTGAATTTTCCCAAAACCCAACATTCTTTGCGAACACTGTTGCCACGTTTCTGGTAGGAGCAGAAAAAAGATTGAAGACTTTCCTGAAAGCTCTTCGAATAATCTAACCAATGCTGTTTGCTTGATTCACCTCGTTCAATTAATTTAGCCGCTATAGCATTTGCAAAGTTGAGACAAAAATGAGATTTTTATCAAAACCCAACATTTTTTGTAAACACTATTACCACGTTCCTGGTAGGAGTAGAAGAAAGATTGAAGACTTTCCTGAAAGCTCTTTTAATTATCTAACCAGTGCTTTTTATTTGACTCACCTCTTTCAACAGTTTAGCCAATAGAGCGTTTGCAAATCTGAAACAAAAATGTGAATTTTCTCAAAACCCAACATTCTTTGTGAAGATGAAAAATTAAAGACTTTCCTGAAAGCTCTTCGAATAATCTAACCAATACTGTTTGCTTGATTCACCTCGTTCAATTAATTTAGCCGCTAGAGCGTTTGCAATGTTGAAACAAAAATGTGATTTTTATCAAAACCCAACATTTTTTGTAAACACTATTACCACGTTCCTGGTAGGAGTAGAAGAAAGATTGAAGACTTTCCTGAAAGCTCTTTTAATTATCTAACCAGTGCTTTTTATTTGACTCACCTCTTTCAACAGTTTAGCCGCTAGATCGTTTGCAAAGTTGAAACAAAAATGTGATTTTTCTCAAAACCCTAAATTTTTTGCAAGCACTGTTGCCACGTTTCTGATAGGAGTAGAAAAAGATGGAAGACTTTCCTGAAAGCTCTTTAAATTATCTAACCATTGCTTTCTGTTTGACTCAGCTCGTTGAAATAGTTTAGCCACTAGAGCGTTTGCAAATCTGAAACAAAAATGTGAATTTTCTCAAAACCCAACATTTTTTGTGAACACTGTTGCCACGTTTCTGGTAGGAGTAGAAGAAAAATTAAAGATTCAATTATCCAACCAATTCTGTTTGGTTGACTCACCTTGTTCAAACAGTTTAGCCGCTGGAGCGTTTGCAAAAGTTGAAACAAAAATGTGATTTTTATCAAAACCCAACATTTTTTGTAAACACTATTGCCACGCTCCTGGTAGGAGTAAAAGAAAGATTGAAGACTTTCCTGAAAGCTCTTTAAATTGTCTAACCAATGCTTTTTGTTTGACTCAGCTCGTTCAAACAGTTTAGCCACTAGAGCGTTTGCAAAGTTAAACCAAAAATGTGAATTTTCTCAAAACCCAACATTCTTTGTGAACACTGTTGCCACGTTTCTGGTAGGAGCCGAAAAAGAATTGAAGACTTTCCTGAAAGCTCTTCGAATAATCTAACCAATACTGTTTGCTTGATTCACCTCGTTCAATTAATTTAGCCGCTAGAGCGTTTGCAAAGATTGAAGACTTTCCTGAAAGCTCTTTTAATTATCTAACCAGTGCTTTTTATTTGACTCACCTCTTTCAACAGTTTAGCCAATAGAGCGTTTGCAAATCTGAAACAAAAATGTGAATTTTCTCAAAACCCAACATTCTTTGTGAAGATGAAAAATTAAAGACTTTCCTGAAAGCTCTTCAAATTATCTAACCAATTCTGTTTGTTTGACTCACCTCGTTCAAATAGTTTAGCTGCTAGAGCGTTTGCAAAGGTGAAACAAAAATGTGAATTTTCTCAAAACCCAACATTTTTTGTGAACACTATTGCAACGCCCCTGAAAGGAGTAGAAGAAAGATTGAAGACTTTCCTCAAAGCTCTTTTAATTATCTAACCAGCGCTTTTTATTTTACTCATCTCTTTTAGACAGTTTGCCGCTAGATCGTTGGTAAAGTTGAAACAAAATTGTAGTTTTTATAAAAACCTTACATTTTTTGTGAACACTTTTGCCACGCTCCTGGTAGGAGTAGAAGAATCCATTGCTTTTTGTTGGACTCAGCTCGATCAAACAGTTTAGCCACTAGAGCGTTTGCAAATCTGAAACAAAAATGTGAATTTTCTCAAAATCCAACATTCTTTGTGAACACTGTCGCCACGTTTCTGGTAGGAGTAGAAGAAAAATTAAAGATTAAATTATCTTACCAATTCTGTTTGGTTGACTCACCTTGTTCAAATAGTTTAGCCGCTGGAGCGTTTGCAAAGGTGAAACCAAAATGTGATTTTTATCAAAACCCTACATTTTTGTGAACACTATTGCCACGCCCCTGAAAGGGGTAGAAGAAAGATTGAAGACTTTCATGAAAGCTCTTTTAATTATCTAACCAGTGCTTTTTATTTGACTCACCTCGTTTAAATAACTTCGCCGCTAGATCGTTTGCAAAGTTGAAACAAAAATGTGAATTTTCTCAAAACCCAAAATTTTTTGGTAGGAGTAGAAGAAAGATTGAAGACTTTCCTGAAAGCTCTTTTAATTATCTAACCAGTGCTTTTTGTTTGACTCAGCTCGTTCAAATAGGTAAGCCACTAGAGCGTTTGCAAATCTGAAACAAAAATTTGAATTTTCTCAAAACCCTACATTTTTGTGAACACTATTGCCATGCCCCTGGTAGGAGTAGAAGAAAAGTTGAACACTTTCCTGAATGCTCTTTAAATTATCTAACCAGTGCTTTTTATTTACTCACCTCCTTCAAATAGCTTGCCGCTAGAGCGTTTGCAAAGGTGAAACAAAAATGTGATTTTTACCAAAACCCAACATTTTTTGTGAACACGGTTGCCACGTTTCTGGTAGGAGTAGAAAAAGATTGAAGACTTTCCTGAAAGCTCTTCGAATAATCTAAACAATACTGTTTGCTTGATTCACCTCACTCAAATAATTTAGCCGCTAGAGCATTTGCAAAGTTGAAACAAAAATGTGAATTTTCTCAAAACCCAAAATTTTTTTGCGAACATTGTTGCCAAGTTTCTGGTAGGAGCAGAAGAAAGATTGAAGACTTTCCTGAAAGCTCTTCGAATAATCTAAACAATACTGTTTGCTTGATTCACCTTGTTCAAATAGTTTAGCCACTAGAGCGTTTGCAAATTTCAAAAAAAAATATGAATTTTCTCAAAACCCTAAATTTTTTGCGAACACGGTTGCCACGTTTCTGGTAGGAGTAGAAGCGAAATTTAAGATTAAATTATCTAACCTATTCTGTTTGTTTGACCCGCCTCGTTCAAATAGTTTAGCCGCTAGAGCGTTTGCAAAGTTGAAACAAAAATGTGATTTTTCTCAAAACCCTACTATTGCCACGCCCCTGAAAAGAGTAGAAGAAAGATTGAAGACATTCCTGAAAGCTCCTTAAATTGTCTAACCAATGCTTTTTGTTTGACTAAGCTCTTTCAAATAGTTAACCCACTAGGGCATTTGCAAAGTTGAAACAAAAATGTGATTTATATCAAAACCCAACATTTTGTGAACGCTATTGCCACGCTTCTGGAAGGAGTAGAAAAAGATTGAAGACTTTCCTGAAAGCTCTTCAAATTATTTAAGTAATATTGTTTGTTTGATTCACCTCGTTCAAATAAATTAGCTGCTAGAGCGTTTGCAAAGGTGAAACAAAAATGTGAATTTTCTCAAAACCCTAAATTTTTTTGCGAACACTGTTGCCAAGTTTCTGGTAGGAGCAGAAGAAAGATTGAAGACTTTCCTGACAGCTCTTCGAATAATCTAAACAATACTGTTTGCTTGATTCACCTCGTTCAAATAGTTTAGCCGCTAGAGCATTTGCAAAGTTGAAACAAAAATGTGAATTTTCTCAAAACCCTAAATTTTTTGCGAACACGGTTGGCACGTTTCTGGTAGGAGTAGAAGCAAATTTAAAGATTAAATTATCTAACCAATTCTGTTTGTTTGACCCGCCTCGTTCAAATAGTTTAGCCGCTAGAGCGTTTGCAAAGTTGAAACAAAAATGTGATTTTTCTCAAAACACTAAATTTTTGTGAATACTATTGCTACGTCCCTGAAAAGAGTAGAAGAAAGATTGAAGACTTTCCTGAAAGCTCTTTAAATTGTCTAACCAATGCTTTTTGTTTGACTAAGCTCTTTCAAATAGTTAACCCACTAGCGCGTTTGCAAAGTTGAAACAAAAATGTGATTTGTATCAAAACCCAACATTTTTTGTGAACACTATTACCACGTTCCTGGTAGGAGTAGAAGAAAGATTGAAGACTTTCCTGAAAGCTCTTCGAATAATCTAACCAATACTGTTTGCTTATCTAACCAGTGCTTTTTATTTGACTCACCTCTTTCAATAATTTAACCGCTAGATCGTTTGCAAAGTTGAAACAAAAATGTGATTTTTCTTAAAACCCTAAATTTTTAGCGAACACTGTTGCCACGTTTCTGGTAGGAGTAGAAAAAGATTGAAGACTTTCCTGAAAGCTCTTCGAATAATCTAACCTATACTGTTTGCTTGATTCACCTCGTTCAAATAGTTTAGCCACTAGAGCGTTTGCAAATCTCAAACAAAATTGAGAATTTTCTCAAAACCCTAAATTTTTGCGAACACTGTTGCCACGTTTCTGGTAGGAGTAGAAGCAAAATTAAAGATGAAATTATCTAACCATTCTGTTCGTTTGACTAGCCTCGTTGAAATAGTTTAGCCGCTAGAGCGTTTGCAAAGTTGAAACAGAAATGTGAATTTTCTCAAAACCCAACATCCTTTGTGAGCACTGTTGCCACGTTTCTGGTATGAGTAGAAGAAAGATTGAAGATTTTCCAGAAAACTCTTCGAATTATCTAACTAATATTATTCGTTTGATTCACCTCGTTCAAATAATTTAGCCGATAGAGCATTTGCAAAGTTGAAACAAAAATGTGAATTTTCTCAAAACCCAACATTCTTTGTGAAGATGAAAAATTAAAGACTTTCCTGAAAGCTCTTCAAATTATTTAGCTAATCTTGTTTGTTTGACTTGCCTCGTTGAAATAGTTTAGCCGCTAGAGCGTTTGCAAAGTTGAAACAGAAATGTGAATTTTCTCAAAACCCAACATCCTTTGTGAGCACTGTTGCCACGTTTCTGGTAGGAGTAGAAGAAAGATTGAAGATTTTCCTGAAAACTCTTCGAATTATCTAACTAATATTATTCGTTTGATTCACCTCGTTCAAATAATTTAGCCGATAGAGCATTTGCAAAGTTGAAACAAAAATGTGAATTTTTATCAAAACCCTACATTTTTGTGAACACTATTGCCACGTTTCTGGTAGGGGTAGAAGAAAGATTGAAGACTTTTCTGAAAACTCTTCGAATTATCTAACTAATATTATTCGTTTGATTCACCTCGTTCAAATAATTTAGCCGATAGAGCATTTGCAAAGTTGAAACAAAAATGTGAATTTTCTCAAACCCCAACATTCTTTGTGAAGATGAAAAATTAAAGACTTTCCTGAAAGCTCTTCAAATTATTTAACTAATATTGTTTGTTTGATTCACCTCGTTCAAATAAATTAGCTGCTAGAGCGTTTGCAAAGGTGAAACAAAAATGTGAATTTTCTCAAAACCCAACATTCTTTGTGAACACTGTTGCCACGTTTCTGGTAGGACTAGAAGAAAGATTTAAGACTTCCCTGAAAACTCTTCGAATTATTTAACTAATATTGTTTGTTTGATTCACCTCGTTCAAATAGTTTAGCCACAAGAGCGTTTGCAAAGTTGAAAAAAAAAAATGTGAATTTTCTCAAAACCCAACATTCTTTTTGAACACTGTTGCCATGTTTCTGGTAGGAGTAGAAAAAAGATTGAAGACTTTCCTGAAAGCTCTTCGAATAATCTAAACAATACTGTTTGCTTGATTCACCTCACTCAAATAATTTAGCCGCTAGAGCATTTGCAAAGTTGAAACAAAAATGTGAATTTTCTCAAAACCCAACATTCTTTGTGAAGATGAAAAATTAAAGACTTTCCTGAAAGCTCTTCAAATTATTTAGCTAATATTGTTTGTTTGATTCACCTCGTTCAAATAAATTAGCTGCTAGAGCGTTTGCAAAGGTGAAACAAAAATGTGAATTTTCTCAAAACCCAACATTCTTTGTGAACACTGTTGCCACGTTTCTGGTAGGGGTAGAAGAAAGATTGAAGACTTTTCTGAAAACTCTTCGAATTATCTAACTAATATTATTCGTTTGATTCACCTCGTTCAAATAATTTAGCCGATAGAGCATTTGCAAAGTTGACACAAAAATGTGAATTTTCTCAAAACCCAACATTCTTTGTGAAGATGAAAAATTAAAGACTTTCCTGAAAGCTCTTCAAATTATTTAACTAATATTGTTTGTTTGATTCACCTCGTTCAAATAAATTAGCTGCTAGAGCGTTTGCAAAGGTGAAACAAAAATGTGAATTTTCTCAAAACCCAACATTCTTTGTGAACACTGTTGCCACGTTTCTGGTAGGAGTAGAAGAAAGACTGAATGCTTTCCTGAAAACTCTTCAAATTATTTAACTAATATTGTTTGTTTGATTCACCTCGTTCAAATAAATTAGCTGCTAGAGCGTTTGCAAAGTTGAAACAAAAATGTGATTTTTCTCAAAAACCTAAATTTTTTGCGAACACTGTTGTCACGCTTCCGGTAGGAGAAGATAAAAAATTTAAGACTTTTCTGAAAGCTCTTCAAATTATCTAACTAATTCTGTTTGTTTGACTCACCTCGTTCAAATAGTTTATCCGCTAGAGCGTTTGCAAAGGTGAAACAAAAATGTGATTTTTACCAAAACCCAACATTTTTTGTGAACACTGTTGCCACGTTTCTGGTAGGAGTAGAAAAAGATTGAAGACTTTCCTGAAAGCTCTTCGAATAATCTTACCAATACTGTTTGCTTATCTAACCAGTGCTTTTTATTTGAGTCACCTCTTTCAATAATTTAGCCGCTAGATCGTTTGCAAAGTTGAAACAAAAATGTGATTTTTCTTAAAACCCTAAATTTTTAGCGAACACTGTTGCCACGTTTCTGGTAGGAATAGAAAAAGATTGAAGACTTTCCTGAAAGCTCTTCGAATAATCTAACCTATACTGTTTGCTTGATTCACCTCGTTCAAATAGTTTAGCCACTAGAGCGTTTGCAAATCTCAAACAAAATTGAGAATTTTCTCAAAACCCAACATTTTTTGTGAACACAATTGCAACGCCCCTGAAAGGAGTAGAAGAAAGATTGAAGACTTTCCTCAAAGCTCTTTTAATTATCTAACCAGCGCTTTTTATTTTACTCATCTCTTTCAATAATTTAGCCGCAAGATCGTTTGCAAAGTTGAAACAAAAATGTGATTTTTCTTAAAACCCTAAATTTTTAGCGAACACTGTTGCCACGTTTCTGGTAGGAGTAGAAAAAGATTGAAGACTTTCCTGAAAGCTCTTCGAATAATCTAAACAATACTGTTTGCTTGATTCACCTTGTTCAAATAGTTTAGCCACTAGAGCGTTTGCAAATTTCAAAAAAAATATGAATTTTCTCAAAACCCTAAATTTTTTGCGAACACGGTTGCCACGTTTCTGGTAGGAGTAGAAGCGAAATTTAAGATTAAATTATCTAACCAATTCTGTTTGTTTGACCCGCCTCGTTCAAATAGTTTAGCCGCTAGAGCGTTTGCAAAGTTGAAACAAAAATGTGAATTTTCTCAAAACACTAAATTTTTGTGAATACTATTGCCACGCCCGTGAAAAGAGTAGAAGAAAGATTGAAGACATTCCTGAAAGCTCTTTAAATTGTCTAACCAATGCTTTTTGTTTGACTAAGCTCTTTCAAATAGTTAACCCACTAGCGCGTTTGCAAAATTGAAACAAAAATGTGAATTTTCTCAAAACCCAACATTCTTTGTGAACACTGTTGCCACGTTTCTGGTAGGAGTAGATGAAAAATTAAAGACTTGCCTGAAAGCTCTTCAAATTATCTCACCAATACTGTTTGCTTGATTCACCTCTTTCAAATAAATTAGCTATTAGAGTGTTTGCAAAGTTGAAACAAAAATATGAATTTTCTCAAAACCCAACATTCTTTGTGAAGATGAAAAATTTAAGGCTTGCCTGAAAGCTCTTCAAATTATCTAACTAATATTGTTTGTTTGATTAACCTCGTTCAAATAAATTATTGCAAAGTTGAAACAAAAATGTGATTTTTCTCAAAACCCTAAATTTTGTGAACACTATTGCCACGCCCCTGAAATTGTAGAAGAAAGATTGAAGACCTTCCTGAAAGCTCTTTAAATTGTCTAACCAATGCTTCTTGTTTGACTCACCTTGTTCAAATAGTTTAGCCGCTAGAGATATTGCAAAGGTGAAACAAAAATGTGATTTTTCTCAAAACCCAACATTTTTTGTGAACACTGTTGCCACGTTTCTGGTAGGACTAGAAGAAAGACTGAAGACTTTCCTCAAAGCTCTTTTAATTATCTAATCAGCGTTTTTTATTTGACACATCTCTTTTAGAGAGTTTGCCGCTAGATTGTTGGTAAAGTTGAAACAAAAATGTAGTTTTTATAAAAACCCTACATTTTTTGTGAACACTTTTGCCACGCTCCTGGTAGGAGTAGAAGAAACCATTACTTTTTGTTGGACTCAGCTCGATCAAACAGTTTAGCCACTAGAGCGTTTGCAAATCTGAAACAAAAATGTGAATTTTCTCAACATCCAACATTCTTTGTGAACACTGTAGCCACGTTACTGGTAGGAGTAAAAGAAAAATTAAAGATTAAATTATCCAACAAATTTTGTTTGGTTGACTCACCTTGTTGAAACAGAGTTAGCCGCTGGAGCGTTTGCAAAGGTGAAACAAAAATGTGAATTTTCTTAATACCCAACATTCTTTGTGAACACTGTTGCCACGTTTCTGGTAGGACTTGAAAAAGATTGAAGACTTTCCTGAAAACCCTTCGAATAATCTAACCAATACTGTTTGCTTGTTTCACCTCGTTCAAATAACTTCGCCGCTAGAGCGTTTGCAAAGTTGAGACAAAAATGGGATTTTTCTCAAAACCGTAAATTTTTGCGAATACTGTTGCCACGTTTCTGGTAGAAGTAAAAACCCACTCAAGACTTTCCTGAAAGCTCTTTGAATAATCTCACCAATACTGTTTGTTTTATTCACCTCGTTTCAATAATATAGCCGCTAGAACATTTGCAAAGTTGAAACAAAAATGAGAATTTTCTTAAAACCTAACATTCTTTGTGAAGATGAAAAATTAAAGACTTTCCTGAAAGCTCTTCAATTTATCTAACCAATTCTGTTTGTTTGATTCACCTCGTTCAAATAACTTCGCCGCTAGAGCGTTATCAAAGTTGAAACAAAAATGGAATTTTTCTCAAAACCCAACATTCTTTGTGAACACTATTGCCACGCTCCTGGTAGGATTAGAAGAAACATTGAAGACTCTCCTAAAAGCTCTTTAAATTGTCTAACCAATGCTTTTTGTTTGACTCACCTTGCTCAAATAGTTAAGCCGCTAGAGCGTTTGCAAAGTTGAAACAAAAATGTGATTTTTATCAAAACCCAACATTTTTTGTGAACACCGTTGCCACGTTTCTGGTAGGAGTAGAAAAATATTGAAGACTTTCCTAAAAGCTTTTCAAATAATCTAAACAATACTGTTTGCTTGATTCACCTCGTTCAAATAACTTAGCCGCTAGAGCATTTGCAAAGTTGAAACAAAAATGTGAATTTTCTCAAAACCCTAAATTTTTTTGCGAACACTGTTGCCAAGTTTCTGGTAGGAGTAGAAAAAGATTGAATATTTTCCTGAAAGCTTTTTAAATTGTCTAACCAATGCTTTTTGTTTGACTAAGCTCGTTCAAATAGTTAACCCACTAGAGCGTTTGAAAATCTCAAACAAAAATGTGAATTTTCACAAAACCCTAAATTTTTTGCGAACATTATTGCCACGTTTCTGGTAGGAGTAGAAGCAAAATTAAAGATTAAATTATCTAACCAATTCTGTTTGTTTGACCCGCCTCGTTCAAATAGTTTAGCCGCTAGAGCGTTTGCAAAGTTGAAACAAAAATGTGATTTTTCTCAAATCCCTAAATTTTTTGAATACTATTGCCACGCCCCTGAAAAGAGTAGAAGAAAGATTGAAGACTTTCCTGAAAGCTCTTTAATTTGTCTAACCAATGCTTTTTGTTTGACTAAGCTCTTTCAAATAGTTAACCCACTAGCGCGGTTGCAAAATTGAAACAAAAATGTGATTTGTATCAAAACCCAACATTTTTTGTGAACACTGTTGCCACGTTTCTGGTAGGAGTAGAAGAAAAATTAAAGATTCAATTATCTTACCAATTCCGTTTGGTTGACTCACCTTGGTAAAACAGTTTAGCCGCTGGAGCGTTTGCAAAGTTTAAACAAAAATGTGATTTTTCTCAAAACCCTAAATTTTTTCGAACACTGTTGCCACGTTTCTGGTAGGAGTAGAAAAAGATTGAACACTTTCCTGAAAGCTCTTCGAATAATCTAACCAATGCTGTTTGCTTGATTCACCTCGTTCAAATAATTTAACCGCTAGATCGTTTGAAAATTTGAAACAAAAATGTGATTTTTCTTAAAACCCTAAATTTTTAGCGAACACTGTTGCCACGTTTCTGGTAGGAGTAGAAAAAGATTAAAGACTTTCCTGAAAGCTCTTCGATTAGTCTAACCAATACTGTTTGCTTGATTCACCTCGTTCAATTAATTTAGCCGCTAGAGCGTTTGCAAAGTTGAAACAAAAATGTGAATTTTCTCAAAACCCAACATTCTTGGTGAACACTGTTGCCACGTTTCTGGTAGGAGTAGATGAAAAATTAAAGACTTTCCTGAAAGCTCTTCAAATTATCTAACGAATATTGTTTGTTTGATTCACGTCTTTCAAAAAAATTAGCTGCTAGAGCGTTTGGAAAGGTGAAACAAAAATGTGATTTTGTCAAAACCCAACATTTTTTGTGAACACTGTTGCCACGTTCCTGGTAGGATTAGAAGAAACATTGAAGACTCTTCTAAAAGCTCTTTAAATTGTCTAACCAATGCTTTTTGTTTGACTCACCTTGTTCAAATAGTTAAGCCGCTAGAGCGTTTGCAAAGGTGAAACAAAAATGTGAATTTTCTCAAAACCCAACATTTTTTGTGAACACTGTTGCCACGCTCCTGGTAGGATTAGAAAAAACATTGAAGACTTTCCTGAAAAGTTCTTCGAATTATCTAACTAATACTTGTTCGTTTGATTCACCTCGTTCAAATAATTTAGCTGCTAGAGCGTTTGCAATGATGAAACAAAAATGTGATTTTTATCAAAACCCAACATTCTTTGTGAGCACTGTTGCCACGCTTCTGGTAGGATTAGAAGAAACATTGAAGACCCTCCTAAAAGCTCTTTGAATTATCTAACTAATGTTGTTCGTTTGATTCACCTCGTTCAAATAAATTAGCTGCTAGAGCGTTTGCAATGTTGAAACAAAAATGTGAATTTTCTCAAAACCCAACATTCTTTGTGAGCACTGTTGCCACGTTTCTGGTAGGATTAGAAGAAACATTGAAGACCCTCCTAAAAGCTCTTTGAATTATCTAACTAATGTTGTTCGTTTGATTCACCTCGTTCAAATAAATTAGCTGCTAGAGCGTTTGCAAAGGCGAAACAAAAATGCGAATTTTCTCAAAACCCAACATTCTTTGTGAAGATGAAAAATTAAAGACTTTCCTGAAAGCTCTTCAAATTATTTAACTAATATTGTTTGTTTGATTCACCTCGTTCAAATAAATTAGCTGCTAGAGCGTTTGCAAAGGTGAAACAAAAATGTGAATTTTCTCAAAACCTAACATCCTTTGTGATCACTGTTGCCACGTTTTTGGTAGGAGTAGATGAAAAATTAAAGACTTTCCTGAAAGCTCTTCAAATTATCTATCCAATTCTGTTTGTTTGACTCACCTCGTTCAAATAGTTTAGCTGCTAGGGCGTTTGCAAAGTTGAAACAAAAATGTGATTTTTATCAAAACCCTATATTTTTGTGAACACTATTGCCACGCCCCTGGTAGGAGTAGAAGAAAAGTTGAACACTTTCCTAAATGCTGTTTAAATTATCTAACCAGTGCTTTTTATTTACTCACCTCTTTCAAATAGCTTGCCGCTAGAGCGTTTGCAAAGGTGAAACAAAAATGTGATTTTTCTCAAAACCCTAAATTTTTTTGCGAACACTGTTGCCAAGTATCTGGTAGGGGTAGAAAAAGATTGAAGACTTTCCTGAAAGTTCTTCGAATAATCTAACCAATACTGTTTGCTTGATTCACCTCGTTCAAATAGTTTAGCCACTAGAGCGTTTGCAAATCTCAAACAAAAATGTGAATTTTCTCAAAACCTAAAATTTTTTACGAACACTGTTGCCACGTTTCTGGTAGGAGTAGAAGCAAAATTAAAGATTTAATTATCTAACCAATTCTGTTGGTTTGACCCGCCTCGTTCAAATAGTTTAGCTGCTAGAGCGTTTGCAAAGTTGAAACAAACATGTGATTTTTCTCAAAACCCTAAATTTTTGTGAACACTATTGCCATGGCCCTGAAAGGAGAAGAAGAAAGATTGAAGACTTTCCTGAAAGCTCTTTAAATTGTCTAACCAATGCTTTTTGTTTGACTTAGCTCGTTCAAATAGTTTAGCCACTAGAGCGTTTGCAAAGTTGAAACAAAAATGTGAATTTTCTCAAAACCCAACATTCTTTGTGAACACTGTTGCCACGTTTCTGGTAGGAGCAGAAAAAAGATTGAAGACTTTCCTGAAAGCTCTTAAAATTATCTAACCAGTGCTTTTTATTTACTCACCTCGTTCAAATAGCTCGCCGCTAGAGCGTTTGCAAAGTTGAAACAAAAATGTGATTTTTTTCAAAACCCAACATTTTTTGTGAACACTATTACCACGTTCCTGGTAGGAGTAGAAGAAAGATTGAACACTTTCCTGAAAGCTCTTCAAATTATCTAACCAATTCTGTTTGCTTGACTCACCTCGTTTAAATAGTTTAGCCGCTAGAGCATTTGCAAAGTTGAAACAAAAATGTGATTTTTCTCAAAACCCTAAATTTTTTGCGAGCGCTGTTGCCACGTTTCTGGTAGGAGTAGTAAAAGATTGAAGACTTTCCTGAAAGCTCTTTAAATTATCTAACCATTGCTTTTTGTTTGACTCAGCTCGTTGAAATAGTTTAGCCACTAGAGCGTTTGCAAATCTGAAACAAAAATGTGAATTTTCTCAAAACCCAACATTTTTTGTGAACACTTTTGCCACGTTTCTGGTAGGAGTAGAAAAAGATTGAAGACTTTCCTGAAAGCTCTTTAAATTATCTAACCAGTGCTTTTTATTTACTCACCTCTTTCAAATAGCTTGCCGCTAGAGCGTTTGCAAATCTGAAACAAAAATGTGAATTTTCTCAAAACCCAACATTTTTTGTGAACACTGTTGCCATGTTTCTGGTAGGAGTAGAAGAAAAATTAAAGATTCAATTATCCAACCAATTCTGTTTGGTTGACTCACCTTGTTGAAACAGTTTAGCCGCTGGAGCGTTTGCAAATGTGAAACAAAAATGTAATTTTTATCAAAACCCAAAATTTTTTGTGAACACTATTGCCACGCTCCCGGTAGGAGTAGAAGAAAGATTGAAGACTTTCCTGAAAGCTCTTTAAATTGTCTAACCAATGCTTTTTGTTTGACTCAGCTCGTTAAAATAGTTTAGCCACTAGAGCGTTTGCAAAGTTGAAAAAAAATGTGAATTTTCTTAATACCCAACATTCTTTGTGAACACTGTTGCCACGTTTCTGGTAGAAGCAGAAGAAACATTGAAGACTTTCCTGAAGACCCTTCGAATAATCTAACCAATACTGTTTGCTTGTTTCACCTCGTTCAAATAACTTCGCCGCTAGAGCGTTTGAAAAGTTGAGACAAAAATGGAATTTTTTTCAAAACCTTAAATTTTTTGCGAACACTGTTGCCACGTTTCTGGTAGGAGTAAACAAAAACTGAAGACTTTCCTGAAAGCTCTTCGAATAATATCACCAATACTGTTTGTTTTATTCACCTCGTTTCAATAATATAACCGCTAGGGCGTTTGTAAAGTTAAAACAAAAGTGTGAATTTTCTCAAAACCCAGCATTCTTTGTGAACACTGTTGCCACGTTTCTGGTAGGAGTAAATGAAAAAGTAAAGACCTTCCTGAAAGCTCTTCAAATTATCTATCCAATTCTGTTTGTTTGACTCACCTCGTTCAAATAGTTTAGCCGCTAGAGCGTTTGTAAACTTGAAACAAAAATGTGAATTTTCTCAAAACCCTAAATCTTTGTGAACACTATTGCAACGCTCCTGGTAGGTAAAGACAAAAGCTTAAAGACTTTCGCGAAAGCTCTTTAAATTGTCTAACCCATGCTGTTTGTTTGACTCAGCTCGTTTAAATAGTTTAGCCACTAGAGCGTTTGCAAATCTGAAAAAAAATTTTAATTTTCTCAAAACCCTAAATTTTTTGCGAACACTGTTGCCAGGTTTCTGGTAGGAGTAGAAGAAAAATTAAAGATTCAATTATTTAACCAATTCTGTTTGGTTGACTCACCTTGTTGAAACAGTTTAGCCGCTGGAGCGTTTGCAAAGGTGAAACAAAAATGTGAATTTTCTCAAAACCCTAAATTTTTGTGAACACTATTGCCACGCTCCTGGTAGGTAAAGACAAAAGCTTGAAGACTTTCCTGAAAGCTCTTTAAATTGTCTAACCAATGCTTTTTGTTTGACTAAGCTCTCTCAAATAGTTTAGCCGCTGGAGCGTTTGCAAAGGTGAAACAAAAATGTGATTTTTATCAAAACCCAACATTTTTTGTGAACACTATTGCCACGCTCCTGGTAGGAGTAGAAGAAAGATTGAAGACTTTCCTGAAAGCTCTTTAAATTGTCTAACCAATGCTTTTTGTTTGACTCAGCTCGTTGAAATAGTTTAGTCACTAGAGCGTTTGCCAATCTGAAACAGAAATGTGAATTTTCTCAAAACCCAATATTTTTTGTGAACACTGTTGCCATGCTTCTGGTAGGAGTAAAAGAAAAATTAAAGATTCAATTATACAACCAATTCTGTTTGGTTGACTCACCTTGCTGAAACAGTTTAGCCGCTGGAGCGTTTGCAAAGGTGAAACAAAAATGTGATTTTTATCAAAACCCAACATTTTTGTGAACACTATTGCCACGCTCCTGGTAGGAGTAGAAGAAAGATTGAAGACTTTCCTGAAAGCTCTTTAAATTGTCTAACCAATGCTTTTTGTTTGACTCAGCTCGTTGAAATAGTTTAGCCACTAGAGCGTTTGCAAAGTTGAAAAAAAAAAATGTGAATTTTCTTAATACCCAACATTCTTTGTGAACACTGTTGACACGTTTCTGGTAGGAGCAGAAGAAAGATTGAAGACTTTCCTGAAAACCCTTCGATTAATATAACCAATACTGTTTGTTTGATTCACCTCGCTCAAATAACTTCGCCGCTAGAGCGTTTGAAAAGTTGAGACAAAAATGGAATTTTTTACAAAACCCTAAATTTTTTGCGAACACTGTTGCCACGTTTTTGGTAGGAGTAAACAAAAACTGAAGACTTTCCTGAAACCTCTTCGAATAATATTTCCAATACTGTTTGTTTTATTCACCTCGTTTCAATAATATAACCGCTAGAGCGTTTGCAAAGTTAAAACAAAAATGTGAATTTTCTCAAAACCCAGCATTCTTTGTGAACACTGTTGCCACGTTTCTGGTAGGAGTAAATGAAAAATTAAAGACCTTCCTGAAAGCTCTTCAAATTATCTAACCAGTGCTTTTAATTTTTTCACCTCATTCAAATAGCTTGCCGCTTGAGCGTTTGCAAAGTTGAAACAAAAATATGATTTTTCTCAAATTCCTAAACTTTTGTGAATACTATTGCCACGCCCCTGAAAAGAGTAGAAGAAAGATTGAAGACTTTCCTGAAAGCTCTTTTAATTATCTAACCAGTGCTTTTTATTTGACTCACCTCTTTCAATAATTTAGACGCTAGATCGTTTGCAAAGTTGAAACAAAAATGTGATTTTTCTTAAAACCCTAAATTTTTAGCGAACACTGTTGCCACGTTTCTGGTAGGAGTAGAAAAAGGTTGAAGACTTTCCTGAAAGCTCTTCGAATAATCTCACCAATACTGTTTGCTTGATTCACCTCGTTAAAATAGTTTAGCCACTAGAGCGTTTGCAAATCTCAAACAAAATTGAGAATTTTCTCAAAACCCTAAATTTTTTGCGAACACTGTTGCCACGTTTCTGGTAGGAGTAGAGGCAAAATTGAAGATTAAATTATCTAACCAATTCTGTTTGTTCGACCGGCCTCCTTCAAATAGTTTAGCCGCTAGAGCGTTTGCAAAGTTGAAGCAAAAATGTTTATCAAAACCCTACATTTTTGTGAACACTATTGCCACGCCCCTGGTAGGAGTAGAAGAAAAGTTGAACACTTTCCTGAAAGCTCTTTAAATTATCTAACCAGTGCTTTTAATTTTTTCACCTCATTCAAATAGCTTGCCGCTAGAGCGTTTGCAAATTTGAAACCAAAATGTGATTTGTACAAAACCCAACATTTTTTGTGAACACTATTACCACGTTCCTGGTAGGAGTAGAAGAAAGATTGAAGGCTTTTCTGAGAGTTCTTTTAATTATCTAACCAGTGTTTTTTACTTGAATCACCTCTTTCAATTGTTTAGCCGCTTGATCGTTTGCAAAGTTGAAACAAAAATGTGATTTTTCTTAAAACCCTAAATTTTTAGCGAACACTGTTGCCAAGTTTCTGGTAGGAGTAGAAAAAGATTGAAGACTTTCCTGAAAGCTCTTCGAATAATCTAAACAATACTGTGTGCTTGATTCACCTCGTTCAAATAGTTTAGCCACTAGAACGTTTGAAAATCTCAAACAAAATTGAGAATTTTCTCAAAGCCCTAAATTTTTTGCGAACACTGTTGCCACGTTTCTGGTAGGAGTAGAAGCAAAATCAAAGATTAAATTATTTAACCAATTCTGTTTGTTTGACTCACCTCGTTCAAATAAATAAGCTCCTAGAGCGTTTGCAAAGGTGAAATAAAAATGTGAATTTTCTTAAAACCCAACATTCTTTGTGAACACTGTTGCAACGTTTCTGGTAGGAGTAGAAGAAAGATTGAAGACTTTCCTTAAAGCTCTTCGAATAATCTCACCAATACTGTTTGCTTGATTCACCTCGTCCCATTAATTTAGCCGCTAGAGCGTTTGCAAAGTTGAAACAAAAATGTGAATTTTCTCAAAACCCAACATTCTTTGTGAACACTGTTGCCACGTTTCTGGTAGGAGTAGATGAAAAATTAAAGTTTTTCCTGAAAGCTCTCCGAATATTCTAACCAATACTGTTTGCTTGATTCACCTCGTTCAATTAATTTAGCCGCTACAGCGTTTGCAAAGGTGAAACAAAAATGTGAATTTTCTCAAAACCCAACAATTTTGTGAACACTATTGCCACGCTCCTGGTAGGTGTAGAAGAAAGATTGAAAGTTCTGCTGAAAGCTCTTTAAATTGTCTAATCAATGCTATTTGTTTGACTCAGCTCGTTCAAATAAATTAGCTGCTAGAGCGTTTGCAAAGGTGAAACAAAAATGTGAATTTTCTCAAAACCCAACATTCTTTGTGAATATTGTTGCCACGTTTCTGGTAGGAGTAGAAGAAAGATTGAAGGCTTTCCTGAAAGCTCTTCAAATTATTTAACTAATATTGTTTGTTTGATTCACCTCGTTCAAATAAATTAGCTGCTAGAGCGTTTGCAAAGGTGAAACAAAAATGTGAATTTTCTCAAAACCCTAAATTTTTTGCGAACACTGTTGCTACGTTTCTGGTAGGAGTAGAGAAAGATTGAACACTTTTCTGAAATCTCTTCAAATTATCTATATAATTCTGTTTGTTTGATTCACCTCGTTCAAATAAAGTAGCTGCTAGAGCGCTTGCAAAGGTGAAACAAAAATGTGAATTTTCTTAAAACCCAACATTCTTTGTGAACACTGTTGCCACGTTTCTGGTAGGAGTAGATGAAAAATTAAAGTTTTTCCTGAAAGCTCTTCGAATATTCTAACCAATACTGTTTGCTTGATTCACCTCGTTCAATTAATTTAGCCGCTAAAGCGCTTGCAATGGTGAAACAAAAATGTGAATTTTCTCAAAACCCAACAATTTTGTGAACACTATTGCCACGCTCCTGGTAGGTGTAGAAGAAAGATTGAAAGTTTTGCTGAAAGCTCTTTAAATTGTCTAATCAATGCTATTTGTTTGACTCAGCTCGTTCAAATAAATTAGCTGCTAGAGCGTTTGCAAAGGTGAAACAAAAATGTGAATTTTCTCAAAACCCAACATTCTTTGTGAATATTGTTGCCACGTTTCTGGTAGGAGTAGAAGAAAGATTGAAGGCTTTCCTGAAAGCTCTTCAAATTATTTAACTAATATTGTTTGTTTGATTCACCTCGTTCAAGTAAATTAGCTGCTAGAGCGTTTGCAAAGGTGAAACAAAAATGTGAATTTTCTCAAAACGCAACATTCTTTGTGAACACTGTTGCCACGTTTCTGGTAGGAAAAGATGAAAAATTAAAGACTTGCCTGAAAGCTCTTCAAATTATTTAACTAATATTGTTTGTTTGATTCACCTCGTTCAAATAAATTAGCCACTAGATCGTTTGCAAGTCTGAAACAAAAATGTGAATTTTCTCAAAACCCTAAATTTTTTGCGAACACTGTTGCCACGTTTCTGGTAGGACTAGAAAAAGATTGAAGACTCTCCTGAAAGCTCTTCGAATAATCTAACCAATACTGTTTGCTTGATTCACCTCGTTCAAATAATTTAGCCGCTAGAGCGTTTGCAAATCTGAAACAAAAATGTGAATTTTCTCAAAACCCTAAATTTTTTGCGAACACTGTTGCCACGTTTCTGGTAGGACTAGAAAAAGATTGAAGACTTTCCTGAAAGCTCTTCGAATAATCTTACCAATACTGTTTGCTTGATTCACCTCGTTCAAATAGTTTAGCCACTAGAGCGTTTACAAATCTGAAAAAAATGTGAATTTTCTCAAAACCCTAAATTTTTTGCGAACACTGCTGCCACGTTTCTGGTAGGAGTAGATGAAAAATTAAAGACTTTCCTGAAAGCTCTTTAAGTTGTCTAACCAATGTTTTTTGTTTGACTCACCTTGTTTAAATAGTTAAGCCGCTAGAGCGTTTGCAAATTTGAAACAAGGATGTGAATTTTCTCAAAACCCTAAGTTTTTGTGAATACTATTGCCACGCCCCTGAAAGGAGTAGAAGAAAAAGTGAAGACTTTCCTGAAAGCTTTTTAAATTGTCCAACCAATGCTTTTTGTTTGACTCACCTTGTTCAAATAGTTAAGCCGCTAGAGCGTTTGCAAATTTGAAACAAAAATGTGAATTTTCTCAAAACCCAACATTCTTTGTGAACACTGTTGCCACGTTTCTGGTAGGAGTAGATGAAAAATTAAAGACTTTCCTGAAAGCTCTTTAAATTGTCTAACCAATGCTTTTTGTTTGACTCACCTTGTTCAAATAGTTAAGCCGCTAGAGCGTTTGCAAATTTGAAACAAAAATGTGAATTTTATCAAAACCCAACGTTCTTTGTGAACACTGTTGCCACGTTTCTGGTAGGAGTAGATGAAAAATTAAAGACTTGCCTGAAAGCTCTTCAAATTATCTAACTAATATTGTTTGTTTGATTCACCTCGTTCAAATAAATTAGATGCTAGAGCGTTTGCAAAGGCGAAACAAAAATGTGATTTTTATCAAAACACAACATTCTTGGTTAACACTGTTGCCACGTTTCTGGTAGGACTAGAAGAAAGATTGAAGACTTTCCTGAAAACTCTTCGAATTATCTAACTAATATTGTTTGCTTGATTCACCCCGTTCAAATAATTAAGCTGCTGGAGCGTTTGCAAATCTGAAAAAAATGTGAATTTTCTCAAAACCCTAAATTTTTTGCGAACACTGCTGCCACGCTTCTGGTAGGAGTAGAAGCAAAATTAAAGATCAAATTATCTAACCAATTCTGTTTTTTTGACCCACCTCGTTCAAATAGTTTAGCCGCTAGAGCGTTTGCAAAGTTGAAACAAAAATGTGATTTTTCTCAAAACCCTAAGTTTTTGTGAATACTATTGCCACGCCCCTGAAAGGAGTAGAAGAAAGATTGAAAACCTTCCTGAAAGGTCTTTAAATTGTCTAACCAATGCTTTTTGTTTGACTAAGCTCGTTTAAATAGTTAACCCACTCGAGCGTTTGCAAGTTGAAACAAAAATGTGAATTTTCTCAAAACCCAACATTCTTGGTTAACACTGTTGCCACGTTTCTGGTAGGAGTAGAAGAAAGATTGAAGACTTTCCTGAAACCTCTTCGAATTATCGAACTAATATTGTTCGTTTGATTCACCTCGTTCAAATAAATTAGCTGCTAGAGCGTTTGCAAAGGTGATACAAAAATGTGAATTTTCTCAAAACCCAACATTCTTTGTGAACACTGTTGCAACGTTTCTGGTAGGAGTAGAAGAAAGATTGAAGACTTTCCTTAAATCTCTTTGAATAATCTCACCAATACTGTTTGCCTGATTCACCGCGTTCCAATAATTTAGCCGCTAGAGCGTTTGCAAAGTTGAAACAAAAATGTGAATTTTCTCAAAACCCAACATTCTTTGTGAGCACTGTTGCCACGTTTCTGGTAGGAGTAGATGAAAAACTAAAGACCTTCCTGAAAGCTCTTTAAAATGTCTAACCAATGCTTTTTGTTTGACTCACCTTGTTCAAATAGTTAAGCCGCTAGAGCGTTTGAAAATTTGAAACAAAAATGTGAATTTTCTCAAAACCCAACATTCGTTGTGAACACTGTTGCCACGTTTCTGGTAGGAGTAGATGAAAAATTAAAGACTTTCCCGAAAGCTCTTCAAATTATTTAACTAATATTGTTTGTTTGTTTCACCTCGTTCAAATAAATTAGCTGCTAGAGCGTTTGCAAAGGTGAAACAAAAATGTGAATTTTCTCAAAACCCAACATTCTTTGTGAACACTGTTGCCACGTTTCTGGTAGGAGTAGATGAAAAATTAAAGACTTGCCTGAAAGCTCTTCAAATTATCTAACTAATATTGTTTGCTTGATTCGCCTCGTTCAAATAAATTAGCTGCTAGAGCGTTTGCAAAGTTGAAACAAAAATGTGAATTCTTATCAAAACCCTACATTTTTGTGAACACTGTTGCCACGTTTCTGAAAGGAGTAGAAGAAAAAGTGAAGACTTTCCTGAAAGCTCTTCAAATTGTCTAACCAATGCTTTTTGTTTGACTCACCTTGTTCAAATAGTTAAGCCGCTAGAGCGTTTGCAAATTTGAAACAAAAATGAGAATTTTATCAAAACCCAACGTTCTTTGTGAACACTGTTGCCACGTTTCTGGTAGGAGTAGATGAAAAATTAAAGACTTGCCTGAAAGCTCTTCAAATTATTTAACTAATATTGTTTGCTTGATTCACCTCGTTCAAATAAATTAGCTGCTAGAGCGTTTGCAAAGGTGAAACAAAAATGTGAATTTTCTCAAAACCCAAAATTCTTTGTGAACACTGTTGCAACGTTTCTGGTAGGAGTAGAAAAAAGGTTGAAGACTTTCCTTAAAGCTCTTCGAATAATCTCACCAATACTGTTTGCTTGATTCACCTCGTTCCAATAGTTTAGCCGCTAGAGCGTTTGCAAAGTTGAAACAAAAATGTGAATTTTTTCAAAACCCAACATTCTTTGTGAAGATGAAAAATTAAAGACTTTCCTGAAAGCTCTTCAAATTATTTAATTAATATTGTTTGTTTGATTCACCTCGTTCAAATAAATTAGCTGCTAGAGCGTTTGCAAAGGTGAAACAAAAATGTGAATTTTCTCAAAACCCAACATTCTTTGTGAATACTGTTGCCACGTTTCTGGTAGGAGTAGATGAAAAATTAAAGACTTTCCTGAAAGCTCTTTAAAATGTCTAACCAATGCTTTTTGTTTGACTCACCTTGTTCAAATAGTTAAGCCGCTAGAGCGTTTGAAAATTTGAAACAAAAATGTGAATTTTCTCAAAACCCAACATTCTTTGTGAACACTGTTGCCACGTTTCTGGTAGGAGTAGATGAAAAATTAAAGACTTTCCTGAAAGCTCTTTAAATTGTCTAACCAATGTTTTTTGTTTGACTCACCTTGTTTAAATAGTAAAGCCGCTAGAGCGTTTGCAAATTTGAAACAAAAATGTGAATTTTCTCAAAACCCAACATTCTTTGTGAACACTGTTGCCACGTTTCTGGTAGGAGTAGATGAAAAATTAAAGACTTTCCTGAAAGCTCTTTAAATTGTCTAACCAATGTTTTTTGTTTGACTCACCTTGTTTAAATAGTTAAGCCGCTAGAGCGTTTGCAAATTTTGAACAAAAATGTGAATTTTCTCAAAACCCAACATTCTTTGTGAACACTGTTGCCACGTTTCTGGTAGGAGTAGATGAAAAATTAAAGTTTTTCCTGAAAGCTCTTCAAATTATTTAACTAATATTGTTTGTTTGTTTCACCTCGTTCAAATAAATTAGCTGCTAGAGCGTTTGCAAAGGTGAAACAAAAATGTGAATTTTCTCAAAACCCAAAATTCTTTGTGAACACTGTTGCCACGTTTCTGGTAGGAGTAGATGAAAAATTAAAGACTTGCCTGAAAGCTCTTCAAATTATCTAACTAATATTGTTTGCTTGATTCACATCGTTCAAATAAATTAGCTGCTAGAGCGTTTGCAAAGTTGAAACAAAAATGTGATTCTTATCAAAACCCTACATTTTTCTGAACACTGTTGCCACGCTCCTGAAAGGAGTAGAAGAAAAAGTGAAGACTTTCCTGAAAGCTTTTTGAATTGTCCAACCAATGCTTTTTGTTTGACTCACATTGTTCAAATAGTTAAGCCGCTAGAGCGTTTGCAAATTTGAAACAAAAATGTGAATTTTCTCAAAACCCAACATTCTTTGTGAACACTGTTGCCACGTTTCTGGTAGGAGTAGATGAAAAATTAAAGACTTTCCTGAAAGCTCTTTAAATTGTCTAACCAATGCTTTTTGTTTGACTCACCTTGTTCAAATAGTTAAGCCGCTAGAGCGTTTGCAAATTTGAAACAAAATTGAGAATTTTATCAAAACCCAACGTTCTTTGTGAACACTGTTGCCACGTTTCTGGTAGGAGTAGATGAAAAATTAAAGACTTGCCTGAAGGCTCTTCAAATTATTTAACTAATATTGTTTGTTTGATTCACCTCGTTCAAATAAATTAGCTGCTAGAGCGTTTGCAAAGGTGAAACAAAAATGTGAATTTTCTCAAAACCCAAAACTCTTTGTGAACACTGTTGCAACGTTTCTGGTAGGAGTAGAAAAAAGATTGAAGACTTTCCTTAAAGCTCTTCGAATAATCTCACCAATACTGTTTGCTTGATTCACCTCGTTCAATTAGTTTAGCCGCTAGAGCGTTTGCAAAGTTGAAACAAAAATGTGAATTTTTTCAAAACCCAACATTCTTTGTGAAGATGAAAAATTAAAGACTTTCCTGAAAGCTCTTCAAATTATTTAATTAATATTGTTTGTTTGATTCACCTCGTTCAAATAAATTAGCTGCTAGAGCGTTTGCAAAGGTGAAACAAAAATGTGAATTTTCTCAAAACCCAACATTCTTTGTGAACACTGTTGCCACGTTTCTGGTAGGAGTAGATGAAAAATTAAAGACTTGCCTGAAAGCTCTTCAAATTATCTAACTAATATTGTTTGTTTGATTCACCTCGTTCAAATAAATTAGCTGCTAGAGCGTTTGCAAAGTTGAAAAAAAATGTGATTTTTATCAAAACCCTACATTTTTGTGAACACTGTTGCCACGCCCTGAAAGGAGTAGAAAAAAATTAAGACTTTCCTGAAAGCTTTTTAAATTGTCTAACCAATGCTTTTTGTTTGACTTAGCTCGTTCAAACAGTTCAGCCACTAGAGCGTTTGCAAAGTTGAAACAAAAATGTGAATTTTCTCAAAACCCAACATTCTTTGTGAACACTGTTGCCACGTTTCTGGTAGGAGTAGAAGAAAGATTGAAGACTTTCCTGAAAGCTCTTTAAAATGTCTAATCAATGCTATTTGTTTGACTCAGCTCGTTCAAATAAATTAGCTGCTAGAGCGTTTGCAAAGGTGAAACAAAAATGTGAATTTTCTCAAAACCCAACATTCTTTGTGAACACTGTTGCCACGTTTCTCGTAGGAGCAGATGAAAAATTAAAGACTTGCCTGAAAGCTCTTCAAATTATCTAAATACTATTGTTTGTTTGATTCACCTCGTTCAAATAAATTAGCTGCTATAGCGTTTGCAAAGTTGAAACAAAAATGTGAATTTTCTCAAAACCCAACATTCTTTGTGAAGATGAAAAGTTAAAGACTTTCCTGAAAGCTCTTCAAATTATTTAACTAATATTGTTTGTTTGATTCACCTCCTTCAAATAAATTAGCTGCTAGAGCGTTTGCAAAGGTGAAACAAAAATGTGAATTTTCTCAAAACCCAACATTCTTTGTGAACACTGTTGTCACGTTTCTGGTAGGAGTAGATGAAAAATTAAAGACTTGCCTGAAAGCTTTTCAAATTATCTAACTAATATTGTTTGCTTGATTCACCTCGTTCAAATAAGTTAGCCACTAGAGCGTTTGCAAATCTGAAACAAAAATGTGAATTTTCTCAAAACCCTAAATTTTTTGCGAAAGCTGTTGCCACGTTTGTGGTAGGACTAGAAAAAGATTGAAGACTTTCCTGAAAGCTCTTCAAATAATCTAACAAAACTGTTTGCTTGATTCGCCTCGTTCAAATAATTTAGCCGCTAGAGCATTTGCAAAGTTGAAACAAAAATGTAAATTTTCTCAAAACCCTAAATTTTTTGCGAACACTGTTGCCACGTTTCTGGTAGGAGTAGAAAAAGATTGAAGACTTTCCTGAAAGCTCTTCGAATAATCTTACCAATACTGTTTGCTTGATTCACCTCGTTCAAATAGTTTAGCTATAGAGCGTTTGCAAATCTGAAAAAAATGTGAATTTTCTCAAAACCCTAAATTTTTTGCGAACTTTGCTGCCACGTTTCTGGTAGAGTAGAAGCAAAATTAAAGATAAATTATCTAACCAATTCTGTTTTTTTGACCCACCACGTTCAAATAGTTTAGCCTTTAGAGCGTTTGCAAAGTTGAAACAAAAATGTGAATTTTCTCAAAACCCAACATTCTTTGTGAACACTGTTGCCACGTTTCTGGTAGGAGTATATGAAAAATTAAAGACTTTCCTGAAAGCTCTTTAAAATGTCTAACCAATGCTTTTTGTTTGACTCACCTTGTTCAAATAGTTAAGCCGCTAGAGCGTTTGAAAATTTGAAACAAAAATGTGAATTTTCTCAAAACCCAACATTCTTTGTGAACACTGTTGCCACGTTTCTGGTAGGAGTAGATGAAAAATTAAAGACTTGTCTGAAAGCTCTTCAAATTATTTAACTAATATTGTTTGTTTGATTCACCTCGTTCAAATAAATTAGCTGCTAGAGCGTTTGCAAAGGTGAAACAAAAATGTGAATTTTCTCAAAACCCAAAATTCTTTGTGAACAATGTTGTAACGTTTCTGGTAGGAGTGGAAAAAAGATTGAAGACTTTCCTTAAAGCTCTTCGAATAATCTCACCAATACTGTTTGCTTGATTCACCTCGTTCCAATAGTTTAGCCGCTAGAGCGTTTGCAAAGTTGAAACAAAACTGTGAATTTTTCAAAACCCAACATTCTTTGTGAAGATGAAAAATTAAAGACTGTCCTGAAAGCTCTTCAAATTATTTAATTAATATTGTTTGTTTGATTCACCTCGTTCAAATAAATTAGCTGCTAGAGCGTTTGCAAAGGTGAAACAAAAATGTGAATTTTCTCAAAACCCAACATTCTTTGTGAATACTGTTGCCACGTTTCTAGTAGGAGTAGATGAAAAATTAAAGACTTTCCTGAAAGCTCTTTAAAATGTCTAACCAATGCTTTTTGTTTGACTCACCTTGTTCAAATAGTTAAGCCGCTAGAGCGTTTGAAAATTTGAAACAAAAATGTGAATTTTCTCAAAACCCAACATTCTTTGTGAACACTGTTGCCACGTTTCTGGTAGGAGTAGATGAAAAATTAAAGACTTTCCTGAAAGCTCTTTAAATTGTCTAACCAATGTTTTTTGTTTTACTGACCTTGTTTAAATAGTTAAGCCGCTAGAGCGTTTGCAAATTTGAAACAAAAATGTGAATTTTCTCAAAAGCCAACATTCTTTGTGAACACTGTTGCCACGTTTCTGGTAGGAGTAGATGAAAAATTAAAGACTTTCCTGAAAGCTCTTTAAATTGTCTAACCAATGTTTTTTGTTTGACTCACCTTGTTTAAATAGTTAAGCCGCTAGAGCGTTTGCAAATTTGAAACAAAAATGTGAATTTTCTCAAAAGCCAACATTCTTTGTGAACACTGTTGCCACGTTTCTGGTAGGAGTAGATGAAAAATTAAAGACTTTCCTGAAAGCTCTTCAAATTATTTAACTAATATTGTTTGTTTGTTTCACCTCGGTCAAATAAATTAGCTGCTAGAGCGTTTGCAAAGGTGAAACAAAAATGTGAATTTTCTCAAAACCCAACATTCTTTTTGAACACTGTTGCCACGTTTCTGGTAGGAGTAGATGAAAAATTAAAGACTTGCCTGAAAGCTCTTCAAATTATCTAACTAATATTGTTTGCTTGATTCACCTCGTTCAAATAAATTAGCTGCTAGAGCGTTTGCAAAGTTGAAACAAAAATGTGATTCTTATCAAAACCCTACATTTTTGTGAACACTGTTGCCACGTTCCTGAAAGGAGTAGAAGAAAAAGTGAAGACTTTCCTGAAAGCTTTTTGAATTGTCCAACCAATGCTTTTTGTTTGACTCACATTGCTCAAATAGTTAAGCCGCTAGAGCGTTTGCAAATTTGAAACAAAAATGTGAATTTTCTCAAAACCCAACATTCTTTGTGAAGATGAAAAATTAAAGACTTTCCTGAAAGCTCTTCAAATTATTTAATTAATATTGTTTGTTTGATTCACCTCGTTCAAATAAATTAGCTGCTAGAGCGTTTGCAAAGGTGAAACAAAAATGTGAATTTTCTCAAAACCCAACATTCTTTGTGAATACTGTTGCCACGTTTCTGGTAGGAGTAGATGAAAAATTAAAGACTTTCCTGAAAGCTCTTTAAAACGTCTAACCAATGCTTTTTGTTTGACTCACCTTGTTTAAATAGTTAAGCCGCTAGAGCGTTTGCAAATTTGAAACAAAAATGTGAATTTTCTCAAAAGCCAACATTCTTTGTGAACACTGTTGCCACGTTTCTGGTAGGAGTAGATGAAAAATTAAAGACTTTCCTGAAAGCTCTTTAAATTGTCTAACCAATGTTTTTTGTTTGACTCACCTTGTTTAAATAGTTAAGCCGCTAGAGCGTTTGCAAATTTGAAACAAAAATGTGAATTTTCTCAAAAGCCAACATTCTTTGTGAACACTGTTGCCACGTTTCTGGTAGGAGTAGATGAAAAATTAAAAACTTTCCTGAAAGCTCTTCAAATTATTTAATTAATATTGTTTGTTTGATTCACCTCGTTCAAATAAATTAGCTGCTAGAGCGTTTGCAAAGGTGAAACAAAAATGTGAATTTTCTCAAAACCCAACATTCTTTTTGAACACTGTTGCCACGTTTATGGTAGGAGTAGATGAAAAATTAAATACTTGCCTGAAAGCTCTTCAAATTATCTAACTAATATTGTTTGCTTGATTCACCTCGTTCAAATAAATAAGCTGCTAGAGCGTTTGCAAAGTTGAAACAAAAATGTAATTCTTATCAAAACCCTACATTTTTGTGAACACTGTTGCCACGTTCCTGAAAGGAGTAGAAGAAAAAGTGAAGACTTTCCTGAAAGCTTTTCGAATTGTCCAACCAATGCTTTTTGTTTGACTCACCTTGTTCAAATAGTTAAGCCGCTAGAGCGTTTGAAAATTTGAAACAAAAATGTGAATTTTCTCAAAACCCAACATTCTTTGTGAACACTGTTGCCACGTTTATGGTAGGAGTAGATGAAAA
>JBAWJQ010004659.1:0-77323 GCA_037783105.1 Bactrocera zonata | reverse complement strand
AGTTAATTTGTAACCGTATGTGTGGAGCTCACGACTTCCGGTCTCTGACCAAGTATCCTCTGGGTAGCCTAAGAACATCCGTTTGAAGGCGAGCTAAAGTGAGAAGGCGAAATATCCCCTACTTAGGGTTGTGCGCTGGGTTTGGGACCCGCCACGTAAAAAAAACGCACCAATGAAAAGGAAAAAACAGCCTCGGATGAGAGACCCCCCTTTTGATGACGACCATGGCAAGCGAAATAAGGACTACGATTTGAGGGCATGCACCTGGAATGTCCGGTCCCTTAATTGGGAAGGTGCCGCTGCCCAGCTGGTTGATGTCCTCGTGAAAATAAAGGCTGACATCACCGCCGTCCAAGAAATGCGATGGACGGGACAAGGACAGAGACGAGTAGGTCCTTGTGACATCTACTACAGTGGCCATATAAAGGAGCGCAAGTTTGGTGTTGGATTTGTGGTGGGAGAGAGACTCCGTCGCCGAGTACTATCATTCACTCCGGAGAATGAACGTCTAGCCACAATCCGCATCAAAGCGAGGTTCTTCAACATATCGCTGATTTGCGCCCACGCCCCGACGGAAGAGAAGGACGATGTGACCAAAGATGCCTTTTATGAGTGCTTGGAGCGCACTTATGAGAGATGCCCCCGCCACGATGTCAAAATCGTGCTTGGCGACTTCAACGCCAGGGTGGGCAAAGAAGGTATCTTTGGCACTACGGTCGGTAAATTCAGCCTACACGAGGAAACATCCCCAAATGGGTTGAGGCTGATCGACTTCGCCGGGGCCCGAAATATGGTTATCTGTAGTACTAGATTCCAGCATAAGAAGATACATCAAGCTACTTGGCTGTCTCCGGATCGAAAAACCACCAACCAGATCGATCATGTTGTGATAGACGGAAGACACGTCTCCAGTGTTTTAGATGTGCGTGCGCTCCGAGGTCCTAACATCGACTCGGACCACTATATTGTTGCAGCCAAAATTCGCACCCGCCTCTGTGCAGCAAAAACGCACGCCAACAAACACAAGGAAGGTTCGACGTCGAGAAGCTGCAATCACAACGGACAGCCGAACGTTTTTCTACTCGGCTTGCACTCCTGCTCTCTGAGAGCACTCGTCAACAACTCGGTATAAGGGAACTGTGGGACGGCATTTCAAACTCCTTACGTACAGCTGCAACCGAAACCATTGGTTTTCGGAAAGCGCAAAAGAACAGCTGGTACGACGAGGAGTGCCGTGCCGCAGCGGAGAGAAAACAGGCTGCCTACCTCGCAACGTTACGATCGACCACAACACGTGCGGGATGGGATAGATACCGAGAGTTGAAGAGGGAAGCAAGACGCATTTGTAGACAGAAAAAGAAAGAGGCCGAAATGCGTGAGTACGAAGAGCTTGATAAGCTGGCCGACAGGAGTAATGCTCGAAAATTCTACGAAAAGATGCGGCGGCTTACAGAAGGTTTCAAGACCGGAGCATACTCTTGTAGAACCCCCGAAGGTGATCTAGTCACTGATGCCCAAAGCATACTTAAATTATGGAGGGAACACTTCTCCAGCCTGCTGAATGGCAGTGAACACATAACACCAGGAGAAGGCGAACCCGATTCCCCAATCGATGACGATGGAGCAGACGTTCCATTGCCCGACCATGAAGAAGTTCGAATAGCAATTGCCCGCCTGAAAAACAACAAAGCGGCAGGGGCCGATGGATTGCCGGCCGAGCTATTCAAACACGGCGGCGAAGAACTGGTAAGGAGCATGCATCAGCTTCTTTGTAAAATATGGTCGGACGAAAGCATGCCCAACGATTGGAATTTAAGTGTGCTATGCCCAATCCATAAAAAGGAGACCCCACAATCTGCGCCAACTACCGTGGGATTAGCCTCCTCAACATCGCATATAAGGTTCTGTCGAGCGTATTGTGTGAAAGATTAAAGCCCACCGTCAACAAACTGATTGGACCTTATCAGTGTGGCTTTAGACCTGGTAAATCAACCACCGACCAGATATTCACCATGCGCCAAATCCTGGAAAAGACCCGTGAAAGGAGAATCGACACACACCACCTCTTCGTCGATTTCAAAGCTGCTTTCGACAGCACGAAAAGGAGCTGCCTCTATGCCGCGATGTCTGAATTTGGTATCCCCGCAAAACTAATACGGCTGTGTAAACTGACGCTGAGCAACACTCAAAGCTCCGTCAGGATCGGGAAGGACCTCTCCGAGCCGTTCGATACCAAACGAGGTTTCAGACAAGGCGACTCCCTATCGTGCGACTTTTTCAACCTGCTTCTGGAGAAAATAATTCGAGCTGCAGAACTCAACAGAGAAGGTACCATCTTCTATAAGAGTGTGCAACTGCTGGCGTATGCCGATGATATTGATATCATCGGCCTCAACACCCGCGCCGTTAGTTCTGCTTTCTCCAGACTGGATAAGGAAGCAAAAGAAATGGGTCTGGCAGTGAACGAGGGCAAGACGAAATATCTCCTGTCATCAAACAAACAGTCGTCGCACTCGCGACTTGGCACTCACGTCACTGTTGACAGTCATAACTTTGAAGTTGTAGATAATTTCGTCTATCTTGGAACCAGCGTAAACACCACCAACAATGTCAGCCTGGAAATCCAACGCAGGATTACTCTTGCCAACAGGTGCTACTTTGGACTGAGTAGGCAATTGAAAAGTAAAGTCCTCTCTCGACGAACAAAAGCCAAACTCTATAAGTCGCTCATAATTCCCGTCCTGCTATACGGTGCAGAGGCTTGGACGATGACAACAACCGATGAGTCGACCTTAAGAGTTTTCGAGAGAAAAGTTCTGCGAAAGATTTATGGTCCTTTGCGCGTTGGCCACGGCGAATATCGCATTCGATGGAACGATGAGCTGTACGAGATATACGACGACATTGACATAGTTGTGCGAATTAAAAGACAGCGGCTACGCTGGCTAGGTCATGTTGTCCGGATGGATGAAAACACTCCAGCTCTGAAAGTATTCGACGCAGTACCCGCCGCGGGAAGCAGAGGAAGAGGAAGACCTCCACTCCGTTGGAAGGACCAAGTGGAGAAGGACCTGGCTTCGCTTGGAATATCCAATTGGCGCCAAGTAGCGAAGAGAAGAAGCGACTGGCGCGCTGTTGTTGACTCGGCTATAATCGCGTAAGCGGTGCCTACGCCAGTATAGTAGTAGTAGTATGTGTGGAGTAGATAATAACAATTTCTGATAAAGGTCATCCTTCAGAAATCAACCAAATCTTTCGATATTTCGCTGATAAGAACATATTTCATTAGGGGTAATTTGGATGCCTCAATCTCGAAGGCTGCTTTATTTGTAGTAAACATCAATACGCTGTACAAAGAGATGGATAACCTCTGCCCAAACAACTGTCACGGTATATGTGGCAAATTAATTGTCTATACGGTTTCCGTACCCATGCAACATATGTAGGGTATAATAGCTATGTTCATCTAACAGCATGAACCAAAAAGAGATCGTTACAGTTTTTTTTTATAAAAATATCTGTCGGTAAACCCATAAATATTTCTGTAAAAGCAAAACACAATTCTAAAATATGCAACATTCCTTTAGAGATAGATATTATCGTAATATACTCGGTCTTTGCCAAACGTTGGACCATGGATTAAATCCATATTTATATCTAGCTCTAGCTCACCACACAGCAAATTTCCGTCGATTCAGTCGACTTATTACGGATAAAATGTAAAATATTTTAATGTAATTAATTAGCGTATTACACCGTCAGCTGTCTCAGGGTACATTACCAAAAAATGGACACAATTGATCCGTAACTTTATCTAATAACTTGTACCGATATAACAGGTTATATTGTTTTGTTAGGGATTTCCACAGCCATCACACAAAATTCCACTTTTCTTTAATACAAATCTGCTTCATACAATTAAAAATATTTAATGTTCGATTCCGTCCGCAGTTTTCCTTCTCTTACCTGTTGAAATTCAAATTAGTTAATTGTGCTCAACCACAATAGTGCTCATATGTACATACATACATACATATGTACATGCCGAGCTCGGCATTTTTACGGCTTTTACTGTATGCACACACAAACATAACATTTTATTTACGTCATATCGATTTAACATTTGGCCAAATTCGCAAATCAGGTCAAAATGTGATTGCACTCGGTTAGTTCTTGATGGCAGAGAATTGGTCTAACCTCGTAAACTTGTGTCTAGGTCAGGCACGCGAAGAGGTAGAAAATCGTGCACTCGTAATTCTCAAATTGGCAATTTGCATTTGGATTCCCAAAACAATTCGTATCAATAAACCACGGCAATAAATTTATTTCAATTTGTTATTTTTGTGTGTGAAAGTGTGTATGTTTATATGAGGATTAACATGCATAAGAATGTGGTGAAAGAGTGTATACATTCAGATTGTCAAATTTGGATTAATATCACTAATGATTGATGACATTAGGTGTAATTGCCGTTAATCAAACAATCAACACAACATAAAAAGCTAAATGGCTATGCGCGCCTAACACGCAGCCTTTCACGTCAATCACTTTACCATTTATTTATGCGCAACTAAGCAGCGGCGCACCACAATTAACCCTCTCACCCGTTTATATACTTATTTTACTTAAGGAAATGCCTATTCGTTTGTCTGTAATAATTTCTAAATGAAAATATATCAATTTTGCAGCGACGTGGTTCCCTCAAATCGGCGACTGGACGTAGATTAAGTGCGGCATTCACAGTTCCTCAAGCGCGGGTAAGACGATGCCTTTGTCACAACAAAGCAGCAGTGTAAGCTCACCACTATCTATGTGTTTGCAGCCAGTTTTGAAGTATTTGCCCACATATCGTCTGGATCCAAAGTATCCGCTAAATAAAGAGGTATGCGAGAAAATTATGCGCGCCGTGATGGACAATGCATTCGAAAATTTTATGTATTCGCCTAAAACGTCACTAACATTGTGTGCACAAATCAGCGAAGAGATTAAGAATCGCATTAAAGCGCAACACTTTGATCGGTATGTACTGGAAAATTTGAAAAAATTAAATTCACTCTGACTAGTCACAGGGGTTAGCGCGCCATTATCTATTTGTTTATCCTTCAAAGTTCCAAAAAGGAATATTTCAATCATTCAACGTTAATTTTTTTAGACTTCTTTTATTTAAAAATAATCCTTACGACCCACCATGATACAAGTCAGTCGAGTCTATATTACTAAAACGAATATCAATGTATGTATGTATATCCCGTCAAGTGCTGACACTTTAGCTGCTCTTCCTGAAAATTAAATATCGATTTCACGTGTATTTTATTTAAATGCCGGATTAGACACCGATATATGTATGTATATCCCACATGTATGTATATAGAAGAATCTTGGCAACTAGTATTTAGTTACTATTTAGTTAATGTGTCATGCCGTTAGAACAACAATGAAGATAAGATAAGGTAGATATAAAGAATCTGGTGGTAGACTGAATTATTATATTTATATTAAAGTTAGTCATAAGTTATGTCCATAATTACACAAAAAATAATTCAAGGAAATTTATCCCCTGAAAGCTCCATGATTTTATTCAATCCTTTAGGTAAATAACCAACCATGTTATTAATTAATATGTTCCTAATGAGCATCTACCATTTGTTTTCCTTTAACAACTATAAATCTATACAGGTGCTTTTGTTTTGACGCAAATCAAATACAGATGACTAGCTTGCTAGATTTTTTTTAAGTGCTTTTCGAAGCAATATACTATATTTTTATATATGACCCAAGATATATGTAACCGTAATTATAAAATGATAAATTTTATATTATTTCAGTTACCGTTACATTTGTGTCGTGTCCATTGGTGAAAAGGTAATGCAAGGATACTGTTCGCTGGTAAATTTTCTTTGGGATGCAGAAAAGGATGGTTACATTTCCTACGTTTATGATACCCCAAAATTTTTCGGTATCGCCACACTTTACTACCTTTATTATGATTAGCTCCAATTCTATGAGGTTTTAAAGAAATGTCATGCATATATTAGATAAATGTTTTATGCAGAAATAAAAAAATTATCTTTGCAAATCTTCATATCAAAAAGAATATTTATAAAATCAACGATGGAAATATTAATAATGAGTAAATACTACATATCTATGGATATGAATAGCTTATATGTATGTATATTCATTTGTTTAGTTGCAGATACTATCTCGTTATTTAAGGGCCCATAAATTAAAGTTTAAGGTTTGTATATGGTGCGATCTGAACAACTCCTTCGGAGATTGAACCGTTTCCTAGAACATTAATCCGGGGCAAATTTCGTGAAAATATCTCGCCCCATTCCCACGACAAATGGGTCTACGTTTCGGGAACGGACCCGGATTTTTATCCGCCCAAGGAATACCAACTCCGTACAATTCTGTCCCTACAACGGCAGACATAGAAATGAAAAATTTTTCCGTACAAGGACTGGCGATGAGTTTGTACCGCAGCTGCATGCTATCATGATCCGCTCTAAAAAATATCTTTTGATATTGTATCGTTGGGCAGTAATCCGTGCCACATTTCGTGAAGACACATTGTCAAATAAAAAATTTATACATACATGTATTTTATGGGGTTAATGACGATTCATCGGGGTGTTATAAAAGTCTTATCAAGCTTAATAGCCCTTGTTCAGAGTATAATTATCTATTGAGTTGTGAATTGAATGAAGTTACTAAACTAACTTTAAATTTGACAAAACTATGCAGTGTTTGTTTGTGTTAGGTCAATGGACTTATTACATCGACTTCGAAGTTATTATTAGTATATTCTAACGTTCTAAATCTTACATTTTGTGCATATATGTATGTAGGTATGTATGGTGGCAGAGTAACTAGTATATTGGACTTACCTAAGATATTGCTTCAATGTTTACATACTTGGGATTTGAAGAAAAAATTTTCGTTTTCAGAGAAGACACAGCACTATCACAGAAACAACACAAACATATTTGATAATTATGGTTTATTTAATTAAGTTTTACGTAAGAGGGGTATATGTTTATTAATATTACAATTTATGCACTTTCCAATTCATTTTACTCTTCATAAACGACTTTTATGTTTTTGTATTACTTACAAGCATGCCATTAAAATGATTAAAATTGTTTAATTATATATGCAAATCGATAACTTCAAAATCAATCATTTACACACGGGAAAAATTAAATATTCAAAAATTTAAAAATATTATGCAACTCATATATTTCTGTTTCACCTGGCAAACTCATATTTGCAAACGTGGCTCTTTTAAGATTAGTGTGTAGTGATAGCAAATTCACAACAATAATAAATAAGACAGTATTAGACGTCCGTGCGCAAATTTAAGAAAACAATGTAGCATTCGAAAAAACCCTTTATATGTAGCGATATATTTTAACCAAATGCTACACCTGGTTCTCTTAGCATGGCTTCGAAAAACATTTAGTACACCCACAGACATTAGAGAAAGTTGACACGAGGTCACAATCGGACGCACTTTCGTTGGTTTGGCACTCGCGTCATTGTGTAGGCGACAAACATGTATTTATTCGCAACTGAAATTGTATATTTAGGCATTGAACCACTGAATTAATTATGCCATACAAAACCACCGTTAGAACTAGTTTTAAAGCAGTCAGAGAAGTTTTAACTACTTTTGATTGTACCACCAAACAGCAGCCTTAGCAATATTAAACAATTCAAATAGAACAAAAGAAACCGCTCCTCATATACTCGCATTGAATTTTTCCCACATATTTATATTTAAGGCGACTTCACTTTTAGGGAGCTATTAGTTAGTTTAGCCAATTTTAATTTTGGAAAATTTTCCGCAAAACACCCACATCACACCACACCACACCAGCAATTCGTACAAATACTTCACTTTTAACCATCTTTGACTTTGAATTGCTTCTTAACCGCACTGAAATTACGGCGCTAAAGGGGGCGAACTGCACTAGTTGTGGACTGAACTGAACCGTTCTTTGATATGGATAATATTGAACTTTCACTTTCTTCTGACAATTTTTTTTTTGTTTCATTAAACAAAAACAGTATTTCTAATAAAATTAAACAATTGACCATACATGGTAGGTATTTTTCTTACATACAATATGTAAAAAACACAAATTTAAATAAAATAAAGTAACACAAACAAATTTCTCAGTGATCAACTTTGATTTAAAACAAAAAATACACTTGCTGGAGAATAAAGCTCATCACTACTAAATAGCCACAATGCCACAACGCCACACTGCATCACCAAAATGAAACTTTGTTAGAAGCTATCATTTTTGTTCACTACGCGTACAAAATTAAATTAGATAATTTTTTTCTTTGTATAAACATACCACAATTTAGTTTTGTTCATTTCATACAAATTTCGTTTTGTTCGAATCTCATCTTTACACAAAAATTAAGTAAGTTTGAAACAGTTTTCAAAAATTATAATTATAAGCATAAATCTGTTGCGTTTAGATGGTATCATAAACGATCAAATTAAACTTCACAAAATTTCCACAGCAACTTATTCACTTTTTTAACTAAATCAAAACATTTTTAAAAAGTATTATAAATTTGTATAAGTGCTTACCTACTTACAAAACTAGTTGATTGTTTGAAAGACTGTTATTAATATGTGGTAAAATGAAGTGCTTTGATAAAGTTGATCTGTAGCATTATAAGTATGCGTCAAAATACTACAGACTAATTTAAGCGAATAAAATATTAAGACCCAATAAATAGTACATAAATATAATTCAATTGTTAATTTTAAGTTTAGAGTTTTAAGAACCTCTAATTCATTTAAATAAATTTATATACTTTTATCAGTTCCAAATAAACTGACAAACTTCTGACCTAATAAGACTGCTAAGCCATTCAGTGGTCTGAACTTTTTATTCGCTTTCTATAAAATGAATATGTTGTTGTAGAATCAATACAGCGAACTTATTGTTATTCAAAATTTGATGTTTGAGGGCTTCGACCTTAACTTTTCGGTATTATTTTTAATATCACTACCGACGCGTTAAAAGTACGTCCATATTCACTATTTTAGCGCACTCAAAGTGATTTACAATTAATAAAAAATCTGCGAAAGACTACGCCTTATCGATTTTAAGCAGTTCCACCTCTTACAACTACTACCACAAGATGATCTTCCTTTAGACCATCTTCAGTTACACTCTGGCATGTACGCTTCAGTAGTTCCGTAGAAAAGTCACATGGTGGGAAAGCGTATAGCACTCCAGTGGCTTCAGTATCTTTGTTCAGCAGTGAGATAACACCGGCAGCTTCCTTTTGCTTTAAATACGACACTAAATTTCGTAGTGGACGTGTTTGTACGCTGCTATCCTCCAGAGTGGTTGCAGCTGATGAAGCTAAACCTAAAAATATTGCATGCGACGATGACGAGCTAATGCGTTTTTGCACATCCTCCAATTTTGGTGGATCGAGACGCAAACGCTGCGTAATACGCAAGTTATGTTTTCCTTCTTCGTCGCGCATTAAGGAGTCGACAATATCCGCGTCTCCATCCGTCATATGGAATTTAGCCGGAAATAGTGAACTCTTTAGTATGAGTGCGCCCTGCCATACAACAGTGCACTTACGGGAAATATCAGGCAGAGTACGTGCGGTACTCAATGCACCGTTTCGACGTGAAGAAGAATCCGAGTCCGTCTCGGGTGAATGTGCGCGTTTGTGAGGTGAGCGTGAACGTGAACGGTCAGCACCGGGTTCACGTGAACCAGAACGTGCTCGCTCATATGAATCGCCTGGCGGACGACGCCATTCATCTTCAGCTCCAGCAGGTGGTGGCATCGACGATGTAGAACTGCCATGAATTGGACGATGCACATCATTATGATAGACATGGTATGAACCACGTCCACGACCGCGGTAGCCACCGCGACCCCTATAACCACCTCGTGGTGGATAAGGTGCATACCCACCTCGTGGAGCATAATGTGGTGTCTCTTCATAATGATAGTCATACTCCGGACGCCTATATTCAGGTGCCTCATCATAGCTCTTTGATTTAAATGGTGCAGCTGGGGTAGTTCCAGGTAATTCAGCAAAATCAGTACGCAAACGACGCTCGGGTCCACCCAAAGGAAAACCGCGCATTTCTTTTACTGCAGCCGAAGCTGCCTCGATGGTTTCATATTGTATATATGCACATGTCTCGCCTTTTTGGTATTCTATTTTCTTTATGACACCAAAACGATCGAATTCCCGCTCCAATTGTGTAACAGAAGTCCAAGCACCTAGACCTCCGATCCATATACGAGTAGCTGGTGTTACTTTACCATAACCAATCTTGCATTGGAACTTTCCAATATATTGGCCGGAAAGCTCTATTTTAGCACGATGTGCCATATCCAGATTTTGATAACGTACAAAAGCAAAAGCATTACCAGTACCTGGTGGGGGTCGCTTTATATCGATATCATCAACAATACCGTATTTACCGAATATACGACGCAACTCTTCATCCGAAATATTCACTTCTAAATTACCAGCAAATAGAGTCCGTGTTGCAAGTGGGTCGTCTTCTGGTTGCACATGATGCAAATAATTAGGAAATTTATCTTTCTTGCTTTCGGGCTTCTCATATGGAACATGTGGACGAGGTCCCATATGACGCATAGGTGCATACTGATGTGGTGGTGGTGGTCCATGCATATGTGGTGGCACACGATGCATTGGCGGTCCACGTGGGGGAAGTGGATATTCGTGATGAATTGGTCCACGATATTCCCGTGAACGACCATGCGGATGCATGGGTGGTCCATAACGGTCATACGGATCGATCGGTGGTCGACGATGCTCTATTGGACCAGTCGGACCCATAGGCGAACGTGGATAATGATATCGATCGTAGTCAGGGGGAGTTATCGAACGTCCACGAGGCCTAAAATTAGTAAATACAAAAATGAAATTGATTAATAAAAAGTCTATAATCAAAAAGGGTCCACACACACCTGTATTCATTATGTGAAGAAGACTCGTAAACAGGTTCCACCAATGCCATTTTATCATACAATACAATGCGCGGCTTATGATGTTTTGCTTCACGAGCATCCTCAGACGTTCTAAAACAAACGTAAGCAACACGCTCATCCAAATCATGAGATATACGAATGCTGAAGTCACCGAATTTCTTGTATTCACGATACAATGTTTCCTTAATGAAATCGTCAGAAGCTTTAGGATGCAAAGCACTAACACATAACACTTTATATGTTGGTCTTTCCGCCACAGGTGGGGGCCCGCGTAAATATTCTTCACGATGGGGTGAAACACCGTAACGTGCTCGTGGACTTGGTGACCGGCCTATCCGACGTCGTAGGCGATCTGGAGACATGCGTTCGGGAGAATCGCCTGGAACTCCGCTACCATTATCATAACCGCGACCCATAATAGTTCTACCGTGAGAAGATCTTCCTAAATGATTGCTCCTGGTTGGTGAATCTCCTGAAGCACTGCGTTTCATACTATGTAGTTAATAACAATATTCTTAATTTCAGTTGAGCTTCTATGAGCGCTCAAAAGAATGTAGCCCTACCTGCTGTAAAATTATTATTACTCTGAACGGACTATTTATAGATCAGCCTGTAAGGAATTAAAAATTAGATTATCATTAATACAATAACAAAGAAGGGATCCACACCAATAATATAAGCAATAACCTAAAAAATAGCAGCTATATTTAATTTTTTATTTTAATCTTTCCAAACTAACTAAAAAGTTACCGTACGGACTTTATATCATTCTCGAGTTACAAATAGAGATCTCATACCTGTTTATTCATAAAATTTACGATTGCAAAGCATAGAATGGAACCAAAAATTATGTATGTATACTGGTGCACATACGTGTAGATGTATGTATGTACACACATCTCTGTATGTACTTACATTTGAAGATAATAAAAGTGAGAAAAAAAAAAGTTTAGGGATACACAATTTTTGGATTTATGCTGCATAAAAATTATAAATTTATATTATATTTTATTTAAAAGTAAATGTACATATTACTGAAACAGAAGGAACTGACCGCCAAAAACAGCCGCCTAGAAAGAAATTTTCACTCTATTTGCTTTTCACTAACTTACTAAACTCAACTCAAATTGCCGAATATTCAAAGAACTCGTCGAATATGCAAAGTCATTTTGCATAAAATATTTGGTTAAATATTCCACTTATGGTTATATTTAGTTATAAACACTGAACTTATGTAAAAATGAACGCTGAATAAAAATATATGAAAAATTTTCTGTATACTCGAATGAAAAGAATAAATTTCCAAAATGGCGTCAGTACTATGCACAACTTGAAAATATTTTAGCACATTATAAGTTTAAAATTAAATAAAAAATCGAAATATATTTTTGCACTTTGCACTCACCGTATATGATTTCACAAAATTTGTACAATTTTGTTGAAATTTTTCCACAAGTATATAATATTTTACTCAAAACTCACAGAGTATATTAAAAACGACTTTACGCATTCACAAAGCCACCAGATTTGACGCAATAAATTACAGTGCTGCCATCATGAATTCAACGTATGCTGCCACATATCCAATAAAGGTTTGAATGTGCTGCCACCTATTATCTTAGCTATAGCTTACCAGATCATATTTTTAATAGCCCTGACAGACGAGCAAAATTAATGCGCCTTAAGCAACGCTAATGCGAATTGAAATTTTATGGTGACAGACGGCAGGCTTGTGTATTTAGACAGCTGATAGTGAAATTTATTTCTTTATTAAAAAAAAAGTGGAGTAAAAGTGAATAAGATAAATTATTAAAAGAAATTTTGGTAATTTTGGAAAATCAATATAAATTTAACGAAAAAATTCGTTTATTATTATCTACGTTAAAAGATAATAGAGTGAAATTAATAGCAATAATTGATTGTAATGCAGAAAAAGTGTGCAAAAAAGTTAAGAATATTGGAAAAATGGATAGCAAGAGTGCGACATCTGTCAATAAATAGCAAAAATCGGCCATTTTTAGCAGTGTTGCCTACTAAAATTTAGTAAATTCAACCAAATGCACGGAATTCTTGTGCATTACAAACTTGCATTGGCATGGGTAAAATGCGCAAATAAATGTAAATTAAGCCCGCTAATGCATATTAGCGCTGTCGTCTGTCAGGGCTATAAGACATGGTATTGAAAAGTTGTTTGGCTAGTTCATATAACACTTTTTCTTCGCTTTGCGCAGATATTTGTTTTGTTGGATGTAAAATTCATTATAAATCGGAGAAACACGAATTTTTAATAGTTGAATTTTTGAATTTTATTAGTTCTGAAGTGTTTTAAGGGGTAAAATTTAGAATAGCATCCCCGAATTTCGGGGATAAAATGTGTACCACTGGAAAGGTGAGGTTCTCCAGATCACGAAAATATTATTGCCGCTTACTTGTAGTTTTAAAGATATCTGCATATAAGTCTATAAGTCTGCGGCAACTATATATATATATATATACTTTCGTGATCTGGAGAACGTCACCTTTCCAGTGATACACATTTTATTCCCGAAATCCGGGGATGCTATTCTAAATCCCAGCCGTTTTAAGTAATATATAATAAAAATTTAAATTTAGTTGAGGAATGCAAGGACTTGCGTCACTGTATTATGTTACTATTTTTATACCATTAATTTGAAATTCGGTAACCCTATTTATCGGTCAATTGCCTGCATTTTAATTATTTGTATTTTTAATGTGTTTATTTTATAAATAGTTTGACAAAAATTTTTCATACATACAAAGAATGTATACTTATCAACGCGACGATGCGTAAATATCACCAGCTTTTGTTAGTTATAATATCTTGTATTAGCATAATTGTCTTGCTCACATACAAGAGTGAAAATTCACGTTTAAAAGATGTACTAAGTGCTGTGCACTTCTTTAGCCGCAAGGATGCGGATGAATTGCGATTATTGAATAACTTCACAGCAGCGGAAGACGACATCATTGATTTTAATCGACCATTGCCAGTTTGGCAGCTGATAGGAGACTCGTTTCATGCATACGCCTCGTTTTATCAACGCAATGATCTTGTGTCTTCCGGCGGAGAAGTTTTAACGCTTGTAACCGGTAAAACTGGGGCAGCAGTAAATTTTCGCTGTAAAGCACATTACGACGATGGACGCGATATTCAAGGCAAATTCCGATTTCAACACTTGAATCAAGAAGATAACATAGATGCTGCATTTACAAATTATGTATTTTATTGCCGTCTTAAAAATGACTTAGGAGAACCAAATAGCATAGTTTATACCGATCTGACTGGTGATGGCATTAATACGAATCGCAAGTTACGTTTACGTTTTGTGAGAAGTACACAAGGAAGTAATGTTCCACAAACACAGGTGGCCATTTGCATGAATTTGGTCACGTTTAATATGAGCAGTAGTTTCGGCAAAAGTTATTCGAAATTAATTGAATTCTTTATACATCATTATGTTGTTGGCATCAACCAGTTTATCGTTTACAATGGTGATGAACTAAACGAAATTCTTTTAAAAAAGCTTATGAAACATAAAAATATACATTTACAATCGTTGCCTTTCAATTTCCCTTTTGCCCACAACAAAAATAATACATCTAGTTTGCGTGAACTCATTAAGACAGATTGCTTACTGCGTAGCATGCACAAAGCAAAATATGTTACTTTGCTAGAACCAAACGAATTTTTCTTTCCAAATGCCAAACTAAGTGACGAAAATTCAGTACTATATTCATTGAATTCATATAGTACCTCTGAGACTATATATGAGTTACAAACTTACTCAGTTTGTATTGATGGAAAGAATGAACTACTTTCAAATAATAGCTTTTATGATCCAGAAGTGTTGCAGCCACACAAGATAAACATTTTCAGACCTGTGGTCCCTTCTTCCTCTACAAGTAGTACTACTAATTTGGCTCCGTCATTAGCTTTTGCTCATAGATACACCGACTGCGTACATGTGGGAAATGATGGCCTACATATGTTGCAAAACTTGCTGCGTCAAGATTTCATGAATAATTTGATTAAAATTAGAAAAGAAGTACGAGAATTAATGTATAATTAAACTAGTGATAAAAATTATGAATTTAGACTTATAATCAATTTCATCTGCATTAAGAACGATTAGCTACATTGAGCATAACATTACTTTTAGAAATATGCATTAATGAATCTTACTACGACAGCAATGTTATTTATTTCGTTTAGAAAATGCTAACGCGTTCATTTATTGAATAAATACTCAAACACATTTATGTAGTTGCATTTTATTACATTAATGTTATTTTTATCAATAAGTTGAAAAAATTGTATTCAGTGGGTATATAAGGTTTACAATTTAGTTCAGTCGCTGCATTATTGACGCATTCTTTAGACCAGCTAATTCAATCGTTGCAGCTTCATCCGTAAGTTCACGGGTTGGGAATGAGGACACTAACCTAAAATTACCCTCCGCATATTGTGGTCTGGCACTATATAACAAATAATCAACAATTAGTAATGTAATTTTACAAAAGTTGTCTTTTTTACTTAATAATGTAGCGATGTATATCAGCAACTGTGTGATTGAGATTGAATTGGGCGGTTAAACGAGAACCGTCAGCTAGACGTATTTGTAACGTCGTTGTTGGCTGAGAAGAATCAATCTTAAGGTTTGCTTTAGCGGCGCTTTCATCCTCTTTAATATTAACAGCTGTTGTTGGTTTTGCAGTATTTGAAGCTGGTGCTGTTGATGCTGCTCCTTCAACGTTTGGTGTGGGACTAAAACATATATATTAAGTTATAAATAAATATAGAAAAACAATATTAATCACTGTAAGAATTTTTACCTTCCCAATGTGTGACCGGAACCTTTAAATTTAGGTGGAACTGTTTTCCTTTTATAATCCTCGTGACGATGATCCTCCACGTCAACATTAACAACCCATCCCATTTCAAATAATTCGTGAGGTATTTCACTGAATTTATCAAATAAATGCTTGAACTCTGTTATTTGTAATAAAAGTATAGTATATTTACCCGCGCATGACAGTTTCTAAGAACTCTTTATTTTCGGGGTCATCATATAGACGTAGTTCACCATCATCAATGGAGAATCCCTGGCTCCATAATTTCAGCACAACAATAGGCCTCTTTTCACCCGTTGCATTAGCATCGTCCTGTTGCGAACCTACGACGGAATGGTCTGTATCGGTCATGCCCAACCGTACACCTTGACCCCATTGTACAGCACCAGAAGTTGATTGACCGGTTGAAGTACTAGCAGATTCGCCGGTATTGTGTTCTTGTGCCATTCGAAACATGTCAGTTAACTGTTCGCGGAAATTTTTACGTTTTGGTGGTCCTAAAACTTGCTGGCCTGAACGTTCGGAACCACCAGCATAAAACGCTTGTCCCTCTTCCTCGTTAGATGTACGCTTTGTCATATCATTTAGTGTTGCTACTCTGATTATATTATATATAAATAAATATAAATTCAGGAATCAAAAGTTCATAATTGCATATTTACTTTGGCTTATCTGAACTTTTCTTAGTAAAACTGTCTGCGGCACCGGTTTCTGATCGCACCCGACTACTTGAATTTGTAGGTGCTGGTTCAATATTCGCTCCACCTGAATTTCTTTCAGTTGGTTGTTCATCGTTTACACCCTCTCCATCAACTTGATTGCCAAGGAAATTGGAAAGTGCATCCTGAAATCATATTATATGGATGCATTAGAACCGGAAGAAAGTTCTTCAAGTTTTCTCACCTCTAGCGACCAATTGGAACTAGCTAAATAAAATCTGGCGACATTTTCATCTCCACCGCTTATTTCAATAAATTGTGCGATCAATTCATCGTTGTTAGACATATTTTTAGCATTCAAATCTTATTTTCTTCTCGTTGCACAGAATTAGGAAATTAAAACAATGATTTCACAGATTTAATACAAAATCAATTGAAGGTTACCAGACTGAACTAACAAATGACAATACAATGTGCTGCCATATATTTGATAGTCTTTAACGTCAAAAAATGGCATTTTTAATATTTTTGATTTCATTATATTAAAAAATATTAAGTTTATTAATATCATATACTTTATTTTTGAATATCGTTTGGCATTTCTTCATGATTAAGTCCTGAATAGTATATTTCATTCGACATATATCAATAAATTGACGTCTATATCAACGTATTCACCATTAATATTTTAATTCACCATGATATTTTGTTAAGCGACCATTTCGATTTTCAGTAGCTCTTTGACAGCGGATACGTGCAACCGGAAAGTCCGTATTACAAATATGATTTAAATTAGTAATTGCTTTGGAATATTATTATTGTGACTAATTTATTTAAAGGGCTTTCCATATTAAGAAAAGTAGTTTTGGTTATGTGCATCAAAACATAAGATGTGTTCTTGTTTCAAGTGTAGAATTTGCTTCAGCACGCTGCATGTTTCGAAAGTAAGTATTACAAATATGTATTAATTAATTACGTATTTACTTATGAGACATGTAAACATTGGATTTTATCACCATATATTACCTTTTGCGCTTAATTCCCTTTTACCATAATTCCGTACACTCATTCTCTAACCCGTCAATTCGATAATTGCTTATATTTTTAAATATTTGCTGAATAATTAACGGCACTGTTTATTTATTATACAATGAGTGATTAATATCCAATTCTACGAGCTGTTGCGAAAACATCCAGACTTAATCTCGCAAGATATTTTTATAGCCTAAACAAAGTTTCTTAAGTTTGCCACGTAGTTTGTAACACCCAGGGAATGTCAGATACCAGCATGAAAAGCTAAGTCGGCTTAGCCATGTCTATCTGTGAACTAGACCTTCAGCTTTTAAGAAACCAATCTAAAATTTTTCACACGTCCTTTTCTCTCCAAGAAGTTGCTCATTTGTCAGTGGCATATACATATGTGTGTAGCTGCCAAGCAAACTAAACCTCACGACAGTCAGGCCTACGTAACCGGAACGGACCCGGACTATGAAATTGGCAAAATTCTGCCGCTACAGCAACAAAAACAATAATCAACTGCCCTTGTATTAAAAAACATTTTTTACAAGATATTTTCACAAAATTTAGCATAGTCATTATTCAAGGCATCTCTACAATTTCCGCAGAAATTATTCCGATCGAACCACCTTAACATAACATACTATATAACTCATACAAACTAATAGATCAAAATCTAGTTCGTTTATGAAATCTTTTGTATTCGTAAAAGGTATTATTTCTCACAAATGTCAAACAAGAATAGATAGTGAAAAATAAAATTATATTGAGTTTTATTACATTTAAAATAACTTTACATATTTAAATTTACATATATAATATTAAATAACATTTTAGAAATATATTTAGGCCATCTCTTTGCTTCAGCGTTTATTGATTATAGATAATTTTGTGTTTGTTTTATGCAAGAACATCATTTTATCTATTCTATCATTTCTTATCGTAATCACTCTGCAAAAGGATAAGCATTTAAAAAACCATATGAACAAATATATATAAAAATTTAGTGTAAAATACCGTATATGTATGTATTTAAATTTTATTTATAATTAATGTATATAAAATATGCTTTATGCATGATGCGCCGACAAATACTACTAAATATTCTTATCAAAGCGTGTTAGTTAACAACATATCATTATTTATTTGAATTGAATTTTCTAAAATGCATTTAGGTATGTACTTAAATATACAATAAGCTGTATTCATAATAATTATTTATGGAAAATTACAACTACAAGTGAAATTAAGATTGTTGAGCCGTAGAGCAATCTAAAAGTAATATCTATAGTATGTACATGTAACAAACACTGACACCGCAACGATGAAATGTTGAACGTCATAAAACATAAGTGTATCAATATAAACCCACCAATCAATGCTTAGGTATGTGGTGGCCGTGGAGACAATCACTGAATTAACGGACGCCAAACAAGCTATTTTAGCGTGAAAATAATTTGCCCTTTAATGTGTTGATAATATTCATATTTTTATTTCATATATTTCCATAAATATGTAATGTGTATGAACGTGAATGCAATCATTCCATTAATCAAACGTTTTGTGATGTGTTGTGTTTTAGTGTTTCGCAAAAATGAAATAAATAAATAAAATCGAAATTAGTACTACAATTGAGTAAATGAAGTTCGCTATAATTGATTAATTGAAGATAATTGTAGTTACCTGTAAATAATGGGTGAAGAGTACTGTGAGGCCGATACCCAAACCGACCGCTAATAGATGTGACAGATAGAGTTTGGGGAATGGGCGACGTTTGCGCAGCAGAATACCCAGTATCGTTGATTTGCGATCTGAATAAGGTGGATAACGGCCGCTGAAATAGAAATGTGTTAGTAAATAGTAATTGTTAAAAGTTTAATGACCTATTGCAAACTTACGATGCCAGCAGTTCGCCGAGCGGATGCAGATCCTTGCCAAGGCACGATTTCTTATGCGTGAATGTTTCAAAACCATATTTACCATGATAGCGTCCCATGCCGCTGGATCCGACACCGCCAAATGGCAAAGTGTCAACTTTTATAGGGGAAAAGCGTATTAGTTTGTTGATAAATATTGTTATTCAAGAAAGAAATAGATTCGGTGGAATTTAAGTAATGAGCAAAACTTAAAAGTAATAACTTTTTATAAACAATCCTTATTAAATAATAATAATAATTATTAAATAATGGTTAAAGCGAGACTAAGTAAAATAAAGTAAAATTATTAATTATGCATGCAAAAAATTAAGGAATGCAAAATTGGAATTAATATATGTAAATAAAAAACAAATATTATTTTGTAGTTATTTTTAGCATGCAAATTTTTGAAAAAAAAAAAAATAATTATTATGCAATATTGTATAACTTAAATTTTAGTAAAGCAAGTTTTAAGTTAATATTAGCCAAAGAGGATGAAGATTTTTAAAGTAAAGCGTGCTACAATAAAGCTTGTGATAAAATGATATATATTTACAACTATTACGGGGGTATTCTAGTCTAAAAATTTTGGAGATTCAAAAGTACCTTCCTAGAGGCAACTGGACCGGTTTAAGCTGTGGACTAAAGTTAAAATACGTCTCTCTCTATGACATGAAGCCAAAAAATGGCAAATTGAAATTTGTGATATTTTTACAAAATTCGGCAAAGTTAAAAAAATTACGAAAAATTCGACATTTTTTTTTGTGTGTAGCCGCCAAATGACCATAAGCGTAGTGATTATGGCGACGAGGACACCGCCATTCCCTTCTCTACTTCAAGGACGCACAACTCAATGAGAACAAAATATTTCATTTAATTTTGTGTACATTTTAAATATAATAAGCAAATAATAAAAAATGTATAGTAAAAATATCCAATGCTTTTTTATCAATTGCCAAAAAATGCTCAAAATTCGGGCCTCTAGACTGAATACCCCCTTAAATCTTAATATAATAAATATTATTTTATTTCTTTATTGGTTAATTTACAATATTTTAGTTTAATAATTCGCTGTTACTAGTAAAAGCTTTAGTTCAAGTGCATTTGCATATGGTATTTTATTTTTTCTTAAGTGAACAAATTGAAAATTTAATTTCAAAACACTCAAAATTTAAAAATTTGGTCAAAACTGTATTAAGTAAAAAAATTAAAAAAAATAAGTAATAGTATTAACTTTAACTATTTTAACTTTTTATGTGCATTTTTATAATTTATACATTATATAGTAGATTATGTGCAAAATTTTGCACGTAAATACCTCCAACGTGCAATATGGTCTCATTACTGCAAAATCCGCCGCTGGTTGTGTTTTGTTTAAATTCTTTAACTACATTCGAATTTGTGGAGAAAACGTAGATCACTAAAGGCTTCTCCCTATTTTATGAAAATTCATATTTTACAGTTAAATAAGGCATCAAAAATGTACACACATAACTAATTAAGTGAGTTTCCAAGTAGAATGCAATTTGCAAGTTTGCGTACTGATGGGGATGCTTATGACAAATTTCTATATTTTGACCGAAAGTAACAATGCACATATGAATATGTATGTGTGGAAAATAATTACAAAACGTACATACGCCTAAAAGTTCTTCAAAAAACTTACTATTTTAAAGTATAAATAAAACAGATCAAAATAAAATCAAAAGAATAAATAAAACTTTAAATTTGTACTGATTCAATATGTAAATTACTAAGTTTTTAGCTTCAAATAACTATTTCTTTGATAACTGTTGGAGGAATATCATAGCCAATTGCTTTACCGTTACTAGCGCTGAAATAGACTTATCGAAAGAGCAGCTGACAGCGGTCACTTAGAACGAAGTCTTCAAATTTACACAAATTTAGTAGCACCAACTCCAATTTAGTTTTGATTTTTATAAGTTTAGAACAAATATGGTTCATTTCTACACACAATCATTCATTCAATAGCAGAAATACTAATAATTTCACCCAAGCACCGTATACATACATACATAAATTACCGCTATAATTACAGTAGGAATTGAAATATATTTACAAAAGGGTTTGCATTATTTAAATTATAGCACACGTAGGAGTTTAACGCGCCAACACCACTTTGCACCACTTTGGAAATGCATTTAGCTGTACAAATTAATAGGAAAATAAACGGGCAACTCAACAAGTTGACATTGACTGACACACTCAATGCCCGTGTGCGGGTAAACACAGTTTAAGGGAGCCGTTGTAGCATTTATTTGTTTGTTTTGCTGCTTCAATACAAGTCTTCGCTTACCAGCATAATGCATTATAGTGTCGTTCATACACATTCCGCCCGATTGGATGTCGCGTTTAAATAAATTTTGTACCTCAGCCTCCGCTGTGAATATATACGCGCAAAGTGGTGCTTCTCTGAGTTTGTTTTTATGCCAATTTGTGTGTTGCAAGGTGTATAGTTATGTTTATTTTATTTTATTTATTTTTTGTTTTTTTTTTTTTTTTTTTGTTTTACACATTTTAAATTTTTGGACGTACACAAATGTAGGTGGAAGACATTTTATTTGACGTTGCGAAAATAAATGAATGTAATAAAAAATTAATAAATGAATATCAAATGAATAATGTGACATTTAAGAAGAAATTTGGTCGTAACCATATATAAATTGGAAATATCGCACACCCAACAGTATTATAGCCATTTGGGAAAGATTCTTGTGAGTCATTTTGCAGACAATTAATATCTTATCTAATTGATCTAACTAAACTCCTAGCAACCAGTTTTGTGTAGACATTTCTAACTAGAAAATATAAATTTTAACCTTCTTATAGGAGAATGAGGTCTAGGTATTCCAGGTAAAAAAAGTTGAAAATTCAACTCAACTCAAACAATATGCTTCCAATGGTATTATACCACATATGTATCTATACCCTGAATGAGTGTATTATGTTTGTAAGTCAGAGTTCCTATAGAGAATATACATTTGAACTTCCCTAACTCATGTTACCATTATCCACAAAAGAACTTCGCCGTTCCCACGACAGTCGGGTATACGTAACCGGGACGGACCCGGATTTCTAACCGGCCAGGGACTGTCAACTCGGCAGAATTCTGCCGATAAAACAACAAAAAAAGAACTTCGAGAGAGACTTCGAGTTATGGAAGTTCACTGTACATATAAATGGTTAAATAGTTTTTAAGATATTGTTCTGAAGTTTTGCACACGTCTTTTTTCCCAAGAAGCTGCGCATTCGTCGCGACCTTCGAAATCGTACTTCTATAGCAGCTATATGCTATACCATACAATCTGGTTAATTAAAATTAAGTTTTTATGTGGAAAACTTTTTATATGACAAGACATCTTTACGAAATATGGCAGACATTATTGTCCAAGGAAACTATATATCTAAATGTATTGTTCAGGTTGGACTAGGGCCTATCGCTACCTTATAAGCTGATCGATCAAAATTAAGTTCTTGTATGAAATATTTTTTATTTGACAAAATATCGTCACTAAATTTGTCACAGGTTATTGTCCAAGGAAACGCTTTAATATCTGAATGTATTGCTCAGATCCACTATAGCATTTAGCTACCATGTAAACTGTCCGATCAAAATGAAAAAAAGTCATATTATGATATTATTGGTTGTCAAAAAAACTCTTGCGGTATTTTCGCTAGTTGGCGCTGAAAGCGCGTAGTTCTAGTTTTATTCGTCGCATCGGGTCATGCTATACCTTTTTGGAAAGCTCATTTCACGCGCTAACACATGTTTGATTGATTGTCGTTTCTTTTAAGTCGTTCGTGAGTTATAGCGTCGCAAACATGGAGCAAAATAAAGAGAAAATACGGCATATTTTACAGTACTACTACGATAAAGGCAAAAATGCATCTCAAGCCGCCAATAAAATTTGTGCAGTTTATGGACCCGATACAGTTTCCATTTCCACCGCACAACGATGGTTTCAACGTTTTCGTTCTGGTGTAGAGGTGGTCGAAGATGCGCCACGCTCCGGAAGGCCTGTCGTCGAAAATTGCGATAAAATCGCTGAATTGGTCGAAAGATACCAGCATAGTAGTCATCAAACCGTTATAAACCAGTTGAAGAAGCTTGGAGTCACTAAGAAGCTCGATGTATGGGTGCCACGCGAATTGATTCAATAAAAATACCGCAAGACTTTTTTGACAAAAAAATGTGTATTGGAATGCTAAAAGGCTTAATTTTTAAAGTTATCACCATTAAGTACCTATTTCAGCCTAATAATTTCGAAAAATAATAATAATGGTGATTCGGCAATATCCATCATATGCGAAGATATTGTTGCGCAATAAACAAGATTTTCTTAATCGAACCTTTATAAACACGTGATAATCTTGTTGATAATGTTTAAGTCCAAATACTTATTTATTTCTAAAAAAAAGTAGTAAAAAAGTAGATTGGGTGTGCGATAACAATGAACAAATGTCGAAGTTTAAGTGTGATCATAAAAAGATACACAAATCTTTGTGCATTAATAGTATACAATATTATTTTCATGAACATACATACTTGTATGCATTTTTTATTTTTTAAATTTTTTTCTTTGTACGTGGACATGTGTTTGCTTACCTGGAATTGATGAATTTGATTGCATCGTAGGCATTTTCGACTGTGAATATGGGCAAAAGTGGGCCGAAAATCTCCTCTTGCATAATAGGATCATCAGCTTTAACATCTGTTAATATTGTGGGCTCAATGAAACGTTCAGAGGCATCATAATTCCCACCAACAGCGACTTTGCCGCTTTTCATTAGACCAAGCAGGCGTCTAAAGTTTGAATTAAAAGAAGTTATATTAGTAAAATATATACATATAATTATGTATTTGTATTATTCACTGGAAATTGTTATGATTGATAATTCGACTGAGATCTGGACTGCTCTTGATATCCTCGCCATACCACTCTTTGAGCACGTCTTTTGCTTCGGCAATGAATTTCTCTTGTATTTCTTTCGAACACAACACATAATCGGGTGCTATACACGTTTGACCGCAATTGATCAGTTTGCCCCAGAGTATGCGTTTCACAGCCGTACGCAGTTCAACAGATTTATCAATGTAACAGGGACTAAAAGAGATAAGTGTTAGAAGACAAATTATAAAAAACATATATTTATGCAAAATAACTTATAATTAATCAATTAAAATGGCATACCTTTTGCCACCCAATTCGAGTGTTACCGGCGTCAAATACTTATTGGCGGCAGCGTGTATAATTTTGCCCACTCTTGTTGAGCCTGTGTAGAAAATGTAATCGAAGCGTTGCTTCAATAATTCAGCCGTTTCGGTTGGACCACCGCACACAACTGGATAGCAGTCCTATTTGGATTAGAATAGTGTGAAATTTTAGTGTAAATATTTAGCGCCATAAAAGAACATTTGTAGAGGCGCAGTGATTTCAACTTGATCTGAATTTCAGTTGAAACTACTCTACCTTTAGACAATAAGACTAAAATTGTAAAACAGACTAATTTTGTAAGATATTCTTAAGTAATACTACACTTACATTATCCAAATATTTCGGCACCATCTCCGTAATGAATTTGGCGCAATTGGTAGATATTTCACTTGGTTTAAGCACAACGCAGTTGCCAGCAGCTATGGCAGCTGCAACTGGTACCAACAACAGTTGAAGTGGATAATTCCAAGCGCCGATCACCAGCACCACGCCATAGGGATCATTGAAAATTTGCACATCGTCCAGTAGATTAACAAATGATTTTTCCGGCTATTATAAAATTGTTATATAACAACGAAAGGATATGTAAATCGCTACTATGTAGTACACACCGTTTCGGGTTTAACCCAGTCTCCCAAATTGTATAGTATGTGTTTGATGTCATTTTTAAGAAACTCTGTTTCTACCACCAAACTTTCTTGCTTCGGGCGCCGCAAATCTGCATCGAGCGCGTTAATCATCTCATTTTCATGTTCTTCATACATTTTCAGTAGATTCTCCAACTGTTTTCGCCTAGAATGGAACAAATTTTGATAATGTTAATCAAAAGTATATATGTATGTATACTCAAGCGAAATACTACAAACGATTATATTTCAAAGCTTTTCGAAAAGTTGATATAGCAGGACCAAAGAGACAGTTGTTTTTCCCCGCATGACACTAACTACCTCTTTGCATGCCTTGCTAACCCTACACATCTGACACCCCTCTTCCTATGATGCGACACCGTCGAAAGAGCACGTTTCCTGGACCTACCTTTAGATGATCTCTATGACAACTTATCTAATCCTTACTATCCTAAGAGGAATTAGGTAGCCGTTACAACAACAACATATAGTTACTTTCTATGGATGCTGTTTTTATTTACATACATACATATAAAGGTAAGTAACAAGGTTAAATACCTAGGTCTCACTCTGGATTCTACCTTACGATGGAAGCAGCACGTGAACCAAACGGTAGCCAAGGCAACAAAGGCCCTGATGGTATGTAAACGGCTGGCGGGTAGATCCTGGGGATGTAAGCCAAAAATCATTAGGTGGTTATACACCATGATTGTCCGACCGATTATTACATACGGGGCGGTGTCCTGGGCCTCCGTGGCGGCACAGGCTTCGGTGGGAACCCAACTGGCCAAACTACAGCGGCTGGCATGCTTGTGCATGACGGGAGCCATGCGGACCTGCCCTACGGCGGCTCTGGAGGTCCTGCTGGAGCTCACACCGCTCCATATAATAATAGGTCAAGTTGCCAAGAACTCACTTCTGCAGATAACAGCGGAGGGTGGTGGCAAAGGCAAGATAATTTCGTCCCAGAGGATGGAGAGAATAAGCGGTGATATTCCTATTGCCCTCCTCCCAAGGGACGGCATCAGCAAAACGACCCACCTAACAAGGAAGTTTAAGGTTACCCTTGGTAGTAAGAGTGAGTGGAACGACACCACTCTTGAGCAAATGCTAAGGGATAGCACACTGAGGTGGTACACCGATGGCTCGAAGACATCGGAAGGAATAGGTGCGGGTATCGCGGGTCCGCGTACCAAGCTTGCCGTTCCGATGGGAAACTTTCCGAGCATCTTCCAAGCCGAAGTTCTGGCCATAAGTCGGTGTATTGAGATAAACCTTCACCGAAACTATCGCAACGAGCGAATAGCTATAATCAGTGATAGTCAGGCGGCACTAAAAGCGATTTCCTCTTACGAAATCAAATCGCTGCTAGTGCAAGAGTGCAGAAACAGGCTTGACAACCTAGCCGAAAAGAACCAGGTACACCTTATCTGGGTGCCTGGTCACAGGGGAATAGCCGGCAATGAGCTGGCTGACGAGCTTGCCCGCTCCGCAGCCTCCACTGCTATGTTGGGGCCAGAGCCATTCACTGGAGTGGGTCCCCATACGGTGAAGGAACTGCTCCGCAAAGAGGAAAGAGCGTGCAGAGAGGCACACTGGCAGCGAGCGCACGGGATGCGTCATGCCAAACTGTTAGTGGGGGGGTATAACCAGAAGAGGTTCGAGATTATAATCAACCTCCCAAGAAACAAACTCAGGCTCCTGGTCGCATTCTACACCGGCCACTGCAAGCTAAGAAGGCATTTATCTAACATGGGCCTCTCAGCTTGCGCAAACTGCCGGTTCTGCGACAGTGAGCCTGAAACCCCGGAGCACCTGCTATTCGACTGCAACGCAGTCTGTAGGCGCAGGTCAAAGGCCCTCGGATCCATGTTTCCGGATAGGGGTCACACTGCCTCGCTAGCACCCGGTAGGATACTGGACTTTATCAATATGCTGGGGCTAAGCGAGTCTTTGTGAGCTAGGTGAGGGCACAATAGACCCATGGTCGCAGTGCATGCCTCAATCAACAATCTATCTATCTATCTATAAAGGTGTCGAGCTTTAAGTATTTAAAGGAGAGTAAAGAGATTAACTTAGGATTGAGATGACAGCCTTTGACTAGTATAAATCCAAATTTGCTGCCGGTACTATTCATTATGTTGTTTTTGTACTAGTATAAATAGTTTTTGGGAAATTAATGTGATGGCTGTCTAGGGTCGGGTATAAATTCGAGCGCGTTCCAGGATCTATCCCTTCTATTGGGTTCTTGAGTGTTTTTTTAAGAACAAGTGAACTAATTGAGACCACTTCGTTCGCACGAAAGTCGGGTCTAAGTAACCGAATGGAGTCGGATTTTTATCCAGCTACGGCACCATTCCTGGTAAGTACTTGAGGAATATTTTCTGCCACTTAAACAACAGACCATTACTATAAATTGAGCCAACAAGTTAGTTGTGATGTTATAGACTTAGTAGAAATTAGTGCTCTATGTGATTATAGACTAAGGAAGAGGAGCTCTAAAACTCCTAAATTTTATATTTAGGTCAGGGTTACTTATAAATAAAGAAAAAGGATAACGTATATACAGTGCAAACTGTGGCTTTGGAGTAGTTAACCTTTCTTAAAGTATTACACTTGTACAGTACAAGCTCGGGGACATGCATATGGACATATTTATGTATGAACCTTATGAACCTAGCTTCCGTTTTAGAGATTCATTCAATTCATTATTGTGCTCGATATTATCTTTTGGAGACTCTATGAATGTATAAAGATAAGGGAGTATTATAGTCTAGCTATAAAAACAAAATCGATTTTATTTTATTATATTTTTTTTTTTTCAAGTTTAGCTATGAAATGAAGTTTGCGGAAAGACTTCTTTGTAGATTTGTCTGCGTCTGGAACTGACCATATCACAAAAATTGAATTTTTATTATTTTAAAAAATTCGAAACAGACAAAACATTCATTAAGTAGTGATATTTATACATCATTCCAACATTTTTACTCGATAAATATTCTCTTTTGTGCAACTTTTTCATGAATTTAATTACCTTTCCCTCTTCCTATATTCAAAACTTAACGACTTTCAAAAATTAAAGACAGTATAATAACCTTTACAAAATAACCAAAATTTTCCACATTCAAATTATATTTTTAAATAGTCGCTATAAATGACTAATAATCTGAACTGCAACCTGGGCTTTTTTTCTAATCTAAACGAGTTTTTATTCATATGTATGTACATTAGAGCAGGTCAAGTCAAAAAAATCAAAAAAAAAAAAAAAATTATATGCGGGAAATGTTCAACGAATCATTCTAAACAACATTGTCTAAGAAACTATGGGACTAAAACCGGTTTCGAATCAGCGACTTTTAACGAAAAAAAAAATTGTCATCAGTTTTTGAGATATCCGAATGAAAGTTAATTCGTGCGTGCATTTTAATATTGATCACACGATTAGTCGGACTTATTAAACTTTGACTTGAGAATCACTGACTAAAAACCGGTTTTAGATCCTTAAGTCTCTTAAGTGATTTTACAGAAAAAAATCGACCCGCACTAATGTACACACATAGTACATATGTATGATGATGATTTTTTAGCAACACAAGGCGGGAGTTGAATAATAATTTGCTGTGATCCCGAAAATGCCTTAATATGAACTTGTATGCCCTTATACAATGTTTCATATGTATGTAACAGAAACAATGCAACTCTCAGCACGAAAATTAAAAAAAAAAAAAAAAAAAACAGCTGATTTAAATGACTCCACTTTATATGTGCACAGTTAACAAACATATGTTCATAAATACCCATCTATACATATATGTATGTATTTTATTTGAAAACGGTATCTGACAAGAGACAAAACAACAGCAGTGTTAAATGGCAAATGGCAAGGTCAATGTTAAGTTTATAATAATAGATAAATAAAAAAGCGCACACTTAACTTATGCAAAAGAAACCGTTGAATATATATGAGCACACTTATTATCATACTGTATGTGCATTATCCTATTTATTTATAAGTAAACCGGACCCGACCTTTGTAATTTAGGTTTTGTTGCACTTCAAATGAGTTCTTACACCAGACAGGAGGTTAATAAGCCTGCTGAACGAGCAAACAAAATGCAGACAAAAGATATATTAACATACATACATATATACAACCAAACAGAATAAAATTTAGAATAAAACCCCAAAAATATTGTACTTAGTCTGAAAATTTACAGATTTTTTACAGTACTTTGCACTAAAATAGAAACTGACAAAATATATGGAAATATATAGAAAACTGAACTGTCACTACATATGTATATGTATGTACATTTTGTTGGAAGATATTACTAATAGAGTTTTATTTAATTGGAATTGCTAATATATTACACATTACTTATTAGTTATTAAAACATTTTGAAATTATCTCACATTTTAAAAAACTTAAGAAACTTTTCCCAAAAAGTATATAAAAGCGGCTAATGCAGTGAATTCCGATTATCAAATGTTATTTTTTTTCGAAACAAACATACATACATACATATTTAGAGGTAAAGTAGATACAAAAATTGTAAAAAAGTAATTCAATAAAACCGTTTTTATTGTATTTTTTATACCTGAACCTTTTAGTCTGCCAGAAAATTTGTAACACTCAGGACGAAACATCAGAGACCCTATAAAAATATGTATGTAATACAACTGATCAGCGTGACGAGTTGAGTAGATTTTGACGTCTTATTTTTGGGATATCGATCTGAAATTTTGCACAAATCCTATCCTCATCAAAAAACTACTCATTCGTCGCTAACGCCGATATTGAGCTACTGTAGCATATAGCTGATATACAAACTGGCTGATCAAAATCAAGTTTTTGTATGGAAAACTTTTTTATTTCACGCGATATTTTCATGAATTATTATACAAAGCATTGCTACAACATACGAAGAAATTTTTCAGTTCGGATCACCATAGATATGTATATTCATGAAATTCATCATGTGTTATTGTCTAAGGCAATAATGCAATCTTCGAAGAAATTGTTCAGATCGGACCCTCACAGTGCATACGTAGCTAATAGATGCGGTGCAACAGAAGTTAATCTTTTTCTTTTATTTTTCCTTTATTCAGATTTAGAAAAGCGAATAAAATTTGTATTTCCTTGCTAAGAATTAGAAAGCAAGCGAGAACTTATAACAGATGAAGCAAGCTACTAAGACAAATCTGTTTTCCCTTAGACTATGCTCACGAATCTTTAAATTAAATAACGTTTTAAGGTCGTATATACATTAAGATATTAATTGAAAAAATATCATAGTATCAGTAATAAATATATTCCGCTTTATTCTCTCTAAACTTAAATATATTCTACAATAAACACTATACAACATGCACAACTGTAAAAATGTGCGTATGTATGCACAGAGATAAGACCAAAAGTCAGTAAACAAATATGTAAGTTTTTTTTTTATTTCACATTACTTATTGGAATAAAGTTGCATTGATCCATAAATAATGCACGTAATATGTACATATGTACGTTTGTAGGAACTAGAGATTGACGTTGAGCTAAATATTGTATTCAGTGCATATCAGTAATAATACATACATACATATGTATGTACATACGTAGTATACATTTACAAATCTATCTGTCGAGTAAAACATTTGTCATTCATTTACAGATAGGAGCACGCAGGTTCATATATGTATATGTAAATATGTTTGTACATACATGCATACATATTAATGTACGGGTACATATGCACATAGATAACTGCATATAAAAATAAAACATTCATAAAGGAATAGCTGTGCTGATTCAATCCAGCAAAATAACTAATGATGATGCAGCATTATTAATAAAATAATTAACATAATCATATGTCTGACTATATTTCTCTAATCTATAAATCTATGCGAACGTTTACCACCCATATTATTATAAGTACTGTATGTTTATACATATGTACATATACATAATTATATATAAATATATAGATAGATTGATAACTACCATAGTTACTTTGCAAACATTTAAATAGTATATAAATACATGTGCACACATAGTACGTACATACACATGTACATGTGGTACGGACGCGTTTCTGTTCTTGCATTAATCTATAATTTTTTCTCAAACATTTCTGAAAATCTTGAAAACATTAATTGCAAACCTTGAGCAAAGAAGCGGCAGTAGAGAATAGATGACAACAAAAAAAAGAACAAAAAGCAGCAAACCGTATTTTATAATACTTCCGTTAGTTAGATTTTCAAATGCCATGCGAATTCTTTGACGCCTTGCTTCGCTGACTCTTTTAATTATGGAATCTCTTGAAACTGAAGTTTTGGTCAAAGTGTGATGAATGCTATACTAAAGCATAAGACATAATAACTAAAAATGCTGTACATGCAATGTATGTACTTATGTATATAAGTATATGTATGTATGTATATATGCATATACCAAATACTATAAATTTATAATATATTTATAAGCAGGAATTCGAAAATGTGTAACACACATACATAATTTACATATGTACCTTTATGTACCTTTGTGCATATGTATCTATGATTAAAGGCAGAAGATGATAAGCATGAATGCACACACTTTAGATTTCATATACACACATACATACATACATACATACCTATGTATAAATGTATGTAAGAGAATTTTATTACAAGTCTATGGAAAGGTTTGAGATCAGCCGTGTGAAAGTGCATACAGTGTACATATGTATGTATATAAAAAATCAGCAGAACAGTTGCAATAACTATTGTTGATTTTTTTTAATGTACTTGCTTATTGAACTTGGTGTCAATAAAACGAGCTTATTAAATTTAATAAAAACCAGTTTTTCTTCCTACGTATTTATGGCAAAACTAATTGCAAATGGTTTTTAAATGCAAGCTAATAGATTTAATTACCGATAATTATTATTAATTACACGAATGACGTACTTATATTAGACCGTATGCATTTCTTAAGTATAAACAAACGATATATTATACTCATGTACATATTATATGTACATACATGTATACATATGTGTGTTGGTATGTGCAATTAATTTTAGCAGCTGTTTTCCATTACTATTATTATTCGAAATATGAAGCTATTGACTTGATTGTTTGTTTTTTTAACTACATAATGACCGTTTGCTCAATGTCTGGTTAGAAAACAACTATCATTTAAGTTCTGTTTAACCTTACCGAAAAAAGGAGTCTTGGTTAACCATTTAGAAATCTGCCCTAAAACTTTCTCCAAACAGCTTTGTGCTAATGCTGCTAATGTGACAGTCCTTGATAAAATATAAAGCCGATACCACTGCGATTATATGGAACTTGTTTCTCATAAAATATAAATCGTTCAACTGTAAACAGCTTAAAAACCTGTTAATTTTTAATTTTTAGAATGAAGGATAAACTTTGCCATTTTGTTAAAGTTGTCAACGCCTCATTGCTGTCATTGAAAAAATTTGCACATTTTACATACATACGCATGCATAAACAGTAATATATCGTATATACATATGTATACACATACATCCGTATGAGTCCAACTAGTTGATTACGCTACTTTTTGCGAGTGGATTTTTGCAGAATGCCGGTTAATGTTCAAATATTTACATATGTAAGTCATATATATTTAATGATCATTCGCATAAACTAGTACTACCATACGTAAAACACGTTGTAACAATTAAAAATATTGAAATACTAGTTTTGTAACTACTTTAAGGCAATTAATATGCTTACAAACATACCTACAACGAATTCTGCAACCGCCACTTATGAAAATAGACTTCGTACACTTTTAGTGGGTAATTGGAGTTTATTTTTATTTTTATCATACTTACATATATAGCAGAGTAATTGCATGATGTATCACATACAAACATATGTACATACTTATATACATTCCCCAAATAAAAAATACATTGGCGTGTAGATACGCATTAGGATGGGTCTAAATTTTGTAAGATATTAACGGTTGAAGTTTCATTATTTTCAGACAATATTGTTTTATACCTTTGCATTTTATAACTCAACGAAAAAAATATAGTTTTTTGCGAAGTTTATGTATATATATATATATATGTACATATATTTTTCGATTAACGTAAGCGTTTACAGAATATTTATCGTCACACATCAATGCCTATAACAGCAAAACAAAAAGAGAGACACATTTTGTAGAGCAGTACATTTCCTACAAGAATATGGATTTTTAACTAAAAATGATTTTGTTCGTTGAGTTCTAAATTAAAAAAAAAAAAAAAAAACCTTAAAATAGTCAAACTTATATTCGGTTATTCATGCGTTTATAAGGCCTAGTTAATGTGAATAACGTCAGTTGCAACAATATTACACTTTAACCTTGATTTGTACTAAGAAAGTAACTCTATTCATATAAAACAAAAAAACCTTAACTTCGATTACACGGAAGCTGTAATAACCTTCACAAATATAATTGTATTGATCTGTTTGTATGTCAGCTATATGTTACATATAGTTGTCCGATATGAAAAATTTTCCTCAGCTTGCACTGTAACTATGGACAATTATGCTTCTCAAATTTCTTGAAGAAACCTTGTGAAAATAAAAACTTTTCATACAAGAACTTGATCATTTATTTTGTATTGCAGCGGTCCGATATTGGCAGTTTCGAAAAAAACTGAGGTATTTACAGACAGAGCATACTTCTTGCCGTCTCTAATATTTGTGAATATTTAACAAAATTTATTTATTTACTTAGGGGCATCTATACAAACTGTTTGCACTAAACACCTACATAAATGTAGATAAAAAATTGGGAAATACTCAATTAAAAAACGTTGAAGTTTACTACTATATTGTAATCACAACTGCAAGAAATTCTTTTAGTGACATAAATAACAAATAATAATTTACTTTTTACCTCTATGTTCATTTGTACATAAGTATATGAAATTTATTAGACGTACATACATACATACGTATATTGTCATGTATAATAAAATTACATTGCTACATTTTAATCCCATAATACTTATGTACTTAATTAGAGTACAAAAGTTGATCCGACAAGATAAAAAAATGATAAGTTTAAAAACCTTTGAACAAACTTTAACTTGTGAATAGTACGATTTACACAAACAGAAGCTAACCAAGGAACTAATACAAACATTATCATTTTCACATTTTTAATGGCAAACTTTCGACTGAACTGGATAAATGGGGTCCTCTACTGAATTCGGACGTGACAGCTATATTACTGCTTATTTTTTACAACTTTTAGTTTAACAGTCAAGCAATTATTGTATGTTTTTTATCTTTTTACTTCAAGTAATGGCAATTCGTAACAAGTAAATATTTAATATTGCTTACCTGAAATTGACATCTTTTGTTTTTCCACTGGCGAATGCAGTACGGCATCTTTGTACAATCTGTGTTTAATTTGTGATTTGAGTGTTTTTATTTTTGTAGATCCATTGTTCAGATTTAGCCATTTTCACATAGGTATGAAAATAAAATACAAATTATGAATAAAACAAAACGTATGTACGTACGGAGGTATATTTATACTTTAAATCACAATTCAATATATTGAATATTAACCAAAAATATATAAGAAAAGCACTCACATCTTCAAAATTTGCCATTTTGTTGAACTGTTCGTTATCGGCACCGATTGCGTTATCTGCAAATAAAAGCAATATAGCAGTATTTCTTTTTTTACTACTTCGCTGCAACAACAGAAAAACTTTCTTTGTCGTTTGACCACAATGTAGTTATTAACACAGCAAAAAAAAATTATTATGTATACATGCAAATGTTTAAGTTTCACGCCTTTTCTACACAATAGTTCAATATTCTTAACACAAAGTAAGCACCTTTGTTTAGCAATAAACACACTAGTTACTTTCAATTAAATAATACTAATATTCAAAGTATGAAATGGAAAGGAATCGGCAGACACCAAATGTACATATGTATATATGTATGTGTGTAAACATAAAACACAACGAACGGTGATGAAATGTTATTATAAAAAAAATCGAAAGACCGTTCGGACGATTTCTACTACCGTACACGAGTAGATTAAAAAAACAAATGCTAACTAGTCCAATTGGAAAAACTCCTCCACTACTGCTACTCGTTGAACGAATAAACAGCTGAGTATGTACAGTGTTGCCATGTGTAGTATGAACAAATGAATAAAATCAAATTATTTTAATTGAAGCGCTACTTGAAATTCCTCAAGCTCTCTTAAGCGAGTAGTGGATTTTCTAGCGCGCTATTTGTGCGTTGCTGCTTTTATATATGTGTGTGTATTTAATTTGCAATTAGGAGAAAATATTGTAGCTATTAAGTGTTTTTTCTAAATTAATAATAATTTCCATGAATATTAACATATGATTTTTGAAGGAGAATGAGTTTCTATTATTAGAAAAGAATTTGTTCTGTTATAAGCAATTATTTACTGTTATTAATTACGAATATCAGTTATTCAAAGGAGACGAACGGTTTGATAAACCTGTCATGATATTTAGTTAGATAGCCATTTTATAAAATGGTGGAAAGCTGGATTGGCTTCTCTATTGTTAGAACGGTGAGTTTTAATAGTTCCAACTGGATATACTTAATTAATAAGCAGCAAAACATTGGTTCTACAAGTTTTTAGGTGTATTCGAACGGTTAGAAGGATTACATGCATAGATGCGTATGTATGTACATATATGTACATATGTATGTATGTATGTAAAAATACTAAAAACGCGAGGTCATTGAGTGGCTGTCATATTATAGCAACAACAAAAACTCCGAATGAATGCAATAACGTCATTTAATTAATATACTCTAACATTTAATTGCTTCTAAATATTTGTATGTAGTTTTAATTGGATTCGATTAAAGATCCAATGTACGTACATATGTGTATATTATAAGTTCCGTTTTAGAGAGCAATTAAATTATATAAAGAAGTTAATATATGTATATTTCTCCTATTTTTTTAGAAATAATATAAAAGGCTCCCTAACAACAGAATTATACTCTAACACAGAATTATACTTGTATCATGTAAGTGCTTGAACTAATTATACATAAGTACATACATATGTACATTACATATTATTACGCGATACATAAACATATGTACATACATACACATATGCAAGTTTTATATATATTCAATATTTAAAACAAGAGAAAAAGTTAGTTTGCTTAATATCGAAGCCATAATACCCTACAAACAAAAAAGTTTGTCATGTAAGAACTAGATTTTGATATAGTGGTCTGATATCAGCTGTTCCGACCATTGGGCAGCTTCTTGGAGAAGCTTATACAGCTGCTGTCGTCGCAATCGCGACTAGGCTCCCACGTCATTGTTGACAGTCATAACTTCGAAGTCGTACATAATTTCGTATATTTTGGAACTAGTATTAACACCAACAACAATGTCAGGTTCGAAATCCAAAGAAAAATAACTCTTGCCAATATGTGCTACTTCGGACTAAGTAGGCATTTGAGAAGTAAAGTCCTCTGATGACATCTGATAAGTCGACATTACGAGTTTTCGAGAGAAAGATTCTACGAAAGAATTATGGCCCTTTGCACATTGGCAACGGCAAATATTGCATTCGATGGAACGATGAGCTGTACGAATTATACGATGACATTGACATAGTTCAGCGAATTAAGAGACAGTGGCTACGCTGGCTAGGTCATGTCGTTCGTATAGATGAAAACACCCCAGCTCTGAAAGTATTCGACGCAATACCCGCCGGGGGAGGCAGAGGAAGACCTCCACTCCGTTGGAGACATCAGTTGGAGAAGGACCTGGTTGCACTTGGCACCTCGAATAGGCGCCAAATTGCGAAAAGAAGAAACGAAGAGTGCGCTGTTGTTAACTCGGCTATAACCACCTAAGCGGTGTCTATGCCATACAAGTAGTTATGTATGTATACCTAATAGGATCTCCGACGTTTCTTTCTGGGTGTTTCAAAGCCTCTGTACTCTGTACAGAGTATACACATTCTAATAAAATTACTTATCGGGCTCAAGTTTAATTAGATTGTCGCACATGTATTTTATGGATTAGATCATGAGCTTGCAATTTATGCTTTATAATGAGTGTATTTATTAGACTAATCAAAGTGCAAGTTCATAAATAATGCCATATATAAATAAAACTTTCTATTTATAGTGCTTCAGCCGTTAATTGATCTTAATAATACAGATGTTGCCAGACAACATTTTTTATTAAAACCAGTTTAGTAAAGTAACTAAAACCTATTATTAGCGGAATTATAATGATAAATATGAAAATCAACGTGAGTTCTTTCGATTCAAGCTAAATGAAATGGTTTTATACATACAATATGCTGAGAAATTTCAATAACTTTGAACATATTCTGAAATTTGTATAGATATCTATTTCATATACTGTACTATTATGGGAGCAAGCGGGAGTTATGAAACGATTTCACCTCTTTATGCCAAAGTAAAACAATTTGATCTAATTTTATTAAAATATCTCGTATACCGACCAACAATATAAAGTATCTAGTCTGAGGCAGGTCTGAATTAAATGTATTTGGTATAAGGGAGAACGCGGAAGATATAGGTATACTGTAAATACTTTAAAAGTGATTAGTTTCCAAGGTCACGGAGCCCGTAGCGATAAAAACCATTCTCCAAGTTACTTCATTAAAATAATCGGTTGTCAAAAAAGTCTTGCGGTATTTTTATTGAATCAATTCGTGTGGCACCTATACATTTGATGACTACTATGCCGGTCTCTTTCGACCAATTCAGCGATTTTACCGCAATTTTCGACGACAGGCCTTCCGGAGCGTATCGCATCTTCGACCACCTCTACACCAGAACGAAAACGTTGAAAACGTCGTTGTGCGGTAGAAATGGAAACTGTATCGGGTCCATAAACTGCACAAATTTTATTGGCGGCTTGAGATGCATTTTTGCTTTTATCGTAGTAGTACTGTGAAATATGCCGTTTTTTCTCTTAAAGAAACGACGATCAATCAAACACGTGTTAGCGCGTGAAATGAGCTTTCCAAAAAGGTATAGCATGGCCCGATGCGACGAATAAAACTAGAACTACGCGCTTTCAGCGCCAACTAGCGAAAATACCGCAAGACTTTTTTGACAACCTAATATAACGTATTCTGACCAAATAATATAAGATATGAAGTCTGATGGACGAACTGAGTTAATTGCATTCGGTATATGTGAGATTGGGGAAGATATGGTATTGAGCGACTTTATAAAGTGAACTGAGCGGAAAAAAGCTGTTACATTTGAAGGTCACTAAGTCTCCAAACAAATTTTATAAAGCGCTGAGCAGAAACTGAGTAGTGACAAGAAAAAATTCCCAAAATGTTAATGAAAGGCAAGTAGACATGTCTTGGCCGAAATATTTTCGAGCCCATTGCCGTTACGTATAGTAGATCCAACAGTCGATGAGACGTTTCGCTTCGGAAACTCTCTTGTTGTTTCAATAATTTGTTTGTAAGGTACGTATAATTAGAGATTGTTAATCCAGTTTCCGTTTAATTTATAGATACATATTTTATATTACTCAATAAATATTATGTTGTAATGTGCTTGTTTGTAAACAATTGCGCAATACTCACCAATTTCAATAATAGCCGCGCCATCATTTTTAATGTTAATATGACTTTTTCCATTCTCTGCAAAATAAAACTTGTTAACTTTATTGTATAAAAGCACAAAGAAATGATCGTATTTTACCATTATCATTATTATTATTCGGTATCAGTATTGTTGTAGATGGCACAAACAGTTTCTCAGAGTTACCTACATCTACGGTCGCACTCATTTTCGAAGCAATGCAAATTATATAATTCCGATAACTGGGTCTGAAAATGCGAAAATACACTTGGTTTAAATGATTTTATACTTAAGAAGTATTTAGAGAATTATAAAACAAAAATTAAAAAATAATATATATATTAATAAAATAAAGTAAAAGAAAAAATAAATAAAAAATAAAATTAAACAAAACGAAAAAGAAATATAATTCAATATAATATCAAATTAAATATTTATTACATTACTTGGTTCAGCCATAAGTTCTGTAACAATTTCAGGCCGTTGATTATAATACAATTTTTAATAATTCTAATTTTATTTAATAACACCGGTCAACAAAAAAAATATTTTTTTTGGGGTTTATGTTCTCATGCTTGAATTCTGATTCTAGACATTGAAAAACACTTAAATATTAATCTCTAGTTCTTTAAGTTTGCTTTGGGCTGATCTACATCGATAAGTATATTTTAATTTATTTCATAAATTAAAGATCGAAAAATTGCTCTAATTTCTACGAAAGCAAACTTTAACCGGAAAAAAATTTTTTCCTTATTTTTGTCATAGGAGAAACTAAAATTTAACATGTAGATGTCAGACCCAAAATCGTGTTGACCGGTGTAATGCATATATTAAATAAGCGATCTTAAAAATTTATTCGAAATTATCACATTTTGCTTTCACGCAAGCCATCAAACGATTCGACGGAGCACGCACAGTTTCTATTGATATTAAGGACGCTGCTCGAAACAAAGATTTTGTGAGACTCTCCAAATGTTTGTGGGGTATTCGGCTAGCCAGGTTCTCCAACTTATTACTGACAGTTACTGTTCAAAATTGAATATGTGTGTTGGGCGTAATCGTTGAGGGTCAAAATATTTACTTTTTAATTTTTTTCTTTTAATATTTCCAACAAACACATATAGTCTACTAATTTTAAATAAAAATAAAAAACTTAATAAGAATAGTTCCAAACACATTTGCGGCTAGTTATTTTTATAAGTACTTTTTACAATCGTTGAAATTTTGAAAATTCATATCTCCAAAATTTTTCAAATTTTATCGAAATAAAAAAATGCGTGTCTAATATTTTAGCTCAAAGAACACAAAAATAAGTGTTTCGCATAAAAAAAAATTTACAGGGCAGTAGTTTGAACTTATCACTAGGAAGGTTGTTAGAGACCTCTCTCTGCCTACTCCTTCTTCCTTGCGGAGCAGCGTCTTTATGGTAATGGTGTAATTATTGAATGGGGTTCAGGTCTTATCATTTTAGTGGTTGCTGCGGAGCGGGCGAGCTCATCAGTCAGTGTCTTAAGTGGCCGTACAATGAAATTAAGTAAGTTCAATATGTTGACAATTAAGACAGTTCGAGATATTTTCTGAGATTGGATACTGTCTCATGTGAGGCAACATCTGAGTTAGCATTACTTTGAGTCCAATATCTTCAAAACAGAAATATCTTGAAATTTTGACAGTATTGTAGTTCAGATTGGTATTCCAAGGAGAGAACAAAACAAGAAAAAACGTTAACTTCGGTTGCACCGAAGCTAAATACCCTTCACAGGTACATTTCTGTTAGTAACTGTGTGTTCAATTTGTATGGAAGCTATGTGCTATAGTAACCAGTTCTGAACCACTGTTTTCGAGATTTTATTGTAACATTAAGCAGTAATCCATGCCAAATTTCGTGAAGATACCACGTCAAATGCGAAAGTTTTCCATACAAGCCCTTGATTTCGATCGTTCGGTTTGTATGGCAGCTATATGCTATAGTTAACCGACCTGAACAATTTTTTCGGAGATTACATTGTTGCCTTAGAAAATAATCTATACCAAATTTGGTGAATATATCTTGTCAAATGTGAAAGTTTTCCATACAGGAACTTGATTCCAATCATACCCTGTTCAGGGTATAATAAATCAATGCAACATATGACTATATAGAACTCTAAGTATGAGAGGGCAAGGAGGTGGTTTGTGTTATCGACTCTTTATATGTTGGAAATTTGGATTGTAAGTTACAATCAACTCTGTACTGGTACGAATTATTCATGGCGAAAGGTTAAGTGGGTGGTACGGATGGTAGCTTTTCTTGCAGAATACCCTTACGGGTGAAGAGTTAGTATTTGTGTTGATTAACTCTCTTTGAAGGAGGCTACAATTATGTTCCACATCAAACAGTTTATTTTTTGTGTAAATCGCACATTTTTCTCTATATATTGGATAACATCAAGGGGCACCCAACAAATAGGAAAAAGAAGATTAAGCTGTCATACATTTCAAAAATAAAAAAGTTTTCACACAAAAACTTGCTTTTGATCGATCACTTTGTATGGCGCCTATATGCTAAAGTGCTTCGATCTACTATACATTTCATTTTGCCAAATAAAAATGTTCTGCTTAGGTTACCATAGGTTAGATTTCACTTAGACAACATCTATATAATATAATAAGACTCTTATACAAGTAGATCGGCAAAGCACTTTGAACCTTTGAAACATTTTTTAAGTCGACTAATATTAGGAGGATGGCCTCAACACCCGCGCCGTTAGTTCTGCTTTCTCCAGACTGAACAAGGAAGCAACGCAAATGGGTCTGGCAGTGAACGAGGGCAAGACGAAATACCTCCTGTCATCAAACAAACAGTCGTCGCACTCGCGACTTGGCTCTCACGTCACTGTTGACAGTCATAACTTTGAAGTTGTAGATAATTTCGTCTATTTAGGAACCAGCATTAACAATGACAGCCTGGAAATCCAACGCAGGATTACTCTTGCCAACAGGTGCTACTTCGGACTGAGTAGGCAATTGAAAAGTAAAGCCCTCTCTCATAATTCGCGTCCTGCTATATGGTGCAGAGGCTTGGACGATGACAACAACCGATGAGTCGACGTTACGAGTTTTCGAGAGAAAGGTTCTGCGACACTCCACTTCTGAAAGTATTCGACACAGTACCCGCCGCGGGAAGCAGAGGAAGAGGAAGACCTCCACTCCGTTGGAAGGACCAAGTGGAGAAGGACCTGGCTTCGCTTGGAATATCCAAACGACTGGTCAACAACAGCGCGACTCGGCTATAATAGCGTAAGCGGTGTCTACGCCAGTAAAGAAGAAGAAGAATATTAGTTTCTACTATGTCTACTGGTTCAACGAAGGTAATGCTGCCGAGATGTTTCAACCTCAATCTGGCAAAGGCTGAACAATGGGTGAGAAAGTTTGCCATATACACACGATATTTTTGAATACTATTTTTTAGAAAACATTTTTAAAAACATTTTCATTAATTTCAAATTTTTTATTCAATTAGAAATAAAAACTAAAGTCTATTAATTGAATGAATTGAATAAGAGAATAAAATTAATTTGAGAGTTGCACTGCTACGATAGACAAAAACCAAAGGAATGGACAGAAACTGGTTAGAAATTAAGTTAACTGATCGGTTAATAGAACATACATACATTTACTACAATTATTATATCCGATTTCCCTCTTGTGGATCTGTGGATGGATCAGGCTAAAATGATCGTTTAAGGGTCAAAATTTAGAAATGAATGTATTTTTTAGTGTTGGATCATGAAAAGATGGAAACAAAAAATTGTGTTCAAAGAAAATTAGGGTGGACCACCCTTAACCCTGGACCGGTTTCGTTATTTTGCCCCTGTTTGCAAAACACGGTGATTGTTAGACGAATCGACTAATAATGCACATCCAGGGTTAACATAGAGATGTGTGAAATATATATTTACTGATGGAGAAAATAATTCGAGAGAAGTATAATCTTCTACAAGAGTGTACAAAATATTATTAGCCATAACAACCGTTTATCCTGATTTCTCCAACCTGGATAAGAAGCGAAACGTCTGGTTGTGAACGAAACAAACATTCGTCGCATTCGCGGCTTGGCTCTCACGTCACTGTTGACAGTCATAACTTCAAAATCGGAGAAAATTTCGTCTATCTTGGAACCAGTATTAACGCCAACAACAACATCAGCATCGAAATCTAACGCAGAATAACTCATGCCACCCGGTGCTACTTCGGACTAAGTAGGTAACGCTGACTAGGTTATGTCGACCCAATGGATGAAAACACTTCACCTCTGAGAGTATTCGATTCGAGTTTCCGCCGGAGGAAGGTGGGAAAGAAGAACACCTCAACTCCGTTGCAAGGACAAGGTGAAGAAAGACACTTGCAATATCCAGGAGAGTACGGCGGAGGATGTCTCATTTCACAGTTTCACGATAGAGGCCTCCTGTAATGGTTTCGCCTGATTGCAAGAGTTCATAGTACGCCAGGCCGAACTGGTCCCACAAATACACAGCGTCAGGGAAGTTCCTTGTCTTCCATGTTATATTCGCCATTTATGAACTTATGAAACCATTCTCGACACGTTATTTCACTAATACAACTTTAACAATAGAATACAAATAGAAAACCACCGTTCCCCATAGGTGGCGCCTGCATTGCCACTATCACAAACGTTACTTAGCCAGCTGAGACATCAGTCAATAACTCTACTAAATCTCGATTGTCTATAATTACAGTGCTTTGTCAAGAGTGAGTTGCGGATTTTTTTTTTTTTTTTTGCATTTCATTCGAAAAAAATGCACCATAACTGTCTACAATCATTTGACACACGTGATCATATGTACAGCAACAAACAATTTTATGTTAGCAAAAGCACCGCTTTAAATACGAGTATATGCCCAAACAAACGGCGTACGCAACGGTACTTAGCACAAATAGAATATTTAAGTAAATTCTACGAAAAATGCATAAATATTTAACTGCATACATTCATGAGGGTACGAAGCTTGTAATACCCGGAAGGAAATGTCGGAGACCCTATAAAATTTATAGTTCATATGCATACATATGTATGTATGTAAATATGTATAATTGATCAGTATCACGAGCTGAGTCGATTTAGCCTTCTCCGTCTATCCATATATAAACGAACGGCCGATAACTGCCTACTTTAGCATAACGCTGCCCTACAAACTGAGCCATCACAATCAAGTTCTTGTAAGGAATATTTTGTATTTGTAAAGGTTATTTTAGCCTCGGTGCAACCGAAGTTAACATTTTTCTTGTTAAGGAATGTAAGGAACATATAAGGTTTAAAGTCAGGCGGAAAGTCGTAAATTACTACGTCGGGATAAAAGACAGTTGGAAAGTTTGCAATACCTACATATATAGGGTATGAATATTGGAGCTAGGTCCCGACGGATTGCATTAACTTTTGACATCATTTATGAGGATATGAAAATAATTCACACTGACTTACATATTCAGCATAAGGATAGAATAATGAAATTCTTCATATATAAATATATATACATATATGGGGTATTCCATACCAAATCGACCACTTTTGAACCCGACCCCTTTAGATTTTGCTGAAACTTATCCATCTTTTGTCCAACTTCAAAAAAGTTATAAATTTTGCTATTTTTTGCATAAAAATGGCTTTTTTATTTTCAAATAACCATAACTTTTGTAGAAATTGACTTTTGGGGCCCTTTTCTTTAAATTTTTGTTTTTGAATGAACTTTTCGAAAAAATGCACGAAAAAATTTAACACGATCAACTATATAGAATAATCGGTTTTTTTTTAAGTAAAATCGTATTTTTTTTTTGGAAGTTCGCCATTTTTTCCTTAAAAAAACTTCAATTAATTTGACAACTATCCCTGCAATTCCCGGAGTGGGCCGTTTTTTTTATATTTTTATTTATTTAAAAAAAAAATGTAAAATGTAAAATTTTTTTTTCCGTAAACTTTATTTCTATCATATAAAAGATATAATTTAACGATTTTATGATTTCACAGAAATAATACAAAAAATTATTTATTAATTTTTTCTTTGGCGTTTAAATATTTTACAAATTTTACGAGCAAAATTCATAAATTTTTTGAAGTTGGACAAAAAATTTTGAAAAAATTCTCAAAAATGTTTTTCAAAGGGTAGAAAAGGATGGATAAGTTTCAGCAAAATCTAAGGGGGTCGGGTTCAAAAGTATTCGATTTGGTAAGGAATACCCCATATGTACATATAGTACACATATGTATATGAGAGCCGGGATAATTCGTACCCTAAATTCAAACAAATTGCGACATTTAATTTAATTACATGCAAAATTATACCTTCATTTAATTTTACCGCAAAAAAATTTGAACAATAATTCAACTAACATTTGAATTATTATTTCTTGATTGATATGCGTTCTCTGACGTATTTATAATGAGCGCCTATAAATATGCAACACTTTTGCAAAAATGCTTGTAAATTATTTAAAAATACTTGTAGAAGTGTGTGTGCGTTTTAAACTTTCATTAAACAACTTTCTGTGTGTATGTGTGGTTTTATAATTCTATATATTTTTGTGTTTATATTGAAAAGTATTAATTATTTCTAAGTACTATAACATAGTAAATTGTTACATTTCGGACAAAAAGATACCCGTGTCCCACCAACTAAAAGAAATAGTATATGGTATTACGAGGGTTACCATTTAAATTTCGAGTTTAGAGAACAAAAACAAAAGGGTGATCCAAGTAGAGGTACTTTTTTCAATAGCCTTTTTTTGACAGATCACGCCTGGGTCATATCTAGCTGTCATGTTATTTTTATTCAGTATTTTTTGGAATTTTATCATGGAAAGACTTATGCCTGCACAACGCTTACAAATCGTTCAACTTTATTACGGAAATTCACGTTCTGTAACACTTCGCTCTTCTTATGGACAACATAATGGGCATACTGATCGTACTGTTCGCAAAACCATCCCCTGCCTTGAGACCCAGCATTCATTATTGGACAATATTCGACCGAATAGATCACGTCCAGCGCGCAGTGAAGAAAATATGGCAGCCGTAGCTGACACTGCATATAAAGACCATGATTCGACGCCGTTGGCAGCAACTTGGACTGACGTATAGAACGACTTGGATCATTTTACGGCGAGATCTTAAATTGAAAACGTACAAAATACAGTTTGTGCAAGAACTGAAGCCGCTTGACCTTCTCAAACGATAACGCTTAGCTCTATGGGCTCTTGAATAGTTCCAAGAAGAGCTGACGTTTGCGAGCCAAATTGTGTTCAGCGATGAGGCCCTTTTCTGGCTCAATGGGTAGCTCGTGATCTCGGCGGCATTTCAATTTATTAAGATGTATTCAGAGTTGTATGGGCAGCTGTTGAAGCACTCTGATTGTGTAATATCTAAAATATGTGGTGGTTTATAAAGTGGTCCGATCTGAACAATGTCTTCGCAGATTGTAGCGGTGTATTGAATTATAATAAACGCCAAATTTCTTGAAGATATCTTGTGAAATAAAAAAGTATTGCTTAGAAGAATTCAAGTTTGATAGGTCAGTTTGTATGACAGCTGTTATAGTTACTCGATCTGAACAATTTCTTCAAGGTTTGCATTACTGATTCAGTCAATAATCTATACCAAATTTCTGGAAGATATATCGCGAAATGAAAAACCTTTCCGTACAGACTCTTGATACCGATTAGCTATATGCTATATGGTCCGCAGTTGCGACAAATGGGCAGCTTCTTGGTGAAAAAGCGCTTGTGCAAAATTTCAGTTCGATAACTCAAAAACTCAAGACCCCGTTCACATATATACAGGCGGATAGGCAGATAGACAAACGAACATGGCTAAATCAATTCGGTTCGTCACGCTGTTTAATTATATATTGTAGAATTTCCGTTATTTCTTTCGTGACAAACTTAATATATCTTGTTCAGGGTATAATAAAGCTTTCCTTCGATTCTGTTTCAAAATTGTATGCACGTGTTGTTTTAATAGCTGTTGACTCGCTTTATGATTCATAATTCTGTTTTCTTAGCTCACATTATCACCTTCATTCCTGCGCATATACTAAAAAAACTATTATTCTGAAAACCAATATTGTTGTAAACGTTTAAAACGATGAAACAACACACACACGCACACACAAACATACCCGAAGTATCGAGGTATACACTATAAGATCTTAAAGTTAGTTAAACACTTACGATTTGATGCGTTCACTCACAACCCCGGGGTCAAGTATAAATATTTATTTACACTCAAAGTAAATATGTGTACGTTATACAAAACCAGCTTGCATGAAGTCGAAATGCCAACTAAATTGCAATGAAAGCTTTTCTATTTTCTAAATAACACAATCACTATTGAAAAGTCTTAACACCTCGATTTAAAAGTGCTGCAAATAACACAAGAGGCTCCCACAATTAACAGAACGCTAATGGTTCCACATTCCTTGCAAAAATGGCAGCTTGCATAAAGGGCTCTTTATTTGTATGTATGTATGTATGTACGCATACTTGTTTCGAATTCAATGTTTATTAATATTTCATTGAGCGGCACCACCGGCAGGTGTACAGAGGTCGCCGCGATTCCATATTTGTTTTCGTACTCGTAGTTCTAAGTGCCATGAGGACGCAAAACAGCAAACGATTAAAATACGCACTTGCAGTTAATATATGTTAATTTAAAACTTAATACTGTATATAGTTATAAGACATACTCATATGGGGAGCAGTGCTTACGAGTACACCGAGGCTCCCCTCCCACTTTTTACATATGCATATTTTGTTTACATAAGAATTCTAATTTGTCAGCCGATATTAATAATGTATAACTAAATTTATTTCATTGACGTAGATTGAATCGAAAGATAGATACCACACTTTATATAAATATAGGAGACTTTATTTATCGAAAAGCACGCATGTTTTTGTGATTTTTTATACCCTGAACAGGGTATATTAAGTTTGTCACGATGTTTGTAACACCCAGAAGGAAGCGTTGGAGACCCTATAAAGTGTATATATAAATGATCAGTATGTTGAGCTGAGTCGATTTAGCCATGTCCGTCTGTCTGTCCGTCTGTCGGTATATATACGAAATAGTCCCTCAATTTTTAAGATATCCTTTTGAAATTTTGAAAACGTCATTTTCTCTTCAAGAAGCTGCTCATTTGTCGGAACGGCCGATATCGGACCACTATAACATATAGCTGCCATATAAACTGAACGATCGGAATCAAGTTCTCATATGAAAAACTTTCGCATTTGACAATGTATCTTCACCAAATTTGGTATAGATTATTTTCTAGGACAAAAATGTAAAATCCGAGAAAATTGTTCAGATCGGTTAACTATAGCATATAGCTACCATACAAACTGAGCGATCGGAATCAAGTTCTTGTATGGACAACTTTCACATTTGACAAGATATATTCACGAAATTTGGTATATATTATTTTTTAAGGTAACAATGTAATCTCTAAAAAACTTGTTCAGAACGGGTTACTATAGCATATAGCTTCCATACAAACTGGACATATAGTTACTAACAGAAATGCACCTGTGAAGGGTATTTAGCTTCGGTGCAACCGAAGTTAACGTTTTTTCTTGTTTTTTTTTTTTTTTTGTGACGACTTAATCTATTTCTGAAAACCTTTGGTATATTAAAGTATGCAATTTGAAAATTGTTTGCGCCTTCTCACTTCAGCTCGCCTTCAAACGTATGTTCTTTGGCTACGCAGAGTATACTTAGTCTAAGACCGGAAGTCGTGAGCTGCTTGAGCCATACATACATATGTAAAATAGTTTCCGGCCATTCGCGAGTTTACAACAACGCGCCAATCGTTCATCCTTTTCGCTATGTGGCACAAATTGGAGATTCCAAGTGTAGCCACCTGGCCATACCAACGGAGTGGAGGTCTTCCTCTGGCAAACAGAGAACTTTCCTCACTTGCGTGAACTTCTGCACATGACTCGCGTGGTGTTTTGCTTCAAGGCCTAAATGAAGTCCATAAACTTTAGACTTTACATATGCCCACAGAAAAAAGTCTAACGGCGCAAAACGATGATATGGCAGCTCTTGAATTCCTTCAGGTTACTTTTCGTCCCAAATGCAGGAATTTTGCTTGTTTACATACTCATTGAGCCTGAAATAAGCCTCATCGCTCAACAAAATTTGGCTCCAAAACATTGGATCTTCTTAAAACTTTTTAAGAGCCCATTGAGTTAAGCGATATTGCTTGGGAAGGTTGAGCGGCTTCAGTTCTTGCACAAGCTGAATTTTGTAAGCTTTAAACTTAAGATCTGATGTGAACGGCGCTGAATCGACTCTCCACGGTCTTCGTGTATACTCTCAGTTACGGCTGCTCTATATTCTTCACTGCATGCTGCATGTGGTCGAATATTATCCAACAATGAATGCTGCATCCCAAGATGGGTGATTGTGTTGCGAATAGTATGCACAGTAGGCCGATTATGTTGACCATAAGTTAAGCAAAGCGCACGAAAAATTTTCTTAACAGAACGTGAATTTTCGTAATAAAGTCGAGCAATTTGTAAACGTTGTTCAGGCGCAAGTCTTTTCACTATAAAATGGCAAAGAATACGCAACAAAAATAACATGACAATTTGACACGACTTACGCGTAATCTACGCGTAAAGAACCTCTACTTGGATCACTCTTTACGTATATAATGGCAACAATTATTCGAACGTCTTGGAAAAAAGCAAGATTTCGGTGTCCCACATAATTTGGTGAATCAAAACCAAAAACTAAGGTTCATGCGTTTGATATCAATATTACTCCGATGAAGGCGAAAGGGTTCTTTGAAATTTCAATAACCTGTAGCAGTTTTTATAACTTTAAAAGCTTCAGCGAATAGACAACCACATAAATATTGCCGATCAGGGCAAACGAGCAGTTCTAGGTCATTAATATATATTCTTCAATGCAAACAAGATAGAAATTATCGACAAAATCTATTTACCCACTGAAACTGCGTTTATGAGCACTAAAGGCTCAGCTCATAAACGCAGTTCAAGTGAGTCTATTTGACAAACTTCAAATGAATATTTTGAGACAACAAAAAGCCAATTGGGGTCACAACTGCTTACTCTCGACCTTTTATGCATTCGCACATGGAGCCAAGGATTTCGTTTTCTGTTTACAGATGAAACATTGAATTAAAGTATTTTTTGCAAAAAAAAAAAAACACAAAAAAGAAAACAACACAGTCGCAGTCGTGTATCCCAGCTCTATCTGTAGATTTAATTTACATCGCGATTTTGAAACGTTAGGACCTGCGCACTTTGGAAAACTTCAAATTGAGGCAATAATGTAGCTTACAAGATTTACTTAAGTTGTTGCTAATATTGTATGAGTCAATATAAAATATTAAACATTGTTATAATAAACCAAAATATGTTTTTTAAGGCGTAACGTATACTTGTAACATTATTGATTACTATTTTATTAATTTTTATGTTTTTGTAAATTAATTATCTGGTGTACAAGGACATCCAAAGTAAACAGACTCATCGATGGATGCTTGTGACCGCTTATTTGACCAAAAATCACATTTTAACCATTAACCGCACTCCCCGTATTCACCTGATATAGCACCGTGCGACTTCTTCCTTTTCGGAAAAATGCATTTGCTTACGAAAGGAAAGCGTTTTGCAGACGTAGAGGCCATTCAAAAGGCTTGCACCGGCATACTGGCGGCCAACGAGTTAAAACAGTCGTTCGAAATGCTTTTGGACCGTGAAAAAAGTTGTATTGAAACAGAAGAAGACTATTTTGAATAAAATAAATTGATTTTGCCGAAAAAAACATTTATTCTGTTTTTTTTTTTTTAATTCTGTTTACTTTGGAATGCACCTTGTAATATATGTACATTTTAGTTTTCGATATCGAAATTAATTGACTTTTTTTTAATTTGTAAATTTAACTAATTTTAGATTGTAAAACTGCCTATTTGAAACAGCAAATCACAAATCTTGACTTGTGTTATAAATAACCTGTTTACAAAGTAGCTGATCAAGGTTTAACCATTTAGTAGCGCTATACTCATAAGAGTATAGCTGTTAAGCGCACTTTAACTCCTGAAATATGCTTTTAAGCAGATTTGTTTGTAAAATGATTTCACATACATATGTATGTATGTATGTATGTATGTAATATTGCTATACTTTAAAAAAGATTTTTTTATAAATTCATAATAGCAGCAGTCAAACGCTTGTTTTTCACTATGTTAGTTTTAAAATGATTTTTGGTATTTAAATTTTATTAGAAATTGAGATTAAACTGCTAATAGGCGCCAAAATTCAAAGTTGAAATACGCACGTACTCGAAATTAATTTCGCACACACATACATATGTACATATATTAAAGTATTAAAATTTATCTAACTGATTGTTTATTTGTTTAATTTTTTTCTTTATTTAATACTATTTTACTTTACTTCACATTATTTCATTTTGATTTATTTTATTTTATTTCATGTTATTTTATTTTATTTTTTTTTATTTCATTTTATTTCATTTCATTTTATTTTATTTCATTTTGTTTTATTTTATTTTATTTTGTTCTATTTTATTTTATGTTATTTTATTTTATTTTATTTAGTTATATTTTACTTTTAAAATTTCAACATTTCTACACTTAATTAAATCTATTAGTTTGATTTAATACAAATTTGAATGCATAGGTATACACACATATCTATGTACATACATACATATGTATATGTATGCATGTATAAACAAACATACATTTGTTTTTAACGTTTTACGCGTACTTCCGCACTTCCGCCGTTTTTATGTAGTAATCCTTTTCTGCTTTCAATTATGTTACACTTTGTATTTTGACACTCGTCTCTGTTGTTGTAGCGCTGCTCCAGTTTGTTTATTTACATACGCCCAAATCAATTCGATATTATATGTGACGAGTATGTTTTTTCTTCATTCGTTCAACTTTGCATTGTGACTACTTTTTTCTAAAACTCAGTTACGCACCCGCGAAAAAAGCCTATGCGAATGTTAGATAAATTGAAACAGATGAGCTCCAATTTGTAGCGGCACTAACAATGAGCAGCTCGTGTGCACCGATAACTGAAATCAAAACCTCACTGACAGCCTTTTGTTTCATGAACAGGTGATAGAGTACGAATGAGTAGCGTAAATGGGACTGCAAATATTGAATGTAAAGGCGAGCAGCGAGTACCAAAACAGCGAGCAGCGGCAGCAGGCTACTACGAAAAGGCAGCAACTTTAGACGAAATCAAAACAAAGCTCAAAACGCCGGCAAGCGCGTCGACGACAACACACACAAACGTATATTTCATTTAGTCATACGTGTATTTCAATTTATGTACTTACAGCAACAAATATAAACAAATAAACATGTGCTTGAGCGCGGATTGCGTGTGTTTGTGTGCCGCAGGGGTTTTACTAACGTTGCCATAATCGTTTGCTTATTGCCCATATGAGTGTTAGTAAAATACTAATACTAGATGCAGAATGCGTACGATATTGTTTAGGCTGCGCCTTCGCGCCCGCTTAGCCAACGCTTTGCCGCTGCTTTGTCTTTGGCTCTGCGACTGCCTCGGTTGACGCGCTGGACACTAAAACACCTTGAGAGCAGAGTTAGGGACCTGTCGCTGCACTTCTTGAAAATCCACCTTAACTGCAGCAACACATACGTCGCGCCGGCGAGCGCGTGCATAAACAAGCAATTGGATTCACTACAATAAACTGTCACTCATTATATCTATCCGTCAATTTATTCTGCAAACGAAATGGGTTTCATAATATGCGCAGGCGTACGTATGTACATACATCCATATGTAAGTGGTATATACTATGAATATGTGTGTATGCAAATTATTTTAAACAGCTGTCACTGTGGCTGACCTCCAGTTTAATACTGGGTTTTATTGTTTTTCATATTTTTTTTGTTTTGTTGTGATTATAATGCCATTACGATTCTTCTATAACATACTTGTAATTATGTAATTATGTACATATGTATATACATATATCTACACACTCATAATATATTATTGATTTTTTGCCAGTTTATTTGCTTACTTATTGCACTTTTGTGTATGTATGTATATTCCCAAGTGTAATTTGAGCTCAAAACGTATTTACCAACTTCAACTAACTGAAGTCCTTATTGCAAACCTTCTCTGCTGAATTTATTTGCATACACACATCCATACTTACAAACATTCGATGCGAGCAATGTGAGTTTGCACACCTTTGGTGATTAAGCAGTGAACATTAAATTAAAATTCTGTGGGTATAGAGTACGACGACATCCGTCTGCAACCACCAGCGGATACAGTGAAATATCTAGGGCTCATCCTGATGGAAGCCAAATATCGAAGAGAGAGCAAAAATGGCATTGATTGCCTTGTACCGTTGGAGGGGATGGGTAGCGAGTTTCCTTACGGGTGGGTCAAAGCTTGGGGGAAGGGTTGTTTGAGGGGTTTACCGTCAGAAACTTTCTACCAACTCCAGTTTCAGACTTCCTGACTATTGCAGTGTCTTCCAGGCCGAAGTTGCAGCCAGTAGCAGTAGATTTACTGTTCCTCCTTCAGAGAAGTGACTATCCACTCAGATAGCAGGGCGACGAAGCTAGTCTTGAACTCATTAACAGGGCGTTCAGCGTTGTTCAAGGAATGCCTAACATCCGTATGGTATGAGTGTCAGGCCTCAGCGGAATTGAAGGCAATTGTAAAACTGATGAGCTAGCAAGGAAAGGCACTCTAGAGCAACTATCAATAGAATGGGAGCGGGTTGGTGCTCTCGTTTCCTCTTGTGTTTTACTACTAGATAGCTGGCCTTCGCAGGAGCTTGGTCAGCGCTGGGCCACTATCGGTACATGCGCTGTTGCAAAATCCTTTTGGCCTAAGATCGATCGCAAGAGATCTAATAAGGCTAGCCTCTCCCTAGCTGTGGGGATTTAACAGGCCATTGCTCTATTGGCGTCCACGTTGTAAGGCTGGGAATCTTACCAAACGTCATCTGCAGAAGCTGTATGGTAGAAGATGAGGTGGAATCAACTCAACACTTCTTTCTTGATTGTCCTGCGTTTGGAAGGTCAGGGCTTAGATAATCCTACCGAACTGGCGGGAATGAAAATTAAACGTCTGTGAAAATTATTGGCTACTAAGCGTTTTGCTAATTTATAAGTTCGAGCACAGGAGTTCTTCTTGCCTATAGCTCCACAAAGAACTACATATAGAAGTCCTCGTACGATATTTCTAGATCAGCCATTCAACCTAACCTATCCTGATGTACAAAAATGTATTTTCATTGCCCATTAATTCCGTATATGATATAATCTGCCATTGAATTTCATATTACTAAGTAGGACTTTGGAAAAGAGAGGAAATTGAAAGGAATTGTAATTAATTATTTATTAACAGGTCTCTCGTTCATACATACATATGTGTAAATCGATCTTAAGCATTTTTGAAAAATATCTTTGCTCATAAATAAATAGTCAGTATACTTACTACAAAATGTATTATAAAATCTTCAGACACATAAAAAATGTGAAAAATACTTCACAACTTTATTTACAATTTTTGGACCCTGTAAAAGGTAAGTACAGTACAACCTCATATAACATCACAAAAATCTGTGCATAATGTAATCATAACCTTAGGCAGGGTTACGAAAGTACGCTATAACTCCTTCGTTGCACGAATTCTTCCAGTCGTTTACTACTAAGCCGAGAGTTTTATAAAGCTTAATGGGTGGTACCGCCTTTATAAAATCTCAGTGTAAGTGTAGAGGAGTAGTACATACGCACGTTTATATGGATTAGCATGTTGCTATGTAGAATAATAGTTTTGTTCACCTAGTAATTGTTTGTACCACCTAAAACTAATAGATATAGGATGGGCGGAATCGATCACCTTTGAACCAAAATCAATGAAGGGCTTTAACTAAGCACTAAATTAACAAAACGGTAATTTAGTATAGGAGATCGCTGTGGCCGGGGTCCCTGAGGTGGGTAAAATTTTTTTTTTTAAAAGTGGGTGCAGTATTGCCCCTTTGAAGAACTTCTAAAGTTAGTGTAAAAAATAATTGAGGGTCTTACGAAGTTTAGTAAATAGTCACAGTTTTAATAAAAGATTTCTCATTTTGGGATACAAAACGTAACCTTTCATATTTCGGGATTTGGCAAAACTAGTGTTGATAATTTTGATTGTATTTTGACATACGGACGCCACTTGTGTTGTTAACAGTGAGTTAAGGGGGTATTCTACTCTCGGAATCAAATTTTGGGCAGTTTTTTGAATTTTATTAAAAAAAAAAAACCAAAAATATTTTTACTATCCATTTTTTATGGTATTTTTATTGATATCTTAAGAATACAGAAAAAAAAAAAAATTACAAAAAAATATTAAAAATTAAAATAATTAGAGAGGGGGAGAGACAGGTGTAAAAAAATAGCGCATCCTGGTAACATTGATCCTGACTCTCCTGGTGGTCTGAAAAAAAAATTAAAAGAAATTCTTAATCAGTAAGGATGCTGTTATAGTCCGGGAACACGAAAAAATTTTTTTTTGAAAAATGGCGACTGTCTGAAAATAAAAATATTTTTTTACGCTTTTTTTTTGAAATTTTTAAAATATTAAAAACAAAAATTTTGACCGATGCTGGTAGGAACGATAAAGGATTATATAAAGAAGGTTCACACAAAATTCCAAGTAAATCGGTTATATAGAACTTGAGATAATGCAGGTACCGTGTGGAAAAAAGTAGTTTCGACAAAAACGCGTTTAAAGTTTAGGAGACAATTCTAGTGAACACGGACGCCACCTCACAAAATCGGCTGTATCTCCGAAAATAAGTCGAATTTTGAAAAATCCTTCCAAGGTCATATTTTTGAATGTCTAAACTTTAAATATATGAAAAAAAATCGAATTTTTCAAAATTCTAGAGTAGAATACCCCTTAAGAGGCGGTTGATCGTTTTGGAGGAACCTCAAACAGAGTAACAACAGTGTCTCGGCAATTGGTGACTAAAATAGATAAATCTGAGTGAAAACTTGGCCTAGCACCTGTAAAATATCAGAATTTTCGAACATCCGGTTGACTTTACTCTATATAGTATAATTGGTTTTACACCTTAAGGTATTGTCCTGGCTTAGATTTTTGCAAATTGCAAGAGTATAAAATGTTCGGTTACACCCGAATTTAGCCCTCGTTTCAAATTGTATTTTCTAAATATGAAGTTAGACAGATATTTTATATTGAGTTATTTACTTAGGTCTTACTGTACATTAAACATTTATTCGATGTACTTTTTATTTCATAACCTTCTTGTTACATATGTACATACACACGGACATAGTACGCATAGCTGAAGTGTTGTCTAAAACCTCTGCAGATTGACGAGTATTCGTCGACTTACCGTGAATACAAATTTTTCAAGCATATCGCTCTTTGTCATACACAGCAATCAAACGCACATCACCGTATTTATGCATGCATAATACTTACTTGCATATAGTAATTTAGCAGCACACCTCGAACATAGCAAAACAAAAAAGTAAGTTAGTAAATAGTCACAACTTGTTAGTTGATTTGATTTAATTGACTGGGTATTTATATTTAAGTGATGCAAAAAAGTTTCATGCCATGACAGTTTGAATTAGATGCGATTAACTTGGTATCAAAGAGTGTGTTTGCAAACATATAAGTACAAATGTACGAGGTCGGTATAATAAGTACTTGGCGCATTCTCGTACATGGTATCGAACTAGCAAAAGTAAATGGCAGACCGCGGTAGGCGTCTCTAAAGAGCGCGTACATTTACGTTAGGCCGATCCTCTGGCATCTTACTTGAACGGCATAGAACCTGGGGATTTTATAAGTGTTCATAATAACCTCATAAATCGACAAAGTGATTTGAGCCTATCAAAATTTTGCTGAGACGGCAAATATCAGTTTCGGCTATGCCTCCTAGTTTGTGGAAGGTAAGATTGCTGAGTTGTTTCAACCTCAATCTTGCACGACTGGACAATGAAAGAGAAAGTGTCTGGTTGTTTCCACCTCACCTTCCTCCTTACAACTTGCGTCAAACAAGATTTTTAGCCTGATAAGCGTGAGTTAAGCAAAATCCATTGATCCAGTGCTAGAACGCATGATAACAATGGAGATATAACTTATTTCCATTCCCATAAAAGCGGGGTAATAATAGTCTTAATCACTTTTGTGACACTAAAACACTATAGCGGGGATCGGTAGCCTAACTAATTGTATAAGATGTCCATACTGAGAACTCCTCTGCCCACTGACCTTCCTTCCAAGCATCGACCTATCTGTGAAAAATTTAATTGCGCCTCTGCTGCAAAGACTCTTTCCGATCCACATATCCCTTGTCGACATGTGAGCAAAGAAAAAACTACGATGATTAGGCTCTGCGACAAAGTGATTCAAGCCTTCAGGAACTACGGACATTACCCAGCGAACCTGTTCTATTTGCTAGCAAAGATGACAATTACCGCTTCAAAAGGTGGTGTCTAGATTGACTTCTTAAAAGGAGGGCAAAATGTCTCAAGTCCTTACTATGCCGAATTATTTGGCGAAAAAACTGATTTTCTACCATCACAACGCATCTGCTCATTCTTCCGCTATTGTCGGGACCAAATTGATCAAATTACAACCATCGTAATTACTATCCGACGTATTCCTCGAGTTTCAAAACTTGAAAAAGCCCCGCGTCGGCCAAAAATTTGAGTTGAACGGGGACATTAACGCCACAGAGAAACGTATTTCTCATACGGGTTAAAGGTGTGGGATCGCTGAGTCAAATATCTACGTACATAGGTAAATCAAGCTAAAAGGAAACTACCTACTCGTATGTTGAGAAATAAATCGCATTTATTCGTAAAATTTCTTTAGACCAAGTACTTATCTGACTGTTTGTAGTTAGTTTAGGAGTAATCAAAAGTCGTATACATATGTATGTACATATCAATTTGTACATAGTCATGCACGTTTTAATCGCCAATATACCTTAGATACGCAATTGAATATTTAAATGCATACACTTTATATTCCATAAGTAAAAGTTACATAGCATACTCGTATGTATGCGGTATATGAGTGGCAGTTACTCTTTGACATATAACCGCATTTACGAATAATTACATGTTACGCTTTTGACTTATATTTCATACATTCATTTATGTACCTATATGTACGCATGTATGTACACAGAATGTATTTTTATGCACCTACATTTTAATGTTTTAAAGCAACAAGTTTGGCTGGTTTTAAAAATATTGGACCAACCGGTGATTTAGATATTTACTAGCAAAACGAAAATTAAATTATTCGATTAATAGCAACAGCAAGAACAAGAATTTAAATTACTTTGTAATTGCTGCCTATAATAAATAAACTAGCCAAGAACTTTTATAGCACAATTTTCTCAAAATGCGTTAGTCGCAAACACTGCATTGCCTACATATAAACTCTATTAATTTGTGCTGATGTAGTGGCTGCCAAAATTTTACGAATATCTCCTGATATAGAGTTCTTCTAAAATTTTTAGTATTTAAGGGTTTACAGGGATTTCTTCGGGTAAAAACAATGTTTTTTCAAAATTTTTTTTTCTCATATGAAAAATGAAATACTTTTTTATAAACACACTATTAACAAAGAAATTCAGAAATGTTTTGAAAAAAGTATTATTAACTCGACCATTGCCATTTCCGGAGACCCCTCAGAAAAAAAAGATGCTCCCGGGTTGGCAGGACAACTCCTTACATGATAATCAAAGTGAAAAAATACGCGTTTTAGTTCAAACCTTAACTTAGAACTGGAACGAAGGAAAAAACAGAAAATTGAATTTTTACGAAATGGGTCGCAATTCACTAGAAGAAAACTGGAAAATATTGAAAACTTTTTTCCAAAGTTCGTTTGACCGAGGATGGTCAATTTTACCGAAAAATCATCTTTTCGGACGAGGCTCATTTCCACCTCGATGGATACAAGCAGAATTGTCGCATTTGGGGCACAGAAAACCCGCACGTAATCGTCGAGAAGCAATGCACCCAGCACGAATCACTGTATGGTGCGGATTTTGGTCTGGTGGAATCATCGGCCCATTTTTCTTCGAAAATGAAGAAGGAACCGTCGTAACCATCAATGAGCGATATCGCGCAATGCTAACCGAATTTTTCTTCAAGCAAATTGAAGAGGAAGACTTGGACAACATTTGGTTGCAGCAGGATGGCGCTACGTGCCATACAGCAAACGCTACACTAAATCTTTTACGCCCTATATCCGAAAATCGCATAATCAGCAAAAGAGGTGATGTGAATCGGCCTCCCAGAAGCTGCGATTTAACTGCGTTGGACTATTTTCTGCGGGGAGCTGTTAAAGATAAATGTTATGCCAACCATCCAGAAACAATTCAAGATCTAAAGTACGAGATTCAAGCTGCTGTAGCTGCCATAAGGCCTGAAACCATCGAGAAAATACTCCAAAATTGGGTGGATCGGATAAGCTGCTGTAAATTCAGCCGTGGTGGTCATTTGTCCGAAATTGTTTTCCACAAATAAATTTCATAAAACAACCTTTTAAATAAATGTTAGCCCTTTGAAAAATATCAAGCCGTTTTTTTATTGACTTTTTAAATTTAAAATTTTATATGGCCCACCCTTTATTGTTCGGATCAACTTGAAAATTTAGGACAATAATCTAGAGGTGTGAAGACAATAAAAAAAATTAATTTTTTTTTAAATCCGTAAACCCATGTAACCCCTTAACTATTGTTTTTGCTATAGCGACAGATAAGCAATGTCTCTTAAGGAGGAATGCTGGCGAGTTGACAGCCCTTGACCGGATAAAAATCCGAGTCCGTTGTGGTTACGTAGACTCGACTGTCGTGGGAGTGTTTAACTGTCTGAGTATACTAGGTGCGTTCCAAAGTGAATATATAATGTTTGCGCCTCCGAGCGGTCGCTTTTTAGAACGTTGCCATCCAAAAACTATTCAATATACGACTTTCCCGATTTCACAGGATATTTATGAAAATATAAGCTATCGAAAAAGCTAATAAAAAAACCCCTTAAACCGATTAAACGCCAAGGTGACGCCCACTTCTTCATAAATTTTGGCCCACAAGTGTCCCTTGCTACTCCAAAATATAGAAAAATTAATATATGTATGTATTTTCTCAAAATAGGAAAATACACGTTATATTTTGAACACACCTCATACCTACATATGTACATACATATCTGGTTTATGCATGTATGGCCAAAAACATTGCTGTGGTGGTAATGACTAAACACATCGAGGATATCGTCACGATAACCAACACAACAATACCACAAACTAGCGACTGGCTCGAAACTAATGGCCTAACCCTAGCAGAGAGAAAGATATAAGCCGTACTTATTACTGGTAGGAAAACTCGAGAAGTTGCCACGTTTTGTACGAAAGATGTAAGAATAACCACTCAGCCAGCCATCAAATATTAGGGAATTGTTCTTGATGGAAGATTGTCGTTGGCTTACACATGTGAAAAAGCTACACAAGTATGCAGAGTTCTAACCCAGCTAATGCTCAATACCCGTGAACCAAACCAAAATAGGAGACGACCGCTGGCCGGAGTATTAAATTCAGTTGCTCTATTCGGCGGCCACTTGTGGGAGAAGGCCCTCGAAATCAAATCGTATTGCGGCCTATTTCCCACGTACACCATATGTGCATTAAGAGTATACTCCGCGTTTCGTACTGTATCCGAAGATGCTGCCTTAGTCTTAGCCAAAGAGCTCACATGCCCTTTAAACGAGAGAGTAACAACCATAACCCAAAAAGAGAAAGCCAGAGCAGATACGGTGAAGCACAGGCAAAAACGACGGGAAGACAGCCGAAATGGTCGCTGGACATTCCAACTAATCCCCAATATTGCACTATGGCTAAATAGATCGCACGGTGCAGTAGATTTTCACCTAACACAAATTCACTGTACACGGTTGTTTCAAATCATATTTGAAGCGATTCAAACACGAAAACAACGATATACGAGGTATGACAATTAAGTAATGAGACTGATTCCATAAAAACCGTATATAAGGAAATTATTCTACAACTCTGCCATACCCTTCAAAGTCGTCCCCTTGGGCAGCTATACAGCGATTCCAGCGCGTTTTCCATGCTTCGTAACATTTCTGGAACGCCTCGACTGGGATGTCCGCGAGTACTCTCGTCACGGCCGCCTGGATGTCCGTAATCGACTCAAAATGGGTTCCTTTGACCACCGATTTTGTTTTAGGAAACAAAAAAAAGTCACACGGCGATCCCTTTAGAGACCAAATACTGGACACGCTGAGGGCGGTGTGGCACGGCTAGTTGTCGAGATGAAGGATCCAGTTACGAGCGATGTCTGGGCGCACCCTGTTGAGTCGTTTTCGCAATCTTTCGGGTACTTGGCAATAGTAGACTAATAAATAGTAGGAATGGAATGTTAAAGATTTAAATACCATAAGCAATGTAATGATAATATTAACAATAACTACCTGCGAAAAGAGCATAAAAATTAATAAAAATATATTTAAACAACGCAATTTATATTTTTTTCTTAATACTTGTCAATAGTATTCATCTCAATTTTATATGGAGGCTAGATAGCCTCTGACCAACACTTTATTCGAATACGCGTTTGTTTTTGCTTACAAGCGCAAATGTGGTTTTACTTTTTATTTACTACTTACTCATTTAACGCTCACTTTTTCACAAGGTCTTTCGTCGAATCTAGCCGATTTCAATTTCGTATTAACCAATAGTTCATCGCACTTTCATGTCAACCCATTATTGCATTCTTAGTTTTGTTTTTATTTTGTGCCTAGTTCGTTTATCAACATTCTGTGAAGAAAGTAAAATTGAGAGGAAACTGGTTCGCAAGAATACAGGTAAAAAATAAAATATTCTTCTATTTCGAATAATGAATTTTTTTAAGCGTAATTAAATGCTGTACAAACTGTAAATAAGCTACAAATAGGATTTTAGATACGTAAAAGAAGAGGGAGCTGGTTTTGATATAAAATTTATACTTACAAAACAATAAAATTGTTTGCTAAACAATGAAATAAAATATACCCTTTAAATCCCTTTTCAATTTTTTCAAAGAAAAATGTATTTCTTATCGCAAGATAACATAAATATACTACATATTGAATAAATTAATTAATTTTCACACCTTGGGATACATTATTGGCGTTTTAATAAGAATCCCTAACTTTTTGTTCACCGGAAATAATTCAACTTTCCAACAGTGAAAAAATTTTTCAAATCCATTAAGGTGTTAGGGGTAGTCAGAGGCACGAAAAAATGAGAGTTTTCATTTTTTTTTTTGCTACTAAATCATGTTATTTTACAAAAGTAGTGATGTGGCATTATTATAGAATGTGTTGACTTGAAGTCACGAAAATTTCAAAAAAAAAGTAATTTAATTTCCGAAGTTATAGTTGTTTGTGTTGACCCTGTTCCAAAAAAAGGTACTTGCGGTGACAAGCAAAAGTCCTTGGAGATTCATCTAAAAACAATCCGACAAAAACAAATAGTTTTATAAATAGATAATCCCCGGCCTGATCGAAGGATTTTTTTTTTTGTTTTCAAAATTAACAAAATGGCGTCCTCAGGAAATTTTTTTCTAAATTTTTGCGAAAAAATCAGCAGTTAATTGGTCTTAAAAAATCGAAATTTTCGAAAAAATAAAAATCCTTCGATCAGGCCCGAGTTTATTATATATTCTAAAATCTGTATAAACTTCATTAAAATTTACTAAACGGTTTTCGAGTTCCAGTTGTCACCGATTCCAAAAACATTGTTTTGAGAAAAACGCGTGTAAAGTTTCACACTAGCGCTTTGAAGTGCCCAAGCTCTCTTTGTTATTTGTCGAATAACTCAAAAACTCATTATCGGGTCAACGTGAAATTTTCAGAGAATATTTTTAAGATATTACACTTAACGAAACTGTAAAAAAAATTAATTTTTTGAAAATTCTAACTACCCCTAACCCCTTAAGTTATTTCGGAGTCTATACCATTCAATCAAACAATCAAATCTTCCTCTTCCAACTTCTCTAAATCGAATCACCATAATCCACAAAAAAAACTTCAAGTTAGAGAGACTGCAAGTTATAGAAGCTTTCATTAAAAAATAAAATGTTTCAAAAACCTGTACAATATACATTTAGAAATTGAAAATGTGTTACATCATTTTTGGACGGCGGTTGAAAAATTTCGTCTTCAGAATGCTCATCGTTTTCCATGGCGTTAGAAATCACATTCATTGGGTCTGAAATATTCGGTACTACAATATCCTCTGCTATAAGTTCGACTGAGATCTCATTGTCCATCTTAATATAATCTGTAATAGTACTCGTATCATTTGAAGGGATAAATAGCAGCTGCTTACAAAGTGGGATTTCTCCGAAAAGTGCGATTTAGAGAATCACGTCGTATGTGGATTTAAAATTAGGTGTTTGGAAGGAAATTTGTATGACTTTTTACTTCTATTGCCAATTCATGAATTCGAGTTATGGAGTACTTCGAGCTAAAACAGTTCGAGTTATGGAAGTTCACCTGTATATAGTTTCAGCAATTTTTAGGGATTTTTATGTTAATTTATTTTCCTTGAAATATACTTATATGCGAATGAATCGGCAATTTCCGTTGCCAATCTGTCAAATAATCCATTTGTAGTATATGGTATACTGCTAATTAGTCAATTGCTAACCAATTATAAAATAAACCAATTAACTAATTGCCGACTAAAACTTAGTAGACAATGAATTGAAAAGTGCAATGTCTAATCGTTTTGAACAATTTTATTTTCTCCTGCATAAAGTCGGATTCCGATCAAAGGGTTGTTTGTAACTTAAAACTAATCGACGGATATAAAGTCTTTTAAAGACAAATGATCAGGATCACGAGATGAGGTGAAATCCGGGTGACCATCTGTTCATTCGCCTGTCTTTATGTCTGTCCGTCTGTACGGACTTGAGATAATTTTTACTTGAGTAAAAATTTAGATATGTTGATGAACTTAGTAGGCATGTTCCTTGAGATCATAAGAAGTTTGGTATTATAGATAGATGTAATCGGACCACTGCCACGCCTACAAATCACCATTAATCAAAAACCTCTAATATGTCATAACTAAGCCGTAAATTAATACATATGTATATGTATAAAATTTTAATTTGGTGCAACGATTCGCATCAACAAGGACACCTGTGGTTGGAAAATGCTTGAAAAGTGGCATGGCCTGTCCACTAATAGGGTTAAGGGGTAAGCGGTAGTTAGAATTTTCAAAAAATTATTTTTTTTTGCATTTTCGTTAAGTGTAATATCTTAAAAATATTCCCTGAAAATTTCACATTGATCCGATAATTAGTTTTTGAGTTATTCGAGAAATAATAAAGAGAGCTCGGGCACTTCAAAGCGCTAGTGTGAAATTTTAAACGCGTTTTTCTCAAAACTATGTTTTTTGAATCGGTGATAACTGTAACTCGAAAACCGTTCAGTAGATTTTAATGAAATTTATACAGCTTTTAGAATACATAAAAAACTTAAGCCTGATCGAAGGATTTTTATTTTTTCGAAAATTTCGATTTTTTAAGATCAATAACTGTTGGTTTTTTCCCAAAAATTCAGAAAAAAATTTCCTGAGGCTGCCATTTTGTTAATTTTGAAAACAAAATAAAATCCTTCGATCAGGCCCGGGATTATCTATTTTTAAAACTATTTGTTTTTGTCGGATTGTTTTTAGATGAATCTCCAAGGACTTATGCTTGTCACCGCAAGTACCTTTTTTTGGAACAGGGTTAACACAAAAAACTATAACTTTGGAAATTAAATTTCTTTTTTTTTGGAATTTTCGTGACTTCCAAGTCAACACATCCTATAATAATGCCATATTACTACTTTTGTAAAATAACATGATTTAGTTGCAAAAAAAAAAAATACCGAAAACTCTCATTTTTTCGTGCCTCTGACTACCCCTAACCCCTTAAGATATAAATCCTAAATCTATATCCTAAACTATTCGAGCTATATAAATTTGCACAGGATAAATGTTTTCGACCCTTCCTACGACAATGCGAAAATAGGTAAAATCGGAAGATATCCCCGCCAATCCTCATATGACGGTTTTGTTTAAAACTACTAAAAGCGCTATAAATCAATAACTAAATGAATCAGGCATAAAATTTTGCATCTAGGATGGTACGAAAAGGCTTTATAGGCATTGTACCGTCCACAATTAGGAGAAAATCCATATCTCAGCAGCTACTCGACCAATTTCAATCAAAATCGGTAGGGATTATTATCCTGACATTCATACATTACAGTGCGGATCAGACAAAACTTTAAAGTCCATCTGATTCTATACAAATCAAGCATCAATAAATACATATATGTGTGCTCCTTTTTAACCGAAAATTGTCCAAATTGGGCTTCCGTTAGCCCACATATGCCTAACATAAAATTTTCAAATTTTCCGGTTGAACTTATGTCATATAAATTGGTCAATTTGTGAGGTATCTTAGTAAAATTACCTGAATATATAATATTGGATATACTGTGGTTTAATACCGAAAATATGTTCATAGACTCAGAATTACCCCAATTCTCAAGTATACATGAGATATGCACAAACAGGTTTACCGCTGAATACGAGTATGAATGAAATCGCTAATAAGTTCCGTTAGTCTGGTTGACGTTTGCACACTAATTCATTATATTAAATGTAGCCTCTCCGGTTGAGCTGACGCGAAGTAAAATGTAGTAATAGTTTTAGTCAGCCTATACACGATTAATATACGATAAGTCAAGAAAAAATTGATGGTGATTTATTCATGAGTTCGTCGATTAAAGAATATTGAATTCTTTGGCAGTATTCTTATACCCTTGCAACACATTGCAACAGAGTATTATAGTTTTGTTCACCTAACGGTTGTACGTATCACCTAAGACTAAGCGAGATATGGGGTTATATTTATAATGATCAAGATGACAAGATTAGTTAAAATCCGAGTGACTGTCTGAGAATCCTTAAAGAAGCCGGAGTCAAAATGGTCATGGCCCACCGACACATATGTATCTCGAGATCTGCCCAACCTACTTCAACCAATTTCGGTATATGACATTCTACGAATATTCCTGTGTTAAAGTGATAAAATGAGTGAAATTGGACAACTGTCACGTCTATTTCCCGAATAACATAATTTTAAATTGCATTTGAAACATTCATTTTCCAGAATACAAATCAAGAATGAATTAATATATTTGTAGTCGAAAAAGTCTTTTCGTATTTTGTCAATAGATGTTGCAATCATATACTATCTCCAGTGCTACCAATCCCATTGTCATACCATATGGTGTTGGAAAGGCGAGATTTTAAGCTTCATTCTACCAAAAAAAATCAAATTCGGGGAAAAATGAGTGTTCAAAAATGAATGAAAATAATGATTCGCTATATTTTGAAATTTTTGTATAAAAAAGATTATAATGCCACGCAAGCCACCAATGAAATTTATGAAATTTACGGAGACGATGCTGTATCTGTTCGTGTAGCACAACAATGGTTCGCTCGCTTCCGTTCTGGAAATTTTGAAATTTCAATTTACACTGATGAAAGTTTACACAGCGGAAAAACTACAAAAAGTGGTCGGACAAAATGGTACATATTTGTTTATTTATTTATTAGTATAAATTTAAAAAAAAATAAGTTGAAGTTTGATTAGAAATGCAAAAAGACTTTTTCGTCCACCCAACATAACTGAAATTGTCAAAAATGGGTTGAATCGGACAAATACTTCCCTTAGCCCTCATATATTTAAGGGAGTATTCTAGTCTAGAAATTTAAAAAAAATCGATTTTTTTTTTTGTATTTTAAAAGTTTAACTATTCAAGAATATGTGTACAAGAGTATTTTTCAAAATTCAAATTATTTTCGAAGATATAGGCATTTTTCTGACCCGGCATCCAAACTGTCTCTATTAGTCAAAAAAAGTGATCCAAAAAAAATTTTTTTTAGGCAGTCGCCATTTTGTGAAAAAAATTGTTCCCACTTTTCCGTAGTTCCGGCCATTGCGACATTATTCTAGATTAATAATCTTTTTTCTTTTTGGTTTCAGATAACTAGGAGGGTTGAAATCATGGGTATGGTCACGTGGAAATTTTTAGAGACCCCCCACTTCGTCAGCCCATAATATTTGAAATTTTTTACTTTTTAATTTTTTTCTCTACTCTTCTAAAATTAACAAATAACTAATAAAAAAAATGGATGGTAAAAATATTAATTGCCTTTTTTTTTACAACACTTTAAAAATTACCTGAAATTCATGCTTCTAGACTAGAATACCCCCTTAATATATAATATATAGATTTTCGCACTTCCGGTTGACTTTGTACCGCATATATCGGCCAATATGCGAGTTATCCCTGTGAAATACCTTTTTTATTCATAACAGTGTATCTTTGTGATTAAAATATTAAATATAAATTTGAGGGAAAATTTGGCCTAGCTTCTATATAACTAATATCACGATTTTCGAACATCTAGCTGACTTTACTCCATATGATTGGTTTTACACCTTAAAATTGCAAGAGTATAAAATGTTCAGTTACACCCGAACTTAGCTCTTCCTTACTTGTTTCATTTTATAACTATTATAAAGTAAGGCAGTCTCACCGGAGATAAAAAGGTTATTTATTTGCACTAAGCTTCTTGGACTTAGTATTAATGATTAATTATATACGTGCAGTATATACATAAGTTATGTATATAGACGGATATGTATGTTAATCTTAAAGTAATAATGGCAAGATGAAAGATAAAGACTGCTAACGCTTTTAAAATTACTGAAAACAGGTATTACAAGCTATAAAAATGTCGGATTGCTTCTTAAAGGTAAACGTAAGAATAGCTAAATAATTAACTCAACAAAAACCATATTTGAAGGTTACCGGAACGTGTTGAGAGCAACAAAGCGTAATTGATACCGAAAAATAAAGTTAGAAAATAAATTAAAAACAGAAAGAAGAAGAAGAAGTTCAAGCAAGATTATACTAACATTTAAATTGTAATGTTGGATAAAAATAAAAAAAAAAATTTCGAGCTACACATATTTTTCCAAGTACATATTTCAAAATAAAAGTAAGATAAATCACCAAAAACACTCTCATTGAACTTTAGATGCTTAACAATTCAACAATAGAAGTATAAATGTTTAAATATGACAAAGTAAATGTGTTAAGTCTCTTTATGTAAAAGGAAGTTAAAATTAGATGAATGGATTGTGTGTGTGACTGTCATACAATGTGTAGAGGCTCCGCTCCTATGATCGTCACTCTTAGTTCAAAATTTTGAGCTTTTGCAAAAACTCAACAATTGTTTTCAGGCGACTTCCTATATACAGATACTATACGACCTTCGTAAGTAAACGAAAATTGAACATCAAAGACTATTATCTGTTGTGATTTTCGTTAATAAGTACTCTATTTTCTGCCTGTCCGATTTTTTATTAATTTCGGAGCTGAAAGTTGGGAGTATAAACTACTAATGAAATATTTTTAGGTAATGTACGAAAATATTACGTGTTTTTTGAAATTTCTAAAACTATGATATTTTTAAAACCTTTACCCAAAGTTTCAAGGCAATCGCAATAAAAGTGTAGGATATAGAATCTATGGGAAAGTGACCCGTCAGGGGAGACCGGTCAATCTTTGTCGTGTTTTTCTCAGAAACATCGTTTTCAAAGTCGGCGGTCACGATTTTTCAGAAACCAAAGAGCGATCTTATGGAAATTTTTCACAGTTTTTCAAATAGAACTCGGGATTGATCAGAGAATTCTTTTTCGATTACAAGTATTTTTTTCAAAGCAATTTATGGTAAAAATTAGGCCTAAAATCATACTGTTTTGTTTGCAACTTTGCCAAAAGTTAATTTTCCCCCAAATCCTTCGAATAATCACGACTTATATTTATTTACTAAACAATGAAAGTTTAAATGAATCCTTTGACTGTTATGATGACTATCGTGGAGAGACGTTTTTGGGCGGTACCTCCGGAAAACAGTTGCCAATGGCTGAATTTCCAAAAAAAAAAATATTAAAAGTTCACAAAATTTAATATTATTCAAATGTTGCTCTTTGATATACTTAAATGTTGTAATAAGTTTATTTATTTATTATATGAAAAAAAATTGGGGAAAATAGTTAACCCTGACCACACTCAATATTTTAATAATATAATATATTAAATATACCACAAAGTTTTCAACACCCAAAAGCAAACGGAGATCATATACATACCATAAGGGGTTAGTGGTAGTCAGAATTTTCAAAAAATTAACTTTTTTTGCATTTTGGTTAAGTGTACTCTCTCAAAAATATTCTCTGAAAATTTCACGTTGATCCGATAATTAGTTTTTGAGTTATTCGACAAATAACAAAGAGAGCTCGGGTAATTCAAAGCGCTAGTTTGAAACTTTAAACGGGTTTTTCCTCAAAACTATGTTTTTTGAATCGGTGACAACTGTAACTCGAAAACCATTCAGTAGATTTTAATGAAATTTATATATTTAGAATATATAATAAACTCGGGCCTGATCGAAGGATTTTTATTTTTTCGAAAATTTCGATTTTTTAAGACCAATTAACTGTTGATTTTTTCCCAAAAATTTAGACAAAAGTTTTCTGAGGCCCCCATTTTGTTAATTTTTGAAAAAAAGAAAATTGTTTCGATCAGACGCAGGATCATCATCTATTCATAAAATTAATAATTTGTCCGATTGATTTTAGATGAATCTCCAAGGACTTATGCTTGTCACCGCAAGTACCTTTTTTTGAAACAGGGTCAACACAAACAATTATAACTTTGGAAATTAAATTTTTTTTTAATTTTCGTGACTTCAAGTCAACACATTCTATAATAATGCCATATTACTACTTTTGTAGAATAACACGATTTAATAGCAAAAAAAATACTGAAAATTCTCATTTTTTCGTGCCTCTGACTACCCCTAACCCCACATCCATAAATGAATAGTAGGTTTAGTTATGCCGTTTGTCTATACATACTTACATGAACTGGTGCTTCGGTTTTTGAAATATTGTCCTAAAATTCAACGGAATCGATATCGGAAATTCTCTTAGATTATTATAAATACAGTCTAACTTGATACTCAAATTTACTCTTAAAGTCTAACAGTTCGTCAGCATATTTTGCGCAATTTAGTAATTAGTGGTTGCCTAGGAAATTTTCGACTATCAACACAAACCTATTCCATATTTCAATTTTCGGAACTGTTATAACTTTGATATAATCAAATATTCCACCTTACAAGTTCGGAAAATTTGTTTCGAACAACCGTAATCATGACTGGAAAACTAATTTTTTTATTACTAACAAGCCGATATCTGACAAAGTATTAGATATGCAATTATCTCAGCTCTTTTATCCAAAGCAACTCCACAATCTACAAACGAATTTTTCACCTCACAAACTCTTATCACATGAATGAATTTTGCTAAGGGCAAGTAGTTCAGAAGATCTCCTGCAATCTAAGCCATAAGGATCGTACTAAGCGCACGCAAGGTCCATTGGTCCATGGCCAAGCTCCTAAAGTAATCTGAAGATGAAGTAGTTTGGTGCTATTTTTAGTGAAGACAGGCACTCCTTAATTAGTTTTGAACGCACTGTGACCGTGCTCAGCGCTATTATTGCCGCTCTGCTATCAGAGTCAATGTTCACCTCGCAGTATTGCACCTGTCAGCAATATCCACGGGTGCTGCGTGTAAAATGGCAATACGTACTAATGTTGGTGCATCGAAGATGTCAATGGGAGCTGCTTTTTGTTATGGTTCAATCTGCTTAGTAAGTGTAGTCTTTTCGAGGGCCATCCATCGCACGAATACACTATAGAAAATTATTGGTTTTACTATGCTTTCCTAGAACCAAAACACCACCTTAGGTCAGCTATAGCTTTTTTCTCTATAGCTTCTCTCTATTGCTTTTTCTTTCCTCAATATTTGGCCTCCATTAAAGGTTTCTATTATTTTGATAAGGTACCGTCAAGAAAATTTTCAGGTTTATAGAAAAAGAAAATCGATATTTTTAGTATATGGGCGTTGGGGTAGTATCGATCCGATTTTATTCATTATTGCCAATACAACATACTAAGCAAATTTTTAATGGTTTCGTAAAATATCTCACATACAATCGTTAATCATATGGAGTAAAGTCACCTGGAAGTTCGAAAATCTTCATATTGGGTATATAGGGAGTCAGGGAAGTATTGTTTCATTTATCAGGACAACATCTTTTCTGAATCCCGTATATTGGCCGATATTTTCAAAAGTCAAAAGTCAACCATAAATACTGGGTCCACATTACCTTTGCCCAGGGGCTTGAATAGTTTTGGTTAGATTTGGAGAATTTTTGGTCATAATGTGGCATACTCTATAAACATTATTCGTGCAAAGTTTTATCTCGTTATATTAGTTGCTTCTTGATTTGTGTATTGGAAAGTGAAAGAATAAAATGGAATTTAAAATTTTGCTATATGGAAAATGGGCGTGGCAGAAGACCCATTTTGCTCATTTTCGTACTGTGACTTAGGAATATGAGATGGATGCCCCTTACTAAATTTAGTCTAAATCCGTCGGGCGGATTCTAAGCTATGGGATTTCACCAAAAGTGGGCGGTGGGGTCCGTCGTCCATAAAGCCTTCTTCTACCGTCTCAAACATAAAATTGAAAGTCTGTGGTGTATTTAATTAATGATTTATTGCGCTTTTAGTAGTTTTTATATGGGGGGTGAGTGGGGTTATTTTCCGATTTCATCTATTTTCAGACTGTCGGTAGGAGCTCTCACAATATTTACGAAAGGCAAATTTGGTTTGTAGCTATCGTGATCTAGGAGATATTTGCATTAAAATTATTAGAAGGCGGAGCCACGCTCACTTTTTAAAAATTTTTAGCCCACAGGTGCCCCTGGCTTCTGCGTTCTATATCTTAAATTAGTGCTTAGCTATGGGTGTTTATACGTTTTTGATTAACGGAGTTTGTGGGCGTGGCAGTGGTTCGATTACGCCTATCTACGACTCGTACTATTTTTTATCATGGAACACGTGTAGCAAGTTTTTACAAGAAATCTTAGTTTTTCCTCAAGTTACAGTTTGTACGGACGAACGGACGGAGAAACAGACAGTCAATTGGATTTCAACTCGTCATCCTGATCATTTATATATACATATATATGTAATTAACCTTAAATCCTTCTCTATAAGTTTTAGGTGAACAAAACTATTATACTCTGTGGCAACATGTTGCAAGAGTATAGAAATAAAATGCGGTCTCAGATTTCTTGTTCTCTGCATATTTTAGAAATACATAAGTATGTAATAAAAGAAAATATTAACAGCTGATAAAAACAACACAGGCAGTACTTATGCACTTACATACATATATTCATACATATGTACGTATGCATCTAAATATATAGCATTAGAAAAAATACTCGTAAGTACACATGTACATATGTCTACCCATTCAAAGTCAAACTTGTTTTCAAAATCGGCTTTGGCTTTGCAGCATCGCAATGTGGATTGGTTGGCCGCCGAAACGGCGACTTACGACACAACCGTGACAGTGATCTAGAGACGCCGATGTTTCTAACAAGCAGCTGTTCTGCTTGTATTACTTTTTATACTGAATTATACACACGCAAGTGCATCAGACATACATGCATAAATACATACATACAATGCTAAGAGTTATGCAGACGTATTGCATTTTGTGATTCTATTTGGTGGTGCATTTGCTTCGGCTATCATTTGAAGACGCATAAACAATGCTTTGCGCGCGCAATTCAATACCAAATGAATACCAACATTAAGGAGGTATTCTACTCTAGAAATCAAATTGGGTAGTTTTTTGAATTTTATTAAAAAAAACCAAAAATATTTTTAATATCCATTTTTTATGGTGTTTTAATTGATATCTTAAGAATGCAGAAAAAAAAATTTACAAAAATATATTAAAAATTAAAATAATTGGAGGGGTGGGGAGAGAGTTAAGGAACGTTTTCCTTAAAATAGTAACAAACATCAAAACAACCTTTTGTTTCAGTAAACAGAATGCAGAAACAACCTTGAGTTGGAACAATTGAAATGCAATATCACCACAACGAACAATCCTAAACAAACAAGTATCAAAACAACATTGAGTTTGAATACCACAACAACCTTATCTTAAAACAAAGCAATTGTATCTAAGCAAGCAATATATATGTATGTAAACAAACCTAAACAAATAATATAATATGTATCTTAGTAAACTATCAACTAGTAATAAGTAAACATACTAGTTAGTATAAATAGAAGTAAGAACGATGTAATAAGTTAGTCTTAAGAGTATAAATAAAGAGCACACATTTCAGTGCAGCTCAAAATATATTCTTTTGACTCATTTTTACTCAATGTAAAAATTAACTGGGGGCTCAACCGGGATGGCAAATTTATTTGCTATCCAAAAAGCCAGATTTTATTTCGAAAGGAATAAATCAAAAAATTCCACGGGAAGTAGGACTTCCAGCACTAAATGCCTGAAAAAAGTGCAGAAAAAAATGGCAATGGATATAAGTAAAAGTCCTGTAACAGCGGACAATACTTCCAGAATAAATCAATAGCAGATCCTAAAAAAACGGACAGCGGCAAATTCAGCAAGATTCACAACAGACCCTGGAACAGCGGACAGCAATTCCTGAAAAAGTGGAACAAGGTACAAAAGTATAGGTCCTGAGATAGTGGATAATACTTTCACCAAGATTCGCAATACACCCTGAAACAGCGGACAACATTGAATCCTGGAAAGATAATGCAAAAAATACCACACCAAGAGGAGACACCAGCATCACTAGATACTAAATTAAAGGATGAAAAAAGAGTAAACAAATATCAACAAAGAAATCTTTGGGATCAATCTCAACAACGACAACCTCCATCAGTCCCAATGGACTTGGATCGACTTTGTCAAAGAAAAGAATCAGAAATTGTTAAATGACGGAATAACACAGGCAATAATTCCAAAAAAAGGCACCGAGAACAAGGCAAGCCAAAAAGGAAAATTGTTGTTGAATTCTCGAAAATTAATACTAATTCAAAACGAACTAAAAGAAAACATCATTTGAAACACGTAAAATTAATTAAGTATATAATATAGAAATGTATTAATTGTAAACATAAAAAATTAATCAAACACATACGAAAAGTGGAAATTTCTACAAACACAGCCAATAATTCCAAAAAAGGCACCGAAAACAAGGCAAGCCAAAAAAGGAAAATTATTGCTGAGTTCTAGAAAATTTACACTAATTAAAAAAGAAAAGAAAGCATCATAAGAAACATGCAAAAATTATAATTTACTATATAATATAAAAAGGTATAATTTGTAAACACAAAAAAATAATCAAACATAATTAATTTTTATAAGCCGACTCAAACCTAAATGTTTTGAAATGAGGACATTTCATTTTAACAAAGGGGAGAGTTAAGGAACGTTTTCCTTAAAATAGTAACAAACATCAAAACAACCTTTTGTTTCAGTAAACAGAATGCAGAAACAACCTTGAGTTGGAACAATTGAAATGCAATATCACCACAACGAACAATCCTAAACAAACAAGTATCAAAACAACATTGAGTTTGAATACCACAACAACCTTATCTTAAAACAAAGCAATTGTATCTAAGCAAGCAATATATATGTATGTAAACAAACCTAAACAAATAATATAATATGTATCTTAGTAAACTATCAACTAGTAATAAGTAAACATACTAGTTAGTATAAATAGAAGTAAGAACGATGTAATAAGTTAGTCTTAAGAGTATAAATAAAGAGCACACATTTCAGTGCAGCTCAAAATATATTCTTTTGACTCATTTTTACTTATGGTAAAAATTAACTAGAGACAGGTGTAAAAAAATGGCGCATCCTGGTGACATTGATCCTGACTCTCCTGGTGGTCTGAAAAAAAAAATCAAAAGAAATTCTTAATCAGTAAGGATGCTGTTATAGTGCGGGAACACGAAAAAATTTTTTTTGAAAAATGGTGACTGCCTTAAAATAAAAATCATTTTTTAAGCTTGTTTTTAAAATTCCTGAATTTTCTTAAAATATTAAAAACAAAAATTTTGACACGATGCTGATAAGAACGATAAAGAATTATACAAAGAAGGTTCGCAGAAAATTTCAAGTAAATCGGTTGTATAGAACTTGAGATAGTGCCGGTACCGTGTGAAAAAAAGTAGTTTCGAGAAAAACACGTTTAAAGTTTAGGAGACAATTCTAGTGAACACGGACGCCACAAAATCCGCTGTGTCTCCGAAAATAAGTCGAATTTTGAAAAATCCTTCCAAGGTCATATTTCCGAAAGTCTAAACTTTAAATATATGAAAAAAATCGAATTTTTCACAATTCTAGAGTAGAATACCTCCTTAAAAAAAATGTATGTATACACATACATTTGTACATATGTACATGACATATTTAAATACCATATGTGTAACGGAATGAAATACACACATCGGAAGGTGTGAGTGATAACTTATTTTTGATTCTTTATATGATATTTTTGTTATTTATTTAATTTTGATTACCTTTGAATGAAGTTATACTACTGTGATTAAGTGAATTTTGTCCATTTCATCTCCTTCAAAGTCATCCCCTCCCGCTGCAATACACTTATGTCAACGAATTTTCCAGTCATCACAGCACTGGCAAAAATCCTCCGTCGTAATGGCCATCAGAGCCTTCCTTGATTCAGCTTTTATAGTATACTAGCTGACCCCGCGGCTGTTGTCCTGCGTGAAATGTTGTGTTTTTAAATGAAAAGAAAGTTAAATTTATCAGCTTGCTAAACAACATTTTTTGGTTTCTGTTCCGCTGTACAGAAAAGTTGGTTTTCCAACTCGTGAGCACGCCACGTACATAGTATGTCTGGCCGTGTGAAAAACATAGCATTTCCAAATTTATGCCACACACTATGCGACTATCCTTGTGTCCTGTTGATTGTCATCTCAAATGCAATTTTCACTGAAAACGGAATACGTTTCAACTGAAATGACAAATCGATAGAACTCAAAGGCATTCGTAGAATCATGTATTCTGCCCCCTTGTATTCGATAGGTGCGGCACAATCAGTCAGGTTTCATTACACAGCTTCGGCGCATGCAGATAGCGAAACATAATAACGACAGATCCAACTTTGAGACGCAAATGATGCGGAGGCATACCAAGCTCTCCAAAGGGTAATTCACGGCGTCGCCTTCATTGCCAAGACGATCGATCGATTTGTATGAGCGCAAGTTTCCCGGAATTCGACTTTGAAGTTTCCAGTTCAAGTCAACAACATCGGTATTTTTGGCAGCTAACATTGCGCGTGCACTTTAGGAGGTATTCTAGTCTAGAAATTAAAAAAAAATCGAAATCTTTTTCTTTATATTTTCAAAGTTTAACTATTGAAGAATATGTGTACAACAGAATTTTTCAAAATTCCAATTCTTTTCAAAGATATAGGCATTTTTCTGATCCGGCATCCAAACTGGTTCGGCCGGAACGCGAAACTTTAAACGCGTTTTTCTCAAAACTGACTTTTTCGGAACGATGCCCACGATTTCTCAGGTTGTACTAGACCGATTTACTTGAAATTTTTATAAAGTCTTCTTTATAGGCTTGTCTATGGTTGGAACTAGCCCCATCCCAAAATTTTTATTTTTATTATTTTTAAAAAATTCGAAATAGTCAGAAAAAGTGATCAAAAAAAAATTTTTTAGGCAGTCGCCATTTTGTGAAAAAAAATGTTTCCCACTTTTCCGTAGTTCCGACCATTGCGACATTACTCTAGATTAAAAATCTTTTTTGTTTTTTTGGTTTCAGATAACTAGGAGGGTTGAAATCATGGGCATGGTCACGTTGAAATTTTCAGAGACCCCCCACTTCGTCAGCTCATAATTTTTGAAATTTTTTACTTTTTTTAGTTTGTATTTTTTTCTGTACTCTTCAAAAATTAATAAATAACTAATAAAAAAATGGATAGTAAAAATAATAATTGCCTTTTTTTTACGACACTTTAAAAATTACCTGAAATTCATGCTTCTAGACTAGAATACCCCCTTGAGGAATCGTAGTTACTATAATTTGGCCAATGTCCGAACATTCGTGATGAGTTCATCTTTCGTGAATTGAAAAACGGCGGAAGTATCATACGGAATTGA
>JBAWJQ010004658.1:0-149522 GCA_037783105.1 Bactrocera zonata | reverse complement strand
ATAAAGAAGGCCTGTGAAGAACGGGGCGATATAGAAATCAACCATATATACGGGCAGTCAGCCAGCATTGCCAGCCTTGTCGACACAATAAGTAAATTCCAGCGTAGTCTAAAACATCAAGAAGGCTTTAAGCATACTGCCAGTTCAACTCCACTTGTCCATAATTTGATTTTCTGGTCACAGGAATATTTTCGTCAACGAAAAAGCAGCCGCTTTTGACATTTCTCTTCAGTAAAGTTTGTCATTTCATCCAAAAACTAGTAGAAATTATTAAAATTTACTACCGAAACTCGGAGTCAGTGGCCTCAACTCTAAGAGCGCTACGTCCAATTTATGATTGTCACAATCGTCCTGTCAGATTCACAATTGAACGCCTGGTGACAAAATTTTTGATCTACAGACACAGTACAAAATGTTCCTAAGGCAGTGAGATAAAGAAATGTCCGTAATATCGAGAATATTACATGTCACTAGCGCATCAATTGAGGAAGACCAAAATCAGTCTCTCACATGTCGTTCTCAAGCGTTGAGAAACTCTGTAACGTCGTTGTTTTTGAGAAAAGATCTTGGCCAATCTCCTTACTAGATCAAATTGACCAAGAGCTGAAGCCGCTTAACTACCAGAATCGTCGTTTGTTCGTGAATTGGGCTGAGCAACAACTTGAAAATAATCCGGATTTTCATCGAAAAATCAACTTCAGTGATGAGGCTAATTTTTGGTTAAATGTCTTCGTCAAGAGCAAAATATGCGTTATTGGTCAGGCAGCAATACACACTAACTCCATGAGTAACAATTGCATCCCGAAAAAATTACGGTTTGGTGTGATTTATGGGTCGGCGGTGTCATTGGATTATACTTCATACGTGATGATCAAGACCGCTCAATGATAACGGAATATTTTTTGCCCGAATTGGATGATATGAACTTGGATAATATTTGGTTCCAACTGGACGGCACTACAACCCACACAGCGTATGTTACAGTCGATTTATTGAGAACCAAGTTTGGTGAACATATTATCACACGAAATACTATATACTACTGTGTCCAAAAAATAAGGTGACATTGTATTTATTTTGAAAATTCTTTATTTATTCTTCCAAATCAACTTCATCCCCTTCAAAGTAATCCCCTCCCGATGCAATGCACTTATGCCAACGGATTTTCCAATCTTCGAAACACTGGTTGTAGTCACTTTCCGGGACTTCAGTTCCGTCTTCGCTGCGGCTTGAATTTCCTCTATCGTATAAAAACGGTGTCCCCGGAGCGGTCTTTTGAGCTTGGTGAACAGCCAGAAGTCGCACGGCGCAGATCAGGTGAATACGGTGTCTTTCCACAATTCCGGCCTTTTTAGGTGGATAGCGTTACGCAAACGACGCATAATGTTCAAATAATATTCCTTGTTGACTGTTTGACCGGTTGGAAGGAATTCATAATGCACAACACCACGATAATCGAAGAAAACAGTCAACATGACCTTGATTTTTGAGCGACTTTGGCGCGATTTTTTTGGTCTCGGCTCTCTTTTGGAACGATATTCGCTCGATTGATCGGTTGTTTCGGGGTCGTAAGCAAAGATCCAAGTCTCATCCTAGGTTATAATGCATTTCATGACACCCTGGTAGTCGGAAAGCATCGTTTCACACACTTCAACGCGACGCCTTTTTTCCAAAAAATTCAATGTTTTCGGTACCAGTCGAGATTTGACGCGCTTGAGGCCTAAAACATCCTTCAAAATGGCATTGGCTGAGCCTTTCGACATGCCAACTTCATCAGCAAGGTCTCTAATTGTTAATCGACGGTTTTTCAACACCAAATCTTTGATTTGTTTAACGTGAGCTTCGTCGGTTGAGGTTAATGGTCGCCCTGGACGCTCTTCGTCTTCGACACGTTCATGGCCGGCTTGGAACTCACTATACTACTTGTAAACATTTTTTTTAGACATAACCTCATCACCAAAGGCTTTCTGCACCATCCTCAACGTATCCGCAGTAGAAAATTGATTCCGTAAACAAAATTTATTGGAAATTCTTTGCTCAACAAATTTCGACATCGCAAAAAACGAAAAACTCACTTATAGCAGTTCACAAAACGACACGTATCTCAAACACTAATGAATATTTTGACATGAAATTTGACATAAATGTGACTGACAGTTGGTAGTACCAACCTTAAGAAAAAATAATTCTCCAAATCCTTCGACGCGCGCAGTTTAAATTCAAATGTCACCTTATTTTTTGGACACAGCAGTATATAGACCCAGTCTATGGTCTATGCCAACAAGCCAGTGACGATTCATGAAGGTGAAGTTGCGGCAATATCGGCCGATTTATGCTTGAAGCCCGTCGAAAATTGGGTTCAGCGTCTGGAATTCTGGAAGTGTGCCCGTGGCTGCTTTGACGCTTTCTTCTGGTTGTTTTAAATTTCATAGCAAACTGAATATACATTATTCAAGATAAAAAAATACTAAAAATATTTTTGGATATTTCAGTTTGGGTATTTCGCTAGCTTAGAATTTCAGCATTACAGTATTTCGAAAAAAAAAAAACTTATCGAAATTCCGCAGAATTCAAGTATTTCACTGGAACGAACGGAATTTCGCGCAGCGAAAACGTCAAAGTATTTGAAATTTGAAGCGTTGACAGCACTCATAATTTGACAAGCAGTAAAAATGTATAAAATATTTCCACCGAAATACCGAAATGTAGAAATATGTTCAGCAGCGCGCAAATCGATTTAAGTTTTCATGTTTTCGCATTTTTATTGCGGCTCTCAAATATTTTGCCATTTTATGATTTTTGCTATATTTTCGCACAATTTTTCTTTTTATTGCTTTGATGGCACATGTTTACACACTCGCTATTGCTGATGCGGCTGTTGTTGTTGTTGCTTTTTTGTGTCATTTAGCACGCAAAATTTTTATTAACTAACGAATGTTCGCACGCTGTCACCGAAAACTATTTTTGCGCGCGCCAACGAAATTGCGCTGTCATCCGGGCTAGTGTTGTTGCTGCAGCTGTTTTTCGCGCCGTTGTTGTTGTTGTTGTGCACATGTCGCCGCTGTTGCTGTCAGCAAAGTTGCCGCTGTCAACGTGGCCATCACAGCTGCTGCATTCGCCGCTAAAGCGCTTATCACTTTTGTGCCGCACTTTTGTCACTCTAACGGCACGCTTGCTGCAACGTTCTTTTTTTGCTGTTTTTTAGAAAGTTTTTTTTTTTTTAAGTTGTTTTTGTAGCTCTTTGCCGGTTTTTGGCGCCCTTGCGCTTTGTTGTTGTGTGGCAGTAACATGCTCGGTAAGCGCGAAAAGGAAGCCGCTCGCTGTGATTTCATATGTTGACACTGTTTTTGTTGTTGTTGTTGTTGTTGTTGTTATTGTTGTTGTACTGTATGTATGAAGCTGTCATATGTTGCGCTGGCACACCGGATGCTTTTGATAACCGAAACGTGACTTAACCGCCGTCAAGTTCGAGTCCGAGTGACTAAAACGCAGCGCAGCAGCAGCGACGCCGACAGCGGCTGCAATAACCGAAAATAACAGTAAAAAGCGCACAACAAGTGAAATAAATGCAAATGCTTGTTTTCAACACATGCATGTGTGTGTGTGTGTGTGTGTGTGTGTGTGAGTAATGCCAAACCGATTTTGTTGTTGTTGCTTTCCAATGGTAAAACACCGCCAACAATGACTTGGTGAGCGCGTAAGCGGCGAGTGGCGTGTGAAAACAAATTTTATGCGCCAAACTTTTGTTGTTAGTGATTTTTGTCGTCTCATTCGTTTTGCAGTTCTAACGGAAACATTTTTCAGCCAATTTGTTGGCGCATTTGGCGCGACAATTTAATTTTTCAACTTTCTAATTTTGCAGTCTTTCTATTTTTGTCATTTTTGTGTTTCAACAAAAATATTGCTGTTGTTGTTGTTATGTATAACTTTATTGAGTGCATTATCGAATTTCAGCTATGCGAAAGTGCTTTCGAAAGTTCATGTTTTAATTTGCAAATTGTTTCAATTTAAGGAGTCGGTGTTCGACCTCAGCCATTTTATGTTACATATTGTGATTCGCTGTTATGTACCGTTATAAGTTAATGTTATTGCTGAAAATACTCGTAACAGTGAGAGGATGAAGTTTTGTGTGCGCAAATTCGGTAAATTTCATTCGTTGTGCAACGCTGATTGTAATTTTCAACGACGTTATTAAATATTGGTGGGTTATGATGTCTCATTCAATTTACCACATTTTCTGGCCCGTCACAGATTATAACACGGATTTATGGTCGCGCACAAACAAATTACTCCATTGGACCAAAGCTCTCTAAAAATGGGAAATCCACAAAGCAGCTGACATAAAGGTCGACTCGCTCTAATCTGAAGAGGTTAAGGTGAGGTCTAAAAAATATCGTACAAAGAAACTAGGCCTAGCCACGGTATGGTGTGGAGAGGTTGGAGTAAACATCAAACCCTCGAAGACGACCATTGTCTCTTTTACGAGACGCAGGTCACTGCCTGGCCCTTGGGGCAGAGAGGTGGAGATGATTATAATGGTCAAATATAAACAAAGTAAATAAATTGTGGAAACAGCATGTTGATCTGACTATGGTCAAACCTACAAGAGTACTTATGGTGTGGAATTGACTAGCTGGTAGAGCCTGGCGCTGCTACCCAAGGATTGTCAGGTGGTTGTAAACCATGATTGTGCGACCGATTATCACATATGGAGCGGTGGTTTGGGCCTCGAAAGCATCGCAGATGCCTCGCCTGCATCTTAATGCCCGGTGTCATGCTCCAAAAAGACAGCAACAGAAGTGAGGTAATCTCTTCCCAGCGCACAAAGGTCTTAAGTGGCGAAATAACACCGGTTCTTCTTCCAAGGGACAGCGTTACCAAAAGTGTAGTAAGGATACCCTTAGCAATAAGGTTGAATGGAACGTTTCCGCTCTGAAGCTACTGCTTAGGGATAATACAAACAAGTGGTATACCACCTCTAAAATGTCGAGGGTGAATTGGCATTTCAAGCATGTCCTTGCTATAAGTCGGTGCGTAAAGGTAAACCTCCAAAGCAACTAGAATAAGCGTATAGTTATACTCAGCCTTAGTTAGCAGTTTGGAGCTGGGAAATTCGTAGAACGAGAGCCAAACGGCTAAAGCTATCCTTGCGAAGAAATGCCTATCGGCGGTCAAGCAAGGAAAATAAAAAGCTTGAGGAGACGGAGTCAGGGTTTAGTACGTAGGCGTCCTACCCCGCAGGTTCCGCATGCCGTCCGAAACAGGACGGTATCTTTCGAAGATACCTCCTTGGGCAACAAAAAAAAAAAAAAAAAGCCTTAGTTAGCAGAACTCAAAGCGATCTCAGCGTACGAGATCAAATCGCTATCTATCAGATTGCAGCCAAGTGTACCTTATTTGGGTGCCCGGTCACAAAGGTATAGCCGGAAATGAACTGGTTTATGAGCTCGCCCGCCCCGCTGAATCCACCAACATGGTAGGACTTGAACCTTTCAACTCAAAAACATGTGAAATGCCAAGTTGCTAACAGGTGGTTACAACCTGATTGGGTTTAAAGATATAATCAACATCCCAAGTGATAATCTCAGGCTGCTTGTCACCTTCCACACTGGCCATTGCAAGCTCAAGAAGCTTTATATAACATGGGCCTAGCTTCAAATCCAGATGCTAACACAAGATCAGAATAAATGAAAGAAATTCTGTGAATTTTCTCTGGGAAACTATTAGCGACATCGATAAACAACAATCTCCGCTAATGATCCTTACATGCAGTATAGTTTCTAAAACGACATTTTCATGAAAATATCAGGATTTCAAAGAATCATTGGGGGATGAAAACAATTCCACAATTTATGTTTAAGAAGATATTAAGTCAGTCTGCAAAATAATCTTACGTTGTTCTCGTCTTAAGTTAAACTCAGGAATTACCGAAGGGCACATTCGGGTCTAAGTTAGCAGGGAACTAAAGATTACTTTACTTTTGGCATTTACTGGTTATTTTCATCTTTCTTCCCCTTCTCCCTTTGAATATACCCGAGAGTATACCTCGAACAAAGTGTATTAAGTTTGCCACGAGTTTGTAACGCAAAAGAAGCATCGTTGGAAAACCGTTAGAACATATATTCAAATCATCAGCGTGACGAGTTGAGTTGATTAAACTAAGACCGTGCCTGCCCGATTAGATATACACGAACAAGTTGCTCAGTTTTTAAGATATCTATCTGAAATATTACACACGTAATTTTCTACTCAAGAACCTGCTCATTGGTATGGATCGGACCACTATAGCATATAGCTGCCATACGAATTGACCGATCTAAATAGAGTTCTTTTATGGAAAACTTTTTTATTTAAGAAGATATCTGCCCGAAAATCAGCATCGCACACTGGTCGATTTCATAGGCCAAAAATAAAAAAAATAAATTTTGAAATTTAACATTGTTTGTATCAAAGATATTTCTTAAAACACCAATAAAACTAACGGTAAATACATTTTTGCTCTATCCCATTCGTAGGGGCTACGAAAAGCGCGACAAACGAGACAATAGAAACACGTGGACTGTGCAGTGAAAATAGCTTAAAAATTATCTCTTATAATAAATTGAATTGCAATAATAAAACCGTGCTTAATCCTCAAAAATCGAAATGTGTATTGAGAATAAAGGTATATGTTATATAACAAAGTAGTTTTTATATAATAATATATTGTTTTATTATTTTAAAGCAATTGTTTTATAAGAACCCTTTTGAGTGCGCTGCTATGTTTTTTTTTGTACATCGATTTCAGGTATACAAAAAGTTGTGATCCCTGTCTCGCCCTCAAATAAATTTAGTTTGTTTATATTAGTTAATGTTTTCTAAGTCTATGCTATAGATTTCAGCTGCAACGTTTTGCAACTTTCTTTGTTATTCATGTTATTCTACCAGGCATGCGATTTTTTGTGTGTTATTTTTTATAATTTTTTGTATTTAAGGTTGGTACGCAGCTCTCAAGTAATTGCTCAAGAACAAAAATACATTATTTCTGAAGTAATATTGACAGCTGGTTACGCATTGTGAATGATCCACATTAGAAGAGCAAGAGAGAATAAACAAAGTAAACAAACTTTGTGCGTATGTATGTATGTATGTATGTGTATGGTAACACAAATATTTTCATTGAGATTTAAGGAATGTTGTTGACGATTGGTTGGTTTTATACAACATTTCAAAATGGAACATACTTTATAATAATGATTTCAACTAATTTAGGATGAATTTGACGATTACTTCGAATTTCCTGCAAGAAACAATTGTTGATTTGATGTTTCTTTGCAAAACCAGGTTTGCCATATTCACATTTTATTGAAAAAAAGTATTAAAAATTAGTACTAGCTTTCTTAAGAGCTGCGTACTAGCACAAGTAACTTTATCGCAGGAACGTTTCTGGACCGTTTCTTAAGCGTTTTTTTATATGAAGTTTTTACGTTTCTTGAGAGCTGCGTACTAAGCTTTACGTGTGTGTATATTCGTGTATATTTTATTGTTTTTTATGTTTTTTTTCATCATACATATATATACATATTGAGCTTTGGTTTTAGTTTTATCATTTTCTCACTTTTATCAAATGTTTGTTTTATACGTACTTTCATTTAGGCACATCATATCATATCATATATTTGGTGTTTAGAAAATGTGTGAAGAAATATCACTTATCACCGAAGCAAATTTAATAAAGCTTCAGTACTTACTTGATATTAACTTTTTACCCTGCTTTGATAACATTTAAAAGAAAAAACAGTTTTACAGAAAAAAATTATTGCACCACATTGCCTCACAAATGTAATTAATGAACGGAATGAGCCCTCTAATTACCTATTATCAATAGGAATATGTGGCTTTGATGGCAATTTCGGTCAGAGCGAATATAAGCAGAAATTTTAAAAGAATAATCTGGAAAACGATAATTTATTTGTCATGACATATGTCCCTGTACAATTGATAATAAAATCGCAAAATGATGAAGAGTACAAACAAATTTAGAAACACTGCAGAGCTTCGTCCACCCGCTATTGCCCTCCTGTTCGAATTCAATTTCAAAAGGAATCAAACCCTAAATGCACTAGATTATTCCTGGTTATATCTTCGTCAGTCATAACATCGCTCCCGATTTTATTTAATATGGACCAGTTTCAATTAAAGAACTCTCATAAGAATCTGCTGAGTCAAGCAATAAGGACGTGAAGATGTATCGACTCCATCACATACGAAAGAACTAACGGATCGCTATAAATTAGGACTTGCCAAGCCGATTGCTTTTGAGCTAAGATCCTTTCATGACCAGACAAAGAAACTATCATGCAAAAGTAAATCAATTATATTAAAATCAATTTTTGATGGTCAGAAAGTTGAATAACATTCAAAAAATTCCTATTTTCGTTTATGAACTTTTTTAATTTAATATAATTAATTAAAATTTGTTGCCATCGGTGGGTGGCGAAGTGGGACACGGGAGAGGGAGATTTTAAAAAGCTTTGGCAAAAGTTTCAGTTTAATATAGGCAGTGGAAGTATTTTTGGCCGCTAATTCCATACAAGACCGACCACTGTGCATCGGCTACTTTCTAAAGCAATAGTGGAATGTCCGAAGAAACTAAACAGATCGAGTCATTATAGCGTATAGCTGCCATACAAACTGTCCGATCTTGTGTTGAAATAATTTTGTTTGTGAAGGCTATTATAGTTTCGAAGCAGTCGATTTTAAAGTTCTCTCCTTTTACTTAGAGTTAACCAAAATTTAGTCTGCCATAAATTCCACAAGTTACGTAATTTGCAACAACAACTACACTTTGGCTTTAAACTTTGCACAAAGTAAATATTCGAGCGTAACTTTATTTATTGGCACCGTGCGCTTTTATTGTTTTATAAGCCGAGCGATTTAATTTGATGTCAATGCCATGTTGCTACTACCGACTACTAGTATGAAGGAATTTCGGAAAGACAACAACAACAATAGCTGCTTGAAACTACAAAAGCAATTCAAGAACGACAATTGTGCCGTAAGAAAGAGTGACACAACCCTTGAGAAACAATCTGAGAAATACCTGAAGTGCAAAAGCAGAGAATAAGTTGCAAGCAAATGCAAACGCAAAGAAGAAGAAGAAGAATGTGCAACAAAAGTGAATAAAGTGTTGGCATTGTTGCGCGGCACAAGTGCATAGAATAGGACGATGAGAGCAAAAACAAAAATCTCATATGACTTTATTTAATTTTATTGCAACTAAGCTTAAGATTTGGAAGCCAAGTGTGTGTGTGCGGGAAGTGTGACGCGTAGAGCAGCTTTTGAAGACAGTGGCAATGACTGCCTGAATGCAACACTGCGCAAAGGTATGACAGCTGATGCACACACGCACCTGTAAGGCCTCGTAAACACTATATGAGGCAATAACGGTACTTTATTGTGTGAGGTTTCGGAATTTCGGCACAGCAGAGGGCCTTAGCGGTTGCGTAAATTAAATTTTTCCGTTCATCAACTCGATGTCAAAAAATGCCAAGCATTTTGCTTGCGTAGCAAATGGAGTGGCACAGAAAACTTAACGAAAAAAATGAAAGCAGAAAGAAAAAGGAGCACACGGCATTGTTTATAAGAGATCGCTCGAAATAACTGCGCGCCTTGGCGGCAAGTTCCCTAGCTGCAAGCTGTAAGCAGTGCAAAAAATGAAATCAAAGTAAGCTTTGCGGCTGGAATGTGCTAGGACACACACTGCCGGCAGAGACGCGTCTCACGAATTTTATGCGCATATGACTAGCGGCTCCATTAGCGACATGCGGCGACTTATATGCGAAAAGTACTCATGTGCCGTGGTGGCGCGTGTGTGTGCCTAGAAAAGTAGTTGAGAACGTGACGCTTCATGTGAAATGGTCGCTGTGCTTTCGAAATCTGTCAACTCCATGGTATAATGTGGCTCTCCAGTTGCGTGACAAGTAATAAAAGCTTGGCTGTGTCAGCTGAAGATGCCATTGTAACTGAGTACCAAACGGCTGCATTTTGCAAGGACGAGACAAATGATGTGGAAAAGTGACTAATGAGCAACACCTGAGGCATTTGCTTGCTATATATGTATATAAATATAAGTATATATGTATATATACCTTCGTATATACACACATGTATTTTGTGATCATATGTAGAAATAATGCCTTCTTCCTAGTTGAGTGTATGTTATATGTGTAAATTTTGTTCAACTGAAATCAATAATGTGAAGGTGAGTGAAAATATTTTACGATGAGAGCGGAGAGAGTTGGCAAAGGGGTCTTCAGACATGTATGCAAAAATAATCAAATTTTTACTTTCACCACTCAAAAATAAATTTTAAATAAAACCTCGCTTTGAAACATAATATCTGTTTAATATACTTTTTTTATAAACCGGACAGGAATTGCAAGCTAAACTATGTTTTAAACGAAATCTCAAAAATTAGCTTCATTTTACTGCTAACTTAGTAGTTTATCGCCAGAATGAGACGATATCTTAGGAATCATAGTGAAGCAGTACCTCTGCGGGAATAAACCATCCGTAGTCCCCGGTTTCGCTGATTGCGGAGAGACTAAGGAGGTATCGGTTGCTTTGCATGATATAATAAGAATATGTTGGGAATTTTCATCAAAGATCGTGTTTTGGATCTATGAAACCGTAGTCAAGAAAATATTGTTCTATGGTGTGTTCGTCTGGTGGAGGACGATCAGGCAATCAAAAAGCTATACTTGCCAAAAAGCTTAAACATGTCCAAAGAGTGGCTGTCATATGCAGCTCTGAAGCACTGTGGACTCCAGTAGTAACATTTAAAGGTATCTTACACATAGTACCCGTGGACATATCCGGCGGGCGCATAGTTCTGAAAGGCGCTCTAAGGCTCATGGAAGCTGGGTATATGAATGGGTCCGAACAAGGACACGTCGAAGTTCTCTCCTGTTTCAACTGCATTCCGAAAAACTTGTATAACTGTGTTACAGATACTACTCGTGGCGGCATTTTCTCATCACATACCGCCGGGAGATATGTGGGTAGAGAGTGATCGGTGGGTAAGATGCGCTGTGAGCTTTTACACGAATGGTTCGAAGCTAGGAGGAAAGACTGGATAGGTTTTTTGTAAGAAGCTATCCGTCAATCTTAGCTTTAGGCTACTTATTAAGACGTCGGTAGATGCAGTGCTACGAAGTGCAGGGAGGTGAGCATTCACTCCGATAATACTAGCGCTGAGCTCACTAACTGTGCGCCAAAGGCTGGTCAAGAAGTGTATGTTCTCCCAAGAAATAGCATCAAGCTCCCCCATCATCAGATATGTTGCGTGTCTAGTTATAGCAGCATCGCTGGCAACTGCAAAGCCGGTTAGGTAGTCAGTGGTGGCTCATTCCTTGGGACCGAGGTGGATTTATATTTGCGTTTTGCTTTCTAGCACTGGACCAATGGTTGAGGACTAGCTCCTTTGCAACTGCGAGAACAGGAAATATACGGAACTACTTTACCTTACCAAAGTTCGTCTTGCTGCAATCTTAGATATTCTTCTGGATACTGCCAAATAGACATTCAAAAAATCTTTTCGGATGCTACTTGTCAAAGGTTTTGGGTACCTGGTAACGGCGAAATTTCTGGCAACTGCGAAATCGTGCTAGCCATAGGCGGCTCACTTGTCCCGCTCATATCTAAATGGGTCCGAGTTGGATCTCCATTGACGTCGTGGCCGCGCGCTTAGCAGGTGTTGATCAACGACATCCTGTCTTTGTAGGACTGAGGAAAAATCTCGGCGCCCTTACCTTCGGCGACTCAAGAGACAGAATCGAAACTAACACTGGCCCCTCAGGCAATGAAATATGAAGGTCTTTCTTTTTCTTCTTCTTCTTCTTTACTGTCGTAGACACCGCTTACGCGATTGTAGCCGAGTCAACAACAGCGCGCCAGTCGTTTCTTCTCTTCGCTACGTGGCGCCAATTGGATATTCCAAGCGAAGCCAGGTCCTTCTCCACCTGGTCCTTCCAAAGGAGTGGAGGTCTTCCTCTTCCTCTGCTTCCCGCGGCGGGTACTGCGTCGATCAAAACTGGGGTCACTCATACGACGCTTGTTGTTGTCTTTCATTGGGGGTGTTCTTTTTACGTGGCGGGTCCCAAACCCAGCGCACAACCCTAAATAGGGAACATTACGCCTTCTTACATTAGCTCGCCTTCAAACGGATGTTCTTAGGCTACCCAGAGGATACTTGGTCAAAGACCGGAAGTCGTGAGCTGCTTGAGTCATATGTAAAAGAATCGTGAATGGCGATCAGAGAACTTTCCTCACTTGCGTGAACTTCTACACATGATTCATCCTCCACTTCTACACATGAAGGCCTTTGCAGAAGTGATAAAACACTTCGACACTTTTACCTTCGGCGAACCAGGAGACATAGCTGAAACTGATATTGGCTGTGTCAACAAATGATATAAGAATGTGAAGGGCGCTTTTTCGGGTCTTTTGATCTATTATATAGGATTTTAGGTAACACAATGGACCGGCGTTGTAAGCTGTCTAAGTGGGATCGCTGTTAAGGTCGTGTTCTGAACCAAGCCTAAACTGGATGGTGTGGAAAAGCTTCACAGCATATTACCTGAGTGATTTTTCGTGCATTTCCTGGTTATTGAGTTAAAGAAAAAATGTATCCATCATTTAATATTCCTTTATTTTTGTCAGTGGCTTGACATAATTAATTCAGAATCGATATTCCGTAAATTTAACAATTTAACTCAAACAAACCCATTTTGATTACTACAATTATTATTGAATTACTCAACGTAATTTTCCCATTAAATTGATCATTTTGTAGGCATTTCCAAATGTCGTGTACTTCGCAAACAAAAATGGACGAGTGAAACATTTCCGTTACAACAATGCAGATGCTGCTTAGTGTCGCTTTAGGCGATAAATTCGCAGCAATGCAAATGCAATTTCGCATTCATCAAAATCTCATAATTATTTTGCACTAATTAGCTCATGTCGTAGCTGTCGTCGGCATTGCTGTTGGGGAGTTCGTAATAAGTTTACAAGCATTATGCATCACGTGAGTCGGTGAGTGATATTTTCTATGGTCTACCGTTTCTTCTTGCTGATTGGCTTGTGAATTCTAATAATGAATGAGTGTCTGCATATATGACCTGGCTATATGCATCAGATCAGAGCTAATCCATATAGATCTGCATTTATTTACGTTTTGTTTTTGTTGGTGTATGGTTTTGTGTCTCCCCTTTTTAATTAAGCATTTGCCTCATGCATTTTGTTGCTGTGTTATTGCATTTGTTTTTGTTATTTCCATCAGCGCTTTTGCGCTACATTTCGGCGTTGTCTTCCTGGAAATGCCTCAGCAGTCGTCTTCATTCATTTGATGAGGCATACACGCTTATACGTAAGTGCAGACGTATATATGTGTAGCTACTTGCAACGTACGAAGTAGCAGCAGCGCCCGGGGCACATGGAGTGCCTAATTTAGTTAGTGAAATTGACAGATGTCATTGCAAGAGCTGCGTCGAAAAATAATTTATGTTGTGTGTGTGTAGCTGTGCTTGTTTGGTGTTGTTGTTTTTATTGCTTCTTTTCACTTCACTCTTTATTTCTCTCTCTCTCTGTGTTTGTAAGTGGTCTTTTTTCGGTATATTTATGCTTTATATTTATTTCCATTTGTATTTATGCGTACGTTTACTCAGCCAATATGGCGTCTCGAATTATTTTTGGAAAGGTGAAAGGCTTAAATAGAGCAGAAAATGGAATAATTATTAGTTTTTGTCCATACTTGTGAGATATATGAGTTTTGGTATACAAAGTAAGTGAGGTTATACTCATTTGAAAATCTATTGAAAAGCCTTAAGTTTCTTTTTTAAGTAGGTCTTATATTTCACCTTCGAATGGCAATAAAGTTTAAGGTCGGAGTTATGTGTGTCTCAGATTTCATTAATAAGCGAATTATTCTAAGATCTAAAGAGATCTGTGATGTTAAAAAGGGCGCTCACACTTAAGGCATTAGATTCACATATATACCGTATAAAATTTCAAGTTGATCTAGCAAATAGTTTCGGAGGTATGAGCGCATTTCTTAGAGGTTTTTAATTCCAAAAACTTGAAACGGTTACGCAGTTACAGCCGAGTTAAAAAGAGCTCTACACTCTTATAAAAAATTGTGCTTTCCCGAACCTCACGGAGCTTTTGGTATTACTCAACTGCTCCCTCCATAATTTTAGTATGCTCTGGGTATGGGTTACTAGATCACCTCTGTGGGTTTTACAAGAGTATGCTCCGGTCTTGAAACCTTCTGTTAGTCGCCGCATTTACCCCTGTCTGCCAGTTATCAAGCTCTTCATACTCACCCATTTCGGCCTCTCTCTTTTTCTGTCTGCAAATGTGTCTCGCTGCCCTCTTTAACTCTCGGTATCTATCCCATTCCGCATGTGTTGTGGTCGATTGTAACGTTGTGAGGTAAGCAGTCGGCACTCCTCATCGTACCAGCTAGCTGTTCTTTTGCATTTTCAGAAAACAGCTGCACGTAAGGAGCTTGAAATGCCGTTCCACAGTTGATTTATACCGAATTGTTGGCAAGGCTTTCAGAGAGTAGGATTGCAAGTCCAGTAGAAAATTGTTGTGATGTCTGTTGTGATTGGAGTTTTTTGCTGTCGAACCTTCTTTATGTTTCTTGGGTTAGGACCTCGGAGCCTGCGCAGGTCTAAAACACTGGAGACATGTCTTTCATCGATCACAACATGATCTTTCTGGGTCCTTGAAATGGATCACCCTATAAAATTGAAATCAGTTTTAAACCGAACTCCTTTATTTCTTTTCTCAAATAGTGCGTTTTCTAAAGGTGTATAATTTCCTAGAGGGGTAATTGTCAATCAGTTGTCAAACCAGCTGTCAAAGCTAAAACTCGTATATGTGTTTCCTGAACTGAAACACAACAACCAGACCTGTCAATTGACTAGTTAGATCACGTGTTACAAACTGTTAACTTGAAGCAAGTTAAAGTATCAATAACAGAAGCACTATATTTACATATTATCTAAGACACGTATGTATATATAATATTATAAGTGTTTATTTGCAGTACGGTGATTTTGCTTACAATAATATTATTGTCGTAATTTTGCAGTGATTAATGTCTGTCACCCGAGGCATATGCTATATTGGTTATGATACTTTGATCAAGAGATGCTGCAAAGACAGAGCAGGAACAAATGTGGAGTGGGAGCAAAGCTTGAGTGTGATTTTGTATTATGTAAAGGGAAAAATATATATAATATTTTTAAGTAAAATTTAGTAAAATTAAATTAGTAAAAGAATATTTACTCTTCTTTAAAAAGAGGAATATTTTAAAAAAAGAAATTTACTCCTATTTAATTAAAAAAATAATAATAAAGAAAAATTTTTATTCACAAATCCTTAAAATATTTTCTAAGATTTAACTATAATTATACAGCTTCCTAGAATACCAAAAAATTGATATTTATTACGTTTTTCTTTATGATTTCCCTCTAAAGCATGTGTATGAAATGTACGGATAGGTCAGTCAACCAGCTTACTCAACAGTGAACAACAACAAACCTGATAAACTTATTACTCCATCAATTCGCCCGAAAATTTTCCTTTCATTCAACTAACAAGAAGTCAATAAACGTTTGAATATTTCCTATTACCGTTACATATATACAAATGCACTTCATACGGGATACAAGTTTCAGGTATAGTAATACTACACACATACATTTTTATGTGCAAGTTTATGTCTTGTAAAGTTATTGCAACGAAAATGCATTTTTATTTGAAAATTTCGAAGTTCGAAAGATTACTTTTGAGTATTTATAGTGGTAAATATTAAGCGGTAGAGCGCAAGCGCTTTTTTGTATAGAGAGAGTAGCTGCTGCTGAGCGTATGAGTAAGTGTATTGGAAATACGGGGATTTTTGCTTTAAAATAAAGGGAGATTTTATATATGGAATATGAAAGAAAAATATTAAATGGAAATAGTAATAATAATAATAATAATAATAATAATAATAATAATAATAATAATAATAATAATAATAATAATAATAATAATAATAATAATAATAATAATAATAATAATAATAATAATAATAACAATAATAATGATTCCTAAAATTAATTGAGACAAGAGAAAACGTTAACTTCGCCTTCTTTTGATTTTGATCGGTCAGTTTCTATGACAGCTATATGCTATAGTAGTCTGATCTGAAAAATTTCTTGGGAAATCATAGAAATGTCTTTGATAATATTTTTCACCAAATTTCTTGAAGATATCTTATCAAATAAAGAAGTTTTCCATACAAGCATTTGATTCAAATCGTTCAGTTTGTATGACAGCTATATGTTATAGTAGCCCGATCTAAACAATTTCTTCGAAGATTAGAGAAATACCTACTATAATAAGCTCTGCAAAATTTCTTGAAGATATCTCGTTAAATAAAAAAGTTTTCCATACAAACACTCATTGCAGAGTGTTCAGTTTGTATGGCAGCTATATGCTATAGTAATCCGTTCTGAACCATTTCTTCAACAATTGTAGAAATGCCTTCCATAATAATTTTCACTAAATTTCATGAAGATATCTCAACAAATAAAAAAGTTTTCCATACAAGCATTTGATGCAGATCAGTCAGTTTGTATGACAGCTATATGCTATAGTGGTCCAATATCGACGATTTCCACAAATAAACAGCTTCCTAGGGAGAAAAGAACTTGTGCAAAATTTCAAACCAATTTGAAGGAAATATTCCGGTATTTTGGCGAAAGTGGAAAATATGCTGCCTCCAATGATCCACTCCTCCAGCTCAGCGATTGGCTTATGAGCGTGTATAAGTAATTTGACTTCGCTCAATAATTGATTGTTGTTTGATTAATTTGTCAAATCAAGCGACCACCACTTCCAGCAAATAATGCTGGCACTGACAGTTGCAAATGATCGGAATTTTCAGTTGACATACGAAAGCGTTTCCAATCAAAAGCAATAATCACAACAAACACAAGTGCAACAACAAGCGAAAACAGTATTAAATTAACTTCTTCAAATGTGTGTACTCACCCTTCTACATAATCTGGCAACAATGCCAACAGCAACAAAAGTGTATAGCATAAAATCGATAAATTTCCAAAGCGAACCTAGAACAACAACAACAAAGAACACGTAACATCCAGCAATTACAGCAATTAATGCCAGTAACAACAAAAACAAATCATTTACTGCTTGTTGTAAGCACCCACGCACACAAGCAAACTAACGGTACATTAAACTTAACAAAACAATTATTGCATGTACAACAACAACAACATGAGTAAGAAATGGAGTCGAAAAAGAAGCGCAAATCGGCAAGTGTGCATACATTTGTTGTTTGTGTAGTGTTAGTTTTTGTAGTTGTTGTTGTTGTAATGTAGCGCAACATGCTGGTGCATCGAATTTCAATTGGAGCAACAACCTGATTGCCTGTTTAAACATTTAAGCGGTTTAATTGTGGCAATTCAATTAAGTGCCATGAAAATGGCGCAACAAGCAGAATTGTGAGAAATGGCAATAGAAAGCAAAGACATATATGTATGTGTGTATATAACGGTGTAAATGATATGTGTGTGGGTGGATGTATTAAGTTTAGTAATAGGGATGTACTTAAAGCCTTGAAATTGCGGTTGAAAATGTTGGCTTTTGCGGGACGTGTACAAATATAAGAAATTGTTTCGAGCTGGAAATTTTTGTTTGAAAGTTTTTGAGATATTTTCGCATTAGCTGAAGGAAACTCTGTCTAAAATCTCTCTCTATCTAAAGGTATTTTTCTTGAATTCTTTTTATATATAAAAATGATAACTTTTGAAATTTTGGTTCGTCGAATTTTTTTTTTAATTTTAACAAAATAAGCAAATTTGAAAAACATTTCTCAACTAATTTTTTTATTTATAATTATGATAATTTTTGAAATTTAGTTCATCCTTTCTTTTAATTTTAACAAACTAAGCAAGAATTTATTATAATCTTAGAAGTTTTTAAATTTAAAGTGTCTTATACTGCATTCCGCCTGCAAGTATGCAAACATTTATAGACTCAGGCTAAAAATTATAGCACAAAGCTGTATGGAGACCCACCACAAAGCTTCAGCAGTTCTGTGCACAATCTGTTAGTCACAGCTGAAAATATATCCCCCAAAGTACGCTTTGAATTTCGAAAAATTCCGCCTGCGAGTATGCAAACATTTACAGACTCAGGTTAAAAATTATAGCACAAAGTTTTATGAACTCCCACATAGCTTAAGCAGCTCTTTGTCCATTCTGTCAGCCAAAGTAATACTTTCCGCTAACAATATGCCGCCTAAAGGTATGCTTCGAATTTGAAAAAAACCGATCTTTTTGCATTTCCTATATGAATTAGAGCGGGCCGGTTTGCAGGCAGCCAGAAAACCAGAAAAATCGTACATACGGGAAATATTCTACGGATCAATTGGAACAACTTTGTCTAAGAGACTATGAGTCTAAAACCAGCATCGAATCAGCGACGTTTTATAGGCAAGGGATTAATAAAATGCAAAATTTTTTAAAATGAATCGACGATTATTGAAATATATGAAAAAAGTGCTGTAATTCATATTTTTGTAATATTTTTTAAAAGGATTTTTTAAAAATAAAAAAAAAAATAAAAAATTTAAAAACAAAACAGTGGATACTGTAAGTGGTCTTTACAGCTGATATAATTTCCCAGCATGATCCTCTACCAGAGTGTGCACTTTTCACAAGTAGTTTTAAATAATCTGCCTATCGTACCTAGCTGCTGTTTTTGTTGTTGTGGATTTCAAAGCGTTCTCATTATTTGTTGTTTTGGAACTTGGAATGAAAGCTTGACATTGGCAACTTTGTTTTAAACAACTTAATAAATAAAATAGACTTTAAAAATAAAAAAAATACTTGTATGTATATATATTTCTTCATATATATGTTTATAGAAATTTCCATTCCTTAAAATACCTGACATATCCGAAAATAAAATAAAGTATTGTCTTAAGTACCATTGTCAAGCTGAAATCCAATGTGGCTGGTATAATTACAGCAATAACTGTCGCTGTCGCACATAGCTAATATGCCTGCCATTGTAACGAACAACGGTAATTAGTGTTAGAGGCGACAGTGTCAGATTGCTATATTCAAACAACTATAAAGGTTGCCACGTGGAATCGCCTAAGTATTTACTACAATTTTTCTCCGTATTGTTTTCACTACTTCTTTGTCAGCTCGCAGGCGCGTTAAGTTTTTTCTCCGCTGTCATTTATTTATGGCATTAAAAGAATCTTTTTTCATAAACATTGAACTTACTTAGCGTTAAATACCAGACACAAATGCCATTCATTCGTATAATATACATATAGTTACGTGAGTATACTAATCAGTAGTTACTGTATTCACATTAGTTCCACGTTCTTCTACCCGGTTTATGTAGCAGGCATTCATTTGTCTATTTTATTGTCGCTTTCAGTTGCTTTTAGCATTACTGTCGTGGGTGGCAAGCAGTTAGTTTGCTATAAAAAAGTTTTGAATTTTATTTGTCTCCGCAAAGTGTTCTTTAATTATGAGCATTTAAATTGTCAGGCGTGGAAGAGAAAGGGTTGGTGAACGTGTGTAATTGTTATAAGCTTTTTAATGCCTCCAAAATTATTTATTAGGTTTGTCTCATTGATATCTGAGTGCTAAGAGGTATAGGAATAGTGCCGTTAAGGCAAGAAGAGAGAGTTCTTACATCCTTTGGGATAGTTTAAAGTTCTTAGAACCCAGGATTCCAAAAGCTTCATTCTGACTAATAGGAGGAGAAGAAGCTTCCGACAGTTAAGCTTACCCTTAACCTATACAAGCTGGGAAACTTTCAAAGATGTTAGTAAATTATAAAAAATTTTACTAGGGTCTAATCTTACGACTTAATTTATTGGAAAATGTGTTCAGACCTTATCAAGAGCTCTGAGACGTTGCCAAAAATTAGTAACGAGAACGAAAGTCTTTCGTAAACCTTTTCTACCATCCAGGGGCGGATCCACCAGAGAAACTTCGGAGTTAACCCCCCAAAATTCTACTCTGGATTCGCCCTGCTACCAAATATACGACAGCGATTTAGTATTCTATGAACAAATGTAAAAATTGAACTTTACTATAGGGTGATTTTTTAAGAGCTTGATAACTTTTTAAAAAAAAAAAACGCATAAAATTTGCAAAATCTCATCGGTTCTTTATTTGAAACGTTAGATTGGTTCATGACATTTACTTTTTGAAGATAATTTCATTTAAATGTTGACCGCGGCTGCGTCTTAGGTGGTCCATTCGGAAAGTCCAATTTTGGGCAACTTTTTCGAGCATTTCGGCCGGAATAGCCCGAATTTCTTCGGAAATGTTGTCTTCCAAAGCTGGAATAGTTGCTGGCTTATTTCTGTAGACTTTAGACTTGACGTAGCCCCACAAAAAATAGTCTAAAGGCGTTAAATCGCATGATCTTGGTGGCCAACTTACGGGTCCATTTCTTGAGATGAATTGTTGTCCGAAGTTTTCCCTCAAAATGGCCATAGAATCGCGAGCTGTGTGGCATGTAGCGCCATCTTGTTGAAACCACATGTCAACCAAGTTCAGTTCTTCCATTTTTGGCAACAAAAAGTTTGTTAGCATCGAACGATAGCGATCGCCATTCACCGTAACGTTGCGTCCAACAGCATCTTTGAAAAAATACGGTCCAATGATTCCACCAGCGTACAAACCACACCAAACAGTGCATTTTTCGGGATGCATGGGCAGTTCTTGAACGGCTTCTGGTTGCTCTTCACCCCAAATGCGGCAATTTTGCTTATTTACGTAGCCATTCAACCAGAAATGAGCCTCATCGCTCATCGGACACGGACGCGAAACACATTTCGAACCGAACACTGATTTTGGTAATAAAATTCAATGATTTGCAAGCGTTGCTCGTTAGTAAGTCTATTCATGATGAAATGTCAAAGCATACTGAGCATCTTTCTCTTTGACACCATGTCTGACATCCCACGTGATCTGTCAAATACTACTGCATGAAAATCCTAACCTCAAAAAAATCACCCGTTATATATCTCAACTCAACTCATCCAAAGCTCAACTTCAAATTTCAAAGAGAAAAAAGTTCTTAACAGCCAGTATCTCTTCAAGAATTAAAGAAACATAGATTATAGGAGATCCTTTTTGAAACCATCTTCGAACCCAGTATCTCATGAAGACTTAGGGAAACGTGAAATCTTTGAAAATGTCCGCGAGGATCGACAGACATCACCTTTTCGTCGATATTAAGCCGCCTTTGACAGCAGGAAAAGCAGGTGCCTCTATGTCACTGAGTCTGATTTTAGCAACTCTGTAAAACAAATACGGCTGTGTAAACTGACGTTGAGCACCTCCAAAAGCTACGTAAGGATTGGTTAGGACCTCTCCAAGCCATTCGATATCAAACGAGATTTCCAACAAGGCGACTCCCTATCGTCTGACTTCTTCAATTTAATGCTGCAGAAAAAAACTTGAGCTGCAGAGCTGAATAGAGAAGGTAAAATTTTCTACAAGAGTGTAAACTGCTGGCGTACGCCGATGATATTAATATCGGTGACCTCAAAAACCGGGTCGTTAGTTCTGCTTTCTCCACACTGGATAAGGAAGTGAAGGAAATGGGTCTAGTAACCAACGTAGATAAGACTAAACATCTCCTGTCATCAAACAAACAGTTATCGCATTCGCGACTTGGCTCACACGTCGCTGTTGACAGTCATAACTTCGTCTATCTTGGAACCTGTATTAATAGCAATAACAATGTCAGCCTGGAAATCCAACACAAAATCACTCTTGCCAAAAAGTGTTACTTTGGTACATCGGACTAAGTTTACAAGTCGCTCATCATTCCCGACCTGCTGTATAGTGCGGAGGCATGGGCAATGACAACATGCAATGAATCGATCTTTGAAGTGTTCAAAAGAAATATTTTACAGAAGATTTTAGGTCATTTGCGCATTGACAACCGTGAGTACCGCAGTCAATGGAAAGATGAGCTGTTCGAGACATACGGGGATGTTGACATAGTTTTGCGAATCAAGGAACAGCGGCTACAATGGCTATGTCAAGTTGTCCGGATGGATGAGAAGTCTCCAGATTTGAAAGTATTCGATTCAGTACCTGGTGGAAGTAAAGGAAGAGGAAGACCTCCACTCCGTTGGAGAGATCAGGTGGAGAAGGACCTTGCCGCACTTTGTATATCGGGTTGGCGCCAAATAGCGAAGAGCAGAAACGGCTAGCAAGCTGTTGTCAACGCGACTATAACCGTTTAAGCGGTATCTACGCCAGCAAAGAATTCGTCATATTAGCTTTTCACTAGGGCTTCCTTAAATTCAGCTTGAATGCAGTAGCCTTTAAAATTTCCTACAGTTCAACAACCCTTTCGATAAACAGTTACTAAGATAATATTTCTTAAAAAGCACAACAACACCAACAATGATGTATAAAAAAATTACCCAAAACAGGCAACAGGCTGTTACGCTCACCAAGCAAACTAAGAGAGTGTAAAAGTAACGTTGTCAACAAATATGCTCGCACGGGCGCTCTTCAACGTGTGCAAAGAGAATTTCCCACTATTGCATACGCTAAATATACCGTTAGGAGCATGAGAGCGCATTTACCGTTAAGCTTATGTGTGTGTGTGTGTGTGTGTATGTTTGTGGAATTGAATTGTGCGCTGGGATATTCTTCAGCGTTTCGCCAGGTTGACAGGCCGGAACTACTCTGGCTGGCTGGCTGCTGTTGCTGGGACTTGGCGTGGCTGCTGAAAATTCAGAATTCAGTATGAAACGACGAAGCGCCGTACACGCACGGTGAACGAATCGAGAGCGGATAAAGTTTGTGACGTTGATGTGGAAAACAAATTGCAAGAAGAAGCAGCAGCTGATTTGTAGTAGAATCAGCAAAGCAGAATTGTGGGCTAAACGACATAAGTGAAAATAAATATTTAGCGCAAACGAATTGAATTTAGCGAAAAATTATTTTGATATATAAAAAAATATATAAAGTGTTAAGGTGTTGAACGGAAAATTTTAAAATTTGTGTGAAAATCATTCTGGTTTTCAAGAAAACGTGGAAATACAACTGGCCGGTGCTGGTGTGCGCTGTTGAACGCCCTTACGTGGGCAACCGAAATGCAGGTGTGACGGAAAGTAAGCGAGTATCTGTCAGTATACGCAACGTCGGCTGAAAGAAGTGAGAGGGGAGATTTTATTGCTGGCAAATAAGAAACAAGTACGCACCGAGGCTGCAGATCCGTTAGCCAGCGTCTGCTGATGAGTGACAATTTGGTACGGCCAAAAATAAACGGTATTACGCGTAAATTACAACAACAGTAAAGCAAAACAAGCAATAAATCAAACGCACAAGGCGAAAGAGCCCACGGCGAAGGCGCTAAATACACACATACATACATAGATACAGCGATACAAGCGCAGTGAAAAAAATATCTGTTGAATGCGTGAGTGGCTATTTTTGCCGGTAAAATTAACGGTAAACGTGTGTGCTGCCAGTGCGTGCGTACGCTGTCGCTGAGGGTCAAGTGTGTGTAGTGGAAATTAGTGAAAATCGGAAAAGAAAAATCGTGCAAAAAATATTACAATAACAAAAGCTGAGAGGCAAACCGCAAAGCCAATAAAATATTTAATTAGAAAATACTTACAAATCCATCAGCAAGCATAAAACAAAAGCAAAAACAAGAAAATGAAAATGACAGCCAACATCTATAAAATGCTCTTGCTGCTGCTTGCGACTGTTTGCCTGTGCAGCGCCCTGCCCTCGCCCGAACCGCAACCGCAACCGGAACCGGCACTCTTGAGCAGCTACAAGCCCTCCTTCATATCGAATCCAGCCATCTACACCTACACTGTGGCGGAGAATCAGGCACAAAAGCAACAACAACAAAAGCAGCAGCAACAAGCGCAAGTCAAACAACAACAAGAAGAGTACACAAAAACTTGGCAGAGCAATGATATTGACTACAACACCAATAGCTATGGCAATAGCAAAATCAACAATAACAACAAAAATTACTTCAATTATGCCAGCAACAACAATAATGAACAATTTAGTAGCAGCAGCAGCAGCAGCAGCTCGAGTGACTCTGCCTCCGCCGCCTATCAGAATCACTACTACACCAGTAGTAAATTTAGTGGCGTTTCGATGGCTACACCAACCACAACAACAACTACGCCCGCAACACCCACTCAACCGCTGCCGGTGAGCGGTTGTCAATTGGATCGTCTGGCTGTTTATAAGGTCGTCTTGCACACCTATTGGACGCGTGATCTATTCCCCAAACACTATCCGGATTGGAGGCCAACCGCGCAATGGACGAAAACTTTAGGTGAGTGTGACGGTTAGGAACACGAAAAAGAGAAAGGAGGTTAGGTAGTGTGAGGTAGTACGAGAAAGGGCAGAATGCGACTAAGTAATGTTGAAAAAAGTTGTTCTTAAATAAGGAAAACAATGAAATGAGTGATTTTGTTCATTGTGAATTTAATTCTCAACAGGTTTATATATTTTTTTGAGAGCATTAATTGCTGGACAGTAAATATTATAATAAAAGTATTTGCAATCGATATAAGCTAGCAATCTCTTAAAAATTTAACAATTTCGTTCGTTGGAAGGTGTAATTCTCAACCGGTTTATAAGATATGTATTAATAGAATTAGGCGCTAGAAAGTTACTATTGCAATATATTTATGTACAATAGTTATAACCCAGAAAACTGTTAAAAAATTCGTTCGTTAGAAACTGTAATTCTCAACCGGTTTATAAAATTTTTATCTAGGGAATTAAGTGCGAGAATGTGACTATTGTAATAAATTTATACAAATCGTTTTAAGCCAAAAATTTGTTTAAAAATTCGTTCGTTTGAAAAAGTAATTCTCGACCGGTTAATAAATTTTTATCCAAAAAATTAATTGTTGGAAAGTATCTATGGTCATATACATATGTATATACATAAAGTCGTTATACGCCAAGAATCGGTTAAAAATTTCATTCCTTTGAAGATGCAATTCTCAACCGGTTTATATATATATATATTTTTAGGATTAACTGTTATATTTATAATTGATTCTATATGTAAATTATACGGTTGTGCATAACAGATAACTTAAGTTCTCAAGTTCGTAGTTCAGCTGATTATATGTAGTCGGTCGGTGCTTTCACCTTAATTAGAGCACTGACTGGAGCTGATGTTTTCTTTGTGTTACAACCTTGTCTATGCCACCAAGGTTACAATAGACCCTACGTCGTGGTGCTATCCTCATCTAATCTGTCAATAATGTCTAATTCTACAACAAGGCAGTTTTAAAATACATAATAGCAATTAAAGTACGTTTCCCTAACTGATAATTACATATTGGTTTACTTTCACTATTTTTTGTGAAAAAATTTAATTATCAAAAAATCATTTTGGATCGAAAAAAAAAACAAAAACAAAAAAAAAAAAAATAATAGCCTACACAGGTGCGTTTATTGAAGCATAAAAGTGTATGGAAAGATTTTTATTTCGATTTTGATTGATTAGTTTGTATGAAAAATATATGTTATAGTAAACCGATCTACACGATTTGTTGGGCAACTTTACCGTTTTAGCAGGCGATAATCTGTACTAAATTTGGTAAAGATATCTGGTCAAATGAAAAAGTTTTCCATACAAAAACTTCATTTTGATTTCTAAGTTTGTATGATAGCTATATGCTATAGTAGTCCGATCTAAACAATTTCCTCGGAAATTTTAGCGCTAGGCTTGACAATAATCTATACCAGTTTTCGTGAAAATATCTTGTCAAATAAAAAAAGTTTTTCATACAAAGAACTAATTTGTATCGATCAGTTTATATGGCAGCTATATGCTATAGTGCTTCTATCCAAACAATTTCTTGGAAGATTATGCCACTTTCTTGGAAAATAGCTCTTGTTAAATTTCGTGAAGATATCTCATCAAATGAAAAAGTTTTCCATACAAGCATTTCATTTTGTTGAATCAATTTATATGCCAGCTATATGTTATAGCTGTTCGATATCGGCAATTCTGCCCAGTAAGCAGTTTCTTGACCAGAGAAACATGCGTACAAAATTTCATAACGTTATCTCAAAAAGCTAAGGGACTAATTCGTGTAAATACAGACGCATGGACAAACGGACTTGACTAAATCGATTCAATACAAGACAATACAACAGTGGTCATTTGTGTCCAAAAAATAAAGTGACATTGCATTTATTTTGAAAATTCTTTATTTATTCTTCTAAATCAATTTCATCCCTTTCAAAGTAATCCCCTCCCGATGCAATGCACTTATGCCAACGGATTTTGCAATCTTCGAAACACTAGTTGTAGTCACTTTCCGGGATGGCCTTCAGTTCCGTCTTCGCTGCGGCTTGAATCTCCTCTATCGTATAAAAACGATGTCCCCGGAGCGGTCTTTTGAGCTTGGTGAACAGCCAGAAGTCGCACGGCGCCAGATCAAGTGAATACGGTGGTTGAGTTTTTGGCTAAATGATCACGAATTACGAGGGCAGAATGGGATGGTGCATTATCGTGGTGTAAAAACCAAGAATTGTCTTTCAACAATTCCGGCCTTTTTAGGCGGATAGCGTTACGCAAACAACGCATAACGTTCAAATAATATTCCTTGTTGACTGTTTGACCGGTTGTAAGGAATTCATAATACACAACACCACGATAATCGAAGAAAACAGTCAACATGACCTTGATTTTTGAGCGACTTTGGCGCGATTTTTTTGGTCTCGACTCTCGTTTGGCACGATATTCGCTCGATTGATCAGTTGTTTCGGGGTCGTGAGCATAGATCCAAGTCTCATCCCCAGTTATAATGCATTTCATGACACCCTGGTAGTCAGAAAGCATCGTTTCACACACTTCAACGCGACGCCTTTTTTTCCAAAGAATTCAATGTTTTCGGTACCATTAGAGATTTGACGCGCTTGAGGCCCAAAACATCCTTCAAAATGGTATTGGCTGAGCCTTTCGATATGCCAACTTCATCAGCAAGGTCATTAATTGTTAATCCACGGTTTTTCAACACCAAATCTTTGATTTGTTGAACGTGAGCTTCGTCGATTGAGGTTGATGGTCGCCCTGGACGATCTTCGTCTTCGACACGTTCACGGCCGGCTTGGAAATCACTATACCACTTGTAAACATTTTTTTTTAGATATAACCTCATCACCAAAGGCTTTCTGCACCATCCTCAACATATCCGCAACAGAAAATTGATTCCGTAAACAAAATTTAATGCAAATTCTTTGCTCAACATATTTCGACATCGCAAAAAACGAAAAACTCACTTTTAGCAGCTCACAAAACGACACGTATCTCAAACACTAATGAATATTTTGACATGAAATTTGACATAAATGTGACTAACAGTACTACCAATCTAAAAGAAAATAATTCTTCAAATCCTTCGACGTGCGCAGTTTAAATTCAAATGCCACCTTATTTTTTGGGCATTTGTGTATTTGTGTATATTTCGTCACCTTAAACGCAAAACGACGTTTCATAAATAAATATTGAAAATAACTGTCAGATATGAATAATATATAATCATTTTATAACCAAAACTCTAATTTTGTTTCAATTTGAGTGGTTTTTGTTTATAACGTTCTGCCTTTGCCTTTATACTTATGAATAAAGTGATGCTACGTTATTTTGCATTTAAGGTGACGGTATGTAGTACTTTATAGGTTCTCCGACTTTTCCTTTCTCAACAAGGTAAAAAAAGAAGCGCAAATATTTTTTTGGAAGTACAAAATATGCGCTTTCGATTAGATCTGTTATAATCGGACTCTTTCGGCCTTCGCGAAACCACAATTCTTTGAGTTGCCAAAAACTTGCTAAAGAACTTAGCGAACTTTCCATAATTTATTTCCGTTGATTTTTTGAAATACATGTTTGTAGGAAGATGGGAGTCATTTTTTCTTGTCGAACTTGTAATTTCTCTTAGTTGACATTTCTAGCAATTTCTCATACAAAAACGTCTCCTAAAATGTTTCATTTGGCTGCGGAATTTTTGTGAATATTTTTGGTAAATATATTTAAGGTAAATATTTTAAGGATAAACTGCAGCTTTAAGACAGTTTCGGAACCACATATATCTCTCACTTTTACGTCATATAACTTACTTAAACCGAGATTCTCACATAACGCCCTTTGGACCCCTAAAAACACGACAATTGAAATGTTATTGCCAGTCATTTCAAGATTATTTCATATTTTTAGACCGATAAAAGACATTTGGGAGCGAGAAGTGGCACAACAGAGCACAATGTAAAAACGAAAATCTCAAATGTCCCACACAAAGCGCAAAAGAAACTTGAAAACGATAAAAAAACAGGAAAAAGTTGAAAGCAAAAATATATTTAGGACAAAAAGCTGGCAGAAATGTGAAAACAAGCGAAAATGTGGAATTGAAAGCAAACGACATGCCGAACGTGGAGGATGACGAGGTGTGTGTACCGAGGCACAATTGCAAGATGCACGGACGGACACTTGAAATAACAATGTGCCATTTATTTACAGCAACACACTGCATTGCAACAGTGACGGCGAAAAAAACCGAAACGACAAACGGACAAAGACAAAAATGAGGAAATGGCGAAAATAAACAAAACAAAGCGACAAATGAATGGTGAATGGCAAGAACTAGGATATATTGTAGATGTGTGGCACATAAAGCACGAGGAGAAAACTGGCAGGCAGCAACAAAAGTTTGCAAAATGCAACCAACTGTGTTGTGGTGGTGAGGCGGCGGGTTTGATTGTAGGGGGATATAAAACTAGTTTGCTATAAAAGATGAAATGTTGTCGAGCTGGTGTTGTGGTGTGCTGCGGCGGCGCAAAAGCCGCTGTAAGTCTTTGGAAATTGTGTTAAAGCTGCAGCTAGGCGCTAGGCTAAGTGTGGTTGTGTATGTGGGTGTATGTATGTATGTCTTTTGCTGGCTTTGGCTAAAGCTTGGCGCTCGCGGTGCTGCAAAGCAAGGTAGTGCAATATTTGTGACAAGGCGGGCAACAAAAAATTAATGCGTCAAAGCAAGAAATGAGGAGATGAAGAGAAAAACACAAAATGACAAAAGCAACAATGACAAAGGAAACAACATTCGACATTTGCAACGAAATTGCAATTTCAGTCAACGCAAGCTGCAAGCAATTTCATTGGGTTCATTGCTTTTACGGGCGGCGTTTCTCTTATTGTTATTGCTGTTGTTCGTGTATTGTGGTGAGCTGCTTTTGTCGCAGCGCGAATTTATGACAAACGACGCACGGAAACATCAGCAGTTATGTGTTTGTTGTGGTGTAGGTGCCCCCAGCGGGTGTAGCTGATGCAGCGCAGCGCTCAAAACGCAATACAAAAACAATAACAAAAACAAAAAAATATAATATAAAGCAACAATGCTGCCACATTGTGAAACATTAAGTTGAAAACAAAAGATATTTGCAGCGATTGCAGAAAATTATAGTCAGCTGTAAACAGCAACAACAACAATAAAAAAGATTTTTCTCCTGTGGCAAACTACAAACTGTCAGCAGCAATAAATAGCGGTATGCTGAGTCAGTGCGCAACGCAGTTTTTCGGTCACTAAATTTCCCAAAATGTAGTTGTGGATTCTTAAGACACTAGATTTATTAAAATGTTGTTGTTATTGTGTTTGCAGGCACTAAATTTCTTCAAGTGTTGTTGTTTTTTCAGTCATTAAATTTCTTAAAATGTTGTTGTTGTTTATTTAGCCATTAAATTTCATAAAATGTTGTTGTTGCTTTATCAAAAACTACATCTCCTCAAATGTTGTTATTGTTTTTGCAGGCACTAAACTTCTTCAAGTCTTGTTGTTGTTTTTTCAGTCACTAAACTTCTTCAAATGTTGTTGTTGTTTTTACAGGCACTAAATTTCTTCAAATGTTGTTGTTGTTTTTACAGGCACTAAATTTCTTAAAATTCTTAAAATTTAGTTGTTGTTTTCTAGCCACTAAAATTCTTAAAATATTGTTGTTGGTTTTTCGCTTACTAAATTTCTTCAAATGTTACTGTTGTTATTGTTATTGTCTTGGTTTTACGTGCTTTTTGTGACTGCCAGTATCGAATTTATTATTTCAATTTCTCCCGCTTCTTTCTGTCATTGTTTTGCTGACTTTGTGTCGCTTTTGTTTTATTACTTTTCTTTTGACGTATTTCCTTTTGGCGTTTGCCTGGCGAAAATTGCTGAGAAATTACATTGAAAAATTGTAAAGAAATTTCACTTAATATTTTTTAGTGAATCGCTAAGGGCTTTTGGGGATTTAGATTGAAATGCCGTGGCTTAGAAGAAGCATTGCGCGCTGCTGATACCGTTATATAACTGCATATATTTGTTGGTATGTAGTTTATGGCCCGCTGAAGTTTTGCCAAAATTGTTGTGGACTTAGCGCCCGTGAGTGTGCTAGACAGAGTGAGTGAAAGAGATGGAAAGAGAGAGAGAGAGAGAGAGAGAGAGGGTACGAGCGCGCGTAAACAGGAAATCTGCTGAAATACGTGCAACGGATGTTGAGGAAAACGCTTTAACGGCCAGCGTTGCGGGAATATAAAGTAAAAATAGAGGATATTAAAACGAGAAATTGAAGTAAGCGGTTTATTGCTTGTAATATGATTGTTTCTTAAAAGAAATAAGCTGTGTGAAAAGTTAAAAAATTGAAATAAAAAAGATAAATTGAATTAAAAATGATAACATAAATAAAATCATTTTGAAAAATTATAATTTTTTGAATTTTTATTTTTATTTGGAAAAAGTTTGCGAAAAAATATTTTTTTGTGAACAAACAATTAATAAAAATCGCTTCAAATTGTTTTAGTTTCTAAAAAACTTGTTCTCCGATACTTCTTCCGGCACTCTATCTTCTTTGCCCACTCCACTCCACAACTAAATAATTTCATTCTTTTATCGCAACTTATTCATTTCCTTTACCACAGGCGCATTCTCGCTTCCAAGCAAACATATCAAGCGCTTCATGCTCGCTTATCTGCAAATATTGTGTTTGTTTGGCACAATTGTGTATCCTGCTGCACACTCTCCGAAGTGTGTGTGTATGCACTGCCGCTGCTTCTCGCATTATTCTTCTGCCGCAGTTCGGCGTATCCTTAGTGACTGGCAGTGGCTGACTAAGTAGAAATCTGTGTCATTCTTTTGTTTGTCTACTTTATTACTGTTTGGCTGGCAGCAAGTGCATTCGCACTTAAGTCGCTCGTTTTGCGAGCAATTTCGTGCATACCGTGCATGGTCGGCGGTGGCGTATGAGTAACAATTTTCGTTGATTGCTACATGCAGTGCTGTTGTTAATTTTTTGTGTACATATCGCAACTTGTGTGTGTGTATATATGTTTTTACTTGTACATATATATGTGGCATATGTGAGGTATATGCTTGGTATATAATGGAGAGTTGTGTGCGTGTGTGTGTGAATGTATAAATGAAATAACAATTTAATTGCATTTTAATAGAAATTTAATTCTATTGAGCGGTTTTTCTTCGTTTTGTAAATCACGTTTGCATTTGATTGATTTGGTATAAATACGACAAAGACTTGAAAAGCAAAATAAAATGAAAACTACACTAAAAATACCCAAATCACAAATGCAAATGTAAAATGGCAAGCAACTGACAAGTAACAGTCGAAATTGGCAAGCAGAAAAATAAAATTGCACAATGAAAATTGCAGAAAAAAAAAAACAAAAAATTACTTTGATATGAATAGGTGAATGATGGACGGTAAGAAATTTGTAATGTTCTTTATCTGAATGAGGAATTATGTGTGGAAAAATGGTGTATACAAAGTTCTTTAGGAATTGTATATACATATATTTTTTAGTTTATACCCTGAACAGGATGACTTTAAGGTTACCATGAAGGTTGTAACATTCAGATGAGGCATCTGACACTGCATTTAAAATATATAGCAGTGTTAAGCGTGACGAGCTGAGTCGATTTAGCTATGTTCGCCTGCCTATCCGTTTCCCTGTATATAGTACGTGAACTCGTCTAGTATTTTTCGAGATATCGATCTGAAATTTTGCACACTTTCCTTCTTATTCAAGAAGTTGATTATTTGACAGAACCGCCACTATCCGACCATTATGGCACATAGCTGTCATACAAATTGATAAAGCAAAATCAAATCCTTGTATGAAAAACTTATTCATTTGATAAATTATCTTCATGAAATTTGGCAAGGATCATTATCTAAGACAATAACGAAATTTTCGAAGAAATGGTTCAAATCGGACCACTATTGAACATGGCTGCCATACGATCCAAATTAAGTCCTTGTTTGAAACACTTATTTATTTGACAAGATTTCTTCAAGTTATTTGCAATGGATTATTGTGAAAAGTATGGCAGCAAACTGCGAACATAATTTTTGGATCGGGTCACTATAGCATATAGCTGCCTTACAAACTGGCCGGTCCAAATCAAGTTTTTGTATGAAAAACTTTTGTATTTGATAAGCTGTTTTCTCAAAATTCGGCATGAGTTATGATCCTAAATAGCACTGCAATTTCACAAGAAAGTGTTCTGATCAGCCGACTATAGCTCATAGCGGCCATACGAGCTGATCGATAAAATTTGAGTCCTTGTATGAAAAAGTTTTTTATTTGACAAGATACCTTCAGTAAATTCATACACATACTATTGTGTTATGTATTGTTACGATCTCTGAAAATATTGTTTAGATCGGAGCACTATAGCATATAGCTGCCATACAAACTGATCGATCAAAAATCGACAAGGACCTTTTTTATACACTTTTATGTCATAAACAGTGCCTTTGGTCAGCCGAAATTAACGTTTTTTTTAATAATTTGTAATAAATCATTATTTTTTATTTTTTTTTTCATTTTTATATTTTTTTTAAATTATTTTTCTTATTTTTTTTAAATTTATTTTTAATTTTTAATAATTTTTTTTTAATTCTTTATTTTTTCTAAATTATTTTTCACTAGTTAAGGTTTTTCTTGTTTTTATATAATTAATTAATTTTCCTATTTTTTTTTTAATTTTTAAAATTTATTTTAATTTTTATAATTTTTTAAATTATTATTTTTTTTTTTTTAATAATTAGTTTTATTTTTTTTAACTTTTAAAACTGTTTTTAATTTTTATAATTTTTTAAGTTATATTTCTTAATGTTTAATTTTTTTCCAAATTTTTCTAATTTTTCTAAATTATTTTTCACTAATTATATTCAAAAACCAAATTAGTTAGTTTAATTCACCTGCTACTACTCTCCTCAACCTCAACTGCCGCTTCAACTATCTCCCAGCTTTGTAAGTTTCATTAAAGTAAGCAGAGGGAGAATCACGAAAACACCCTTCTCCATTCCTCCATTGCAAATGCAGAATAGAAAATAAAACCATTGCTGTTTTCCGTATCAGCGCGCCGCCGCTGCAAGATAAGCACGTACAAAACGCATTTCTTAGCCGGACTTCCTTACGAGACTACATTCACACACACAAACACACACTAATACACGCATTTATGCTGCACTACTCACATGCGCGCTCTTATTCATACAAATAACTTGCCGCTTATAAACATATTTGTGCGCTAATCTGCCACAATGCCGACTTAGCATGTGTGAGGAAATTTTTTTTCAAACTAATATATGCATTTATGTACATATGTATGTACGAGTATGTGTTTATGTGTTAGTTTGTGCAGTAAATTCCTGATGACGGTAATAGTTTCGTGCGGAAAAGGAAATGTTGTTGGCATATGACGTCAACTTGAGAATGTGCGCAAAGATATGGCATTGTAAATATATTTGGATTCGAATGCACAAACCACTGTGAATACAAATATACAGACAAATATTCTGCTAGCAGCGGTGGTAATGTGTGTTGTGGTGAGATGAGGTGAGCTGTATGCAGTTGTGGTTAGTTCAGCAGGGTATGCTGGAAATGCTAGCTTAAATTATCGCCGCACGAAGCAGCCAAGCACAAGGAGATATACGTAAACATACAAATAATATATTTATATAAGCTTAAATAGTCACATGCAGGTATTTTTGTATGGAAAATATTGGTTTTTGACAATATGTGGCTTGCATATTTTTAAATCTACAAAATATTGGAGCTATAAATGGATTTAACTTCTATTCTAATGAATTTTGAATTTGTTTCGGGTCTAAATTAATTTTATATTCTTGCAACATGTTGCTACAGTGTATAATAGTTTTGTTTACCGGAAGGTTGTGTGGTATGAAGAATTCCGTGTGACGAATGTGGCCATAGACTGCTGACATGATGGTAGATGTCAAAGATTTCCAATGTTTTATGAATGCTATCGATGATTGGCCTTCCAGAGCGCAATGCATCATTGACATCGAAAGTTTTGGAACGGAATCGGTGATTGACTGTTACTGTAATCGTTACCATAACCGTTTCTATAACCGTTTTGAGCGACTCAAGTTGTGTTATCGAATTTATCGGAAAAATAATAAGATGTATATAATCTATGGGCTTGAGAAAATTGTCCACATATTTCTAATACAATCAGAAAGTAGGACTTCAACGCAAAAAAAGCTTACTAACTTTTAAAACATATCTGAAACTTTGACGTGGAAATGTTTCATTGAAAATTAGGGTCTTTTCAATTTTAAGTCGAAATAGTGTTTTTTTTCTGGGCTAGGGGTGGAAAATGCCTTCCACATCAACAGTTTTACCATCACAGCACCGGTATGTGCCACTTTCAGGTCATTAAAAATACCACATAAGAAACCGTCGCCCACTCTGGAACCACATTTGCATTACTTCAGGGTGGCTTCCATATTTCTCACTGAGAGATTTACATCTTTGCTGCGAACTTCAGGATAATTTCTCAGTTTGCTTCATTCTCCAGCATAGCGCTGATTAAATGCCCGCGTTAATTGAGGAAACCAGGTCCTCCTTTCAAATAATGTGTGTTCAGCGTTGTTTTCTGCTAGTTGTTGTACTCGTACAGGTATGAATGGCTATTCGAGTTTTCCCAGGTAATTTTAGAATTATCCGTGACCGGAAAACAGCTGTGTTGTGTTCAAGGCGACTTCGCCCAGCTTTCGGCTTATCCGTAACTGTAGATTTTTTATTAGTTTGGCCGCCCATCTGCCGCGACTGCAACGCTGAGGGTTGTGATGCAGAGCACTCTGGCCACTACCTTACAGGTGTCATTGAAACACATACCAAACTAGAAAAAATATATTTCGAGGAATGGGTTTTCTCGCAAAATTTAAATTAAAAAGTCTTACTATTTTTTGCCCTCAATAATATTTCGTAATTACACATATTTGTCACTTTTAAGGGGGTATTCTAGTCTAGAAATGAAATTTTGGGCAGTTTTTTGAATTGAATTTAAAAAAAAAAAAACATTTTTACCATCCATTTTTTTATGGTGTTTTTATTGATATCTTAAGAACACAGAAAAAAAATTTACACAAAAATTTTAAAAATTAAAATAATTAGAGGGGGGAGAGACAGGTGTAAAAAAATGGCGCATCCTGGTGACATTGATCCTGACTCGCCTGGTGGTCTAAAAAAAAAAATGAAAAGAAATTCTTAAAAAGTAAGGATGCTGTTATAGACCCTACCTCAGAAAATACGAAAAAAAAAATTTGAAAAATGGCGACTGCCTGAAAATAAAAATCATATTTTACGCTTTTTTTTTTTGAAATTCCTGATTTTTTTTTAAATATTAAAAACAAAAATTTTGACACGATGCTGGTAGGAAAGATAAAGGATTATATAAAGAAGGTTCACACAAAATTTCCGGTACCGTGTGGAAAAAAGTAGTTTCGAGAAAAACGCGTTTAAAAAAGTGAGTCCACCTACCTACCGGGCTAGGTACTGCGTCACTAAAGCTCTGTAGCCCTTAAAATAATTTTAATTTTTAAAAATCCTTTGGAGGATATGTTCTTAAGGGTCTAAACTTTAAATATATGAAAAAAAAATCGAATTTTTCAAAATTCTAGAGTAGAATACCCCCTTAAATGTAATAATAACGGTTAAACACACAAGCACACGCCAGATTAAACACTACACTCTTTAATTATTTTAAAATTTCGGCATTAATTACTTAATTTTATAAAAATTTCGGTTTAAAATTAACACCGAAATATCAGCCACTAAAAGCAAATATTTAATCTTGCTGATCGAATGTATTTATTATACAAAATAACGGTATTTAATTTGTAAATGCGTGTAAATGCGAAAATTCAGTTGATTCGTTAGTGTTGACTTAATTTTTAAATCTAAATAAACAATACAAATTGCCACATTAATTCATTTAGTAAAAGCGTTTGTGTGCTTCAGTGTGTGTGTGTGTCGACACAAATTAAATATGATGCATGTCGGCGTAAATTGATTAAAAACCGCATGCAAACAAACGCATACACAATGACATATGTAAAAGTATATGCAAATAGGCGAGAAAAGCGTGTCTATGTGTGGGTGTGAGTGTTTGATGGTATGCGTGCGCCTCTATTAAGCACATTCACGCAAAACACACACAACTAATGAGGGTAATGCAAACAATAATGCATGTAAACACGCGTGTACCACATCAACGCGCGCATGACATGACTATTTTTTGCCTGCCCTCGCTGGAGTAGCGGCTGTCGGCGCGTGTGTGCCGTGTGTGTGTGTGTGTGTGTATATTGTAAGCCACCTTTCCGTATTACGCCTCGACATTTGTGCAAACATTACTAAGCCCACGCGCGCTAACCAATCAATCGACTATTGGATGTACATAGCTCTAGTGGTTTAGCGAGCGCTAGGTGAGTTGAGTGCATTGAGCGAGTGTGTGTGTGTGTGTGTTTGACTATGTGAGCGTGTTTGAGGTTGGTTGGGCGTTCCACTGCCGCCCAGTTATCAATTTTCAATTTATTACAGCGAAGGTACCAGGCACAAAGGCCTTTCCGACAGGCTACATAGCGGCAGTCAGTCAGTTTCGCTCGTCATACATGCACACACATATACAGGTGCATATGCTGGTGGAATTTATGCGCACTCACGCGCTCACAACTTTCTGCACATATAAATTTAGACATAAATTTATGCATACATTGTAACACATAAGCATATTATATGCACACATGTATATATATAAACATGCATATATGTTTGTATATACATACTGCTATATATTTATATGCTTGTAAAATATGCATGACTGCGCAAATATCTGTGGCAAGTGTGTGAGCTTTGGGTTGGTTACTAGCAAATCGCTTACTTTTTCAATGCACACACACGCAAATACAACAAATACAAACAAACTGTTTCATAAAGCAGAAAAAATGTTAACCATAAACTATAATACCCTTTACAGACATCTAAAAACATCTTTTTCTTGATTTTGATCGGCAAATTTGTATGACAGCTATGTGCTATAGTAGTCCGATCTGAACAATTCGTTCGAAAATTGTACCGTTACCTTCGGTAATAATCCATACCAAATTTTATGAAGATATATAGCCAAATAAAAAAGTTTTCCTTACAAAAACTTGATCTTCAACAGTCAGTTTGTATGGCAGCTATAAGTTATAGTAGTCCGATACAAACAACTCGTTTGGAGAATATACCGTTATCTGAAATAATTATCAATACCAAAGTTCATGAAGAAACCTTGTCAAATAAACAAGTTTTCCATATAAGCACTTATTCCGTTCGCTCAGTTTGTATGGCAGCTATATGCTATAGTGGTCCGATCTGAACAATTCGTTCGGTGTACATTTATCTCGGATAATAATCTATACCAAAATTTATAAAAATATCTTGCCAAACACAAAAGTTTTCCATACAAAAACTTGATTCTAATGGGTCTGTTTGTATGACAGCTATATGTTATAGTGATCCAATCTAAACAATTTCTGTGAAGACTTCTTATTTATCTTAGAAAATTATTTCTACCAAATTTCATGAAGATATCTCGTCAAATATAAAAACTTCCCATACAAGCACTTGATTCTGATCATACAGTTTGTATGGCAGCTATATGCTATATCAGTCCTTCATACACAATTCCAAAAAATAAGCAACTTATTAGTCAGAAAAACACTTGCACAAAATTTCAAATCGATTTCTCAACAACTGCGGGATAAATATCCATTTCATATCAAATACCTGTTCAGGGTATACAAAATTTCATCTATATGTATGTGCATGTTTGCTTTATGTCACTGTAATTTCGCTTGTTGCAGACTTGCTCTTCTTATTGAGCTTAACTTTTAACCGCCATCAGCGACATAACTTCGATTGGCTTTTGCCATAATTTTTCAATGCAGCTTTTTTTCCTCTGCTTTGTTGTGCTATATTTTCCAGCATTTTTCCACTCTCTGCATATTTTACTTAGGGCAATTCTGCAGTTTTCCCTTTTAGCCTACTTTCGCTGATGATTACTTTTAATTACTGCAATGGCTTATAATGAAAAGCGGCTACATTCAGGCAGAAAAATGTTAAAGTTGATGAAAAGTGTAGCTTACATTTAGGCGCCGATCACATTTTTGAATAAAAAGTCTTGTTTTAAACAAAGTAAGGTTATGTTGATTATGAAGTTGGTGAGAAAGTATGTTTTTGATGACAGTAAGAATGCAGAGTAGACTGAAGTGCAAATAGAGAGAATGTGTTTTTAGATAAATAACGTTAATAGTGGACTGTGACTCATTTTGAGAATGGCACAGTTAATTAACATTCTCAAAAAGTAATTTAGACATCTTAAACTTCATTATAACTGGCAAGATAATGAAATTATTTGGAAAATTTTCAGTGTCTCTATAAAAATAAAATAATAAATTGAAGCAAAGTGAAGCATATATTTAGGAGCTGATAATAATTTTTGTTAAAAGAAATTTTTAAACATGGCGAGGTTCGATTGGTTAGTAATTTTGGAAACATGTCAAATCATCATCATTAATCAAATTATTCCTATTCATAGCGTTGTTTTTTCTAACACACCAAATAATGCTGTGAAAATACTTTCAGCTTAAATGTATGCTTCGAAAATTTTTTCGTTAAATAGGAAACTTTATTCAAATTAAATTTCAAAGCAAACCATGTGTAATATTTAAATCAGAATTTATAGATATAAATTGGTAGAGAACTACATATTTTAGAAATATTATTTTGTCATTCGAATTGTATTTATTTTTAATCTAAAAAATTTTTAATCTAAAAAATTATGTTTTTTGTCACGAACAATTGCATATTTAATTTCTGCCACATATAATAATTTATTCACATTTAAAAAATATGTTACTCCTATCACTGTTTTATTAATTTTTTGCTATTTAGTTATATCACTGTAATATTTATATGTAACTGTAAATTCATATTACTTTCCGATGGAAAAAATTTTTCCAATTATTTTTATATTCTGGTTTCAATTAATTATTTAATTAATATGTTTTAAAACTATACCAGCAAACTGTTCTTGTTGCTGAAAGTATATTATTGCACTGTTTTGTATTTTTTGTGCGACCAGCTAATTTAAATTTAATTAGCATATAATTAGGAAACTTATTTTCTAGAAAAAATCGCGGATGTAAAGAAGTACAATAGGCCTTCAACTTTTACTAGTTTATAGACGTTTTAAATTTGATCAATTCGTTAATTGTCTTTATTTGACTATCAGGTATATTATATTAGTTTTAAATAGGTTCTTAATTGAGTCTCATTTTCACAAGTAATGTCCGGCCTTGACTCTTACTTATATTTTAATTTACTCAAATAGTAAAGAGTCTTGATTAAACTATCGGAAATACTATACTCTTATGATTTTAAAATAGCTTTAGAATTGAGTTTGATTTACAAAAGTAATACCAGAAGGATAGCATAATTTCTTTATAGGCGTTGTAGGCCATGTTTATTTAAATTTTAATTTAATTAGTAAATTGTCTTAATCAGTCCATTAGATATACTATACACAAATAGCTTCTTAATTTACTCTCATTTACACAAATAATGACTAAGGCAGACCTGGACTCCTTTATATGGTTTTCAGACAGCTCTTAGTTATGTTTTAATTTATTCAATTAGTAAATTATCTTGATTAGACTATATGAAATATTATATGAGTTTAAAATGGCTTTTTAATTCATCACTCATTGACACAAGTAACATCTGAGGCAGGTCTTGACTCGTTGGTAGGCGTTTCAGACAGTTCTTAGTAATATTTTAATTTAGTCAAGTAGTAAATTGTCTCGATTAGGTTATCAGATGTACTGTATGAGTTTATAATAGCTTCCTAAATCAGGCTTTAACTCATTTATAGAGGTTTTCTGTCTGAAACATTTTCTTTAATTAAATTTTAATGTAGCCAAATAGCAAATTGTCTTGATTTGTCTTTAAAAGCAATAATTTAATTGAATCAATTGTCTTTCAGCTGGAAAATTAAATTGTGAAGACAAACCTTTTAAATAAACTATTTTATACTATTTGAATTAACTTTCCTCAAATATTCTTTGAATTGAGTCAATTAATGGTATTTTCTTTCAAATTTCAACTGAAAAATTAAATTGTGGAAAAAAGGCCAAATAAACAATTTTAATTAATTTGAAGTAATTATTTTCGAATATTCTCTTAATTGAGTCTTTATAAGTCTTTTCTTACAAATGTTAGCTGAGAAATTAAATTGTGAAAACAAAAGGAGTCTACAAACAATTTTGGGCTATCTGAAGTATTTTTTTTTTTTTCGAAAATTCACTTAATTGAGTCAATTAAGTATCTTACCATGCAAATTTTTGCTGAAAAACTAAATTATGCGAACGAAAGGGCTAAATTAACATTTTTAGACCATTTGAAGTATTTTTTTCGTATATTCATTTAATTGAGTCAATTAACGATCTATTCTTACAAATTTTAACTGAGAAATTAAATTTTGAAAAAGGACTAAATAAACAATTTTAGACTATTTGAAGTAACTTTGTTTGAATATTCACTTAATTGAGTCAATTAAGGGTCTTTTTCTAAAGATTTCATATGAAAAATTAAATTGTGAAATCAAAAGGGCTAAATTTCCCGAAGTGTAACATAAATTAAATTAATATTAGCTAAAAAAATTAAAATTTCCTGTGTCGTAATATTTTCTAAAGAGAAATTTTACGTTATTTGTGGAACACCCTGTATAAAATACTTTTAGAAGTCTCATTTTCTCTCATATTATCCATCGTTTCTAAGTAATAGTTTACCGGTTGTTGCTGTTGTTTGCGGGAAATTTTAAACCTGTGACACACCTTGTGTTAGTCATGCACTCAGCTCACTTGGTGGTCTGCAGCCAACACATTTCACTTTAAATTTTTCTTTTATTTTCATTTCAAAAATGCATTTATTGAAGCCAAATCACCCTTAATATCCATATCATATTTCCAACATTTTGTTTTCAATAACTTTTACACTTCATTAAAAATTTCCCCTCCAAACAAAAAAAAAAAAAAATTATGGAAAATTTCTGGGGTTGTATTTCGTGACCAGCAACGCTTCTATGCGCTAGTAATTATCTACATATGTACTAACAAATGTGTGAAATGTGATATGATATCAGCAAACATTTGTTTAACATTTATGTTTACAAAACACACACCAAGCAGGACTCATTGTTAGCTGCCGTGAGGACACTGGCTGAAGTAGCTCTTTGGGGTGGAAACTACCAATACTTTTTGCATTGTAATATGAGCGCTTTTTATATGGAAAATGTACATACAGACACATATATAAATATACAAAAGTCAAACAGTATACAACCGCTCTCCAGCTTAGCCACTGAACAATGTGCGCTAATATGTGTACATCGAATACTTTCCAGCGCGCTTGCGGTCAGATCAATTGTCCTTTATGCCAACTTTGTGCCACTTTCGAACAAAGGCGCTTACAATACAAACAAATAGATGTCCACATATCTATGTGTTTCTCTGTCTGGTAACCCCATAGACTCGCAAAGTTATTACACAAAGGCGGGATGGTTGCTTGCTGGTCGACAAATATCCTGCGCTTCGCTGAAGTTCAATATGAACGGTGCTAAGCTTACCAACATACCAATTTATGGGTTATATTTGTAAGTATATGTGTTTGTACCGTAGTTCTATTTGCTTTGTAATTATATTTGCTGGATATTATTTTCATCTTTTTTTGCGTTCTCTTGGTCAACATATCCAATTGATATAAATTTAATTGCGACTCAAGGGCGCTCATGTGTGGCTGTATTCTGGCGTGCTTGAGATTTTGCTGTTTTCTCGGCATGATATATGGCGTACATAACCTTGAGGCTTTTGAAATTATTTGTTGACAATTATTTATGCAGGCCCACCCACGCATGCTGGTGGCTAGACAGCCAGGAATGTCTTGACAGGGTGATTCCAAGGCAGGAGCTTGAAATTTTCTGCTACAAAGGCAGGAATAATCTATTTTTAAGGCTGGTAGCTATGTGTATAATATATAATAAATACTACTTACTGATTTTAGTAGTTAATTTGTAACATTTTTCATTTTAACAACCTTATTTTTGGTTTTTACTAAAATTAATGCAGTCAAATACAGCTTGGAAGCGCTAGATGGATTCAATTTCATTATATTTAATTCAGTCTGTTTTGAAAATGTTTTCAAAATTCTTATTTTTATGTTTTACATACAACATAAAACTTTTCTTGAACTAAAGGCTGTTGTTAACGGCTGTCAAGTTTGACGGTTGACAGCTGACAGTCTCCAAAAGTTACAGACTTACTATAAAAGCACTTAAAAAAGTTTGAAATATGGAAAACTTTCTTAAAGAAACCAGAATATAAGGACGGACTTTGCATGACAACTGTCAAAGTGGACAGATGACAGCTGACAATGTCCGAAAACTGAAAAATTCATTAAAAAACGCTACGGTTTGTGTAATGAAAAATGTTGTTAAAAACCAACAAATAAAGACTTTTCGTTAATAGATGACAGTTGTCAAGTGAAAATGTTGTAGTTGAAATTACGAAAAGACTATTTTGTCAAAAATTATGCCAATAAATCATCAAAATCACAATTTTCCTCTAATAAAGAAAGTAATAAAATATTTATTTTTGCTTTACGCTTGACTATGCGTGTTATCAGTGCTGACAAATGACAGCTGACAGTGTCCGAAAACTAAAACAAATCATTCAAAAGCGTTATAAATGGTTTGAGTAATGAAAATTTTTGCTAAAGTGACCAAAACATAAAGGTTTTATTTAGTAGATAGCTGTCATCTAAACTGTCTAAGTGAAAATATTATAGTTGAAATTACGAAATGACTACTTTAATTGAAATTCTGCGAGTAAATCATCAAAACACAATTTTCATTTAATTTTGAAAGTAATAAAATATTTATTTTTGCTTTAAGCTTGAATATGCGTATTGTCAGTGCTGACAAATGACAGCTGACAGTGTCCGAAAACTAAAATAATCATTCAAAAACGCTAGAAATGGTTTGAGTAATGAAAATTTTTGCTAAAGTGACCAAAACATAAAGGTTTTATTTAGTAGATAGCAACTATCAAGTAAAAATATTAGAACTGGAGTTACGAAGTGCCCACTTTGCCAGAATTTTTGTCAATAAATCATCAAAAGCATAGTTTTTCTTTAACTTAGAAAGTAATAAAGTATTTATTTTTGATTTACGCCTGATTTTGCGTATTGTCAGTGCTGACAAATGACAGCTGACAGCATAAAATTAGTGTTACATAGTTTCTCAGTGAATAATTCAGGAAAAGAGATCTTCATGTTTATAAAAAGTTATAGAAAAGTTATAAATTGTGGGTTTTAAAAATATTTGCTTGACATTTGATTGCATAAAATTTTACTGTGACATCTTGTAAAAAGAAAAAATCTATTATGAATTAAATCTATTCCACTCCACTCAGCAAGAAATTTGCTGCTCACGAAACTGCTGTTTACTCACGTCTACTACCCACACTCCAACTTGTTGAGCGCAAAGTATACTCACTAATTCAGCTTCGGCTCGCACATATTTCTGCGCCATCATCAGCCATAAACTGTGCTATAAATTTTATTATAAATTTGCAAAAAATAATATTAAAACGCACATATATAATAATAATTTTGCCTGCGTAATCCTTTTCATGGCAGCCTCAAGAGCCAGAGAGAAAGTTCGTATGTCCCGAACAACAAAGGCCTTTTGAAATTCTGCTTGCGTATGTGTGTGTGTGTGTATAAGCAAATGCCGCTGTGCTTTGACTTTTATGTAACGGATTAATTTTGCTTTTATTTATTTGCGATTTAAGCGAAAATTTTCATATTTATGAGCGCACAAAAACAATATGTAACGGGACAAAAAGAAAGGGTCAACTGCATGGGTTGCATGTGTCGACCGAGCCAAGGCCATGTGAGCGCATGTTTTACTGCTTTTTTATGTCAATTACTTGCTTTTACATATATGTAATATATACATGTATATATTTTTATATAGATATATTATGTCGATATGTATTATTCCAACAAAAATTGTAAATATATCGTAAATTCCATTTTCAACTTTTTGGCTCTAAAGCGTGTGTATGGCTTTCGCTTTCAAAGCAGTGAAAATTAATTATCTGCACACACGCTCATCCACTAAATACTGTTAGCTAAAACACGCTTTACACCTCGTTGCTTTATTACCATATCAAAAAGCTGCGCTCTGCACCACTTGCTCTTCTCAGCTCCATAATATATTCTTCGTTTGCTCGTCCTTTAACGGCTGACCGCTTTTCGTTGTTGCTCTTGCATTTTTCTCTCTCACACTCTGCCTTCACTTTTAATGCCATTTGATGCCTGGCTATGCGGGTTTACAAAGTTGGCTTTTAATGTCACTTTTACCCCGAACTATGTGAAGGTGGATCACTTTCATTGGCTTTAAACTGGCAAAGCTTTGCAGTTTTATATGGAAATGTATAGGTGTATGTATGTGTGTTACGTTACTGTGTTTGTGTTGGCGCGTAATCGTGGTTTTAGCCATTAATACCCACTGCCAGTCTTTGCTGTCCGTTTATTTTATTAATTAAAATTTTATTAACTTATGTCATGTGCGCTCGACCGTTCAGCGTTTTATGTTAATTATCGCAAAAATTCTTCAGTGATTTAATGAATTTTCAAAATTTTATGTTAATATAAATGCCATGGAATTTTTAATATATTACATTTTAATACAGATTGAATTTCCACGAAATTATTAAATTATGTTAGTTGAAAGGCAAAGTTCAAAAGTAATGAGCTTTTGTTGCTACAAGCAGTTTCATACTTGCTCTCTCTCTATCTCGCTCTTGCTTTGTAACCCTTCCCAAATATTAGAAAATCGCTCAGTGAGAGCAAATAATTTTTATAAAAATTTTCAAAAAATACTTTTGCTATAACCTTTCACATATTTGCTTTTCAAAACGGCTCCCTGTGGGTCTTTTATACGTGTTTCAAAGCAATATATTGACCTAATCAGGTGGTAAAATAATTTCAGTCGACTAAACTCTATATAAAGACTGTCTTCATATTTGCAATATCCTTTAGTACCACATGACCAGTAGATCTGTTATATTTGTTTGGACTGCATTCGCACCTTCCATAGCTTTTTTTGAGCTTTTAATTATTTTCAGCTTTGGAAGACTACTCGAAAGCTTGATAAAAACTGTAACAGTCCAACGAATGTAAGTTAGCACACTGCCTTCGATTAAGTGAATAAATATTTCTGAACAATCTTAGGCTGGTAAGTACTAACTGATCAATATTGATCCGGACTGACATAAAAAAAAACAAATCTTCACTTATTTTAGTCCAAAGCTGAGTAAGTTGAGGCCTTCAGTGTTGCATGCAGAGCCTCTCTTGAAAGCTCATGTACTCTGTGAACTCAGAAAGGCAAAGTTGAACCTATTTGTTGAACATCCGAGCTATCGGAGATCAAACTGTTCCACCAAGGGCGAAAAGCAGCTCTAGCGGCGATTCGAAGCTGCTGTCTTATACAGCTTGCTAACCATTTCCAAGACAGTCGGGAACCGGAACGGACCCAGATTTTTTATCCGGTCAAGGACTGTCAACTCGACAGAATTCTACCACTACAATGACAACAACAGAACTTGTTATAAGAAATTCGAAAATAAAAAAAAAAAAAAACAGGAGATAATCTGCAGCAAAAGCTTAAAGGAATGTCAATAAGGTTCAAAGTTTATGAGTATTCTTGCAAATAATACCTATTTTTATGGGTTTTCTTAGAAATGGGGACAGCGATTGGACTTGAGCAGCAACGGGTCGTTAAAGCTACTCCTTGAAGGTAACTTTTCAAGGAATAATCTATTGAAAGAGTGGAAAATACAGCCTTCTTTGATCTTCCAACTAACATGGGAGTTAAATTCATTCAAGTCCCCGAGATCTGATAGCATTATACCTGTCAGAAAGGTGTTATGAAGCTGATTGATCTCCTTCTAGGCGATTTGCGTTTGATTATGCCTCTCACACGTCTATTACATGTCTGATGTCTAAGGCTACGGCGCCGCGGAATCTACTCTTAGCGGTTTCTCTTCGATAGATATGTGGATGAGGCTGAGTCGTTGGAGAATAGGCGCTGTGAGCTTTTTTACGTATGGTTCGTAGCTCAAGCGGAAAGTTGGAGGGAAAGTCCACTGCCGGGAGCTCTCTATCAACTCTTGTTTTCGGCTGCCGTATCACAGCACTGAATACATATCTTCGAGAGATATGTAGATGGAGCACTACATGCACGCTTGTTGAATATTCACAAACCTAGATCTCGTCCTTGTATACCTTTGATGAATGAAGCGTTCTCAGCAACGTTGTCAAGCATCTTTTTCATGTCCTTTACTTAACGTCGTTTTTGGCAATTGCAAAAAGAATGTGTGTTAGTGAAAATTTTTTTATTTTTTTTTTTTTTTATTTTATGAATTATTTGTACAATACTTAATATTCTACAAATAAATATCTAGCAGCGCTGGTAGCAGAGGCCTTCGGCTGTCTGTTATGCTACATACATATGTATGTTTAATGTAATATTAAAACAGAAGTGAAAGGATAGATTAGTACTTAGGAAGTAGGGTTAGTGAGTTAATTAGAGTAGCTATAAATCTTTATATTCGTCGAAGTAGATCTGTTTCCTTAAGAAAATTATAAATCATATTCACATTTTTAGCGGTGGGCTCATTCAGAAGCTGGAATGGATCGGCCGAATTGAAAATCTCATGTCTAATTGTTGCAGTTGTAGGGCAAGCGGTTGATATGTGTTCTAACGTTGCGTTTTCGTCGCAGAATGGGCAGTTTCCATGAGGGGCACGTTGCAATAAATGAGCGTGTGTAATTATGGTGTGTCCCAGACGTAAGCGGGTAAAGGGCCTGATGGCGCGTAAGGAGATGTCGGCAGTGTAGGTAGGCTTAATTCTGAACGGGTTGATTTTAGAATAGTGATGAATATATCCACTCCAATTATCTTTTGCTGATTTTTTCCTTAGGCGTGTAATCTCAGTTATAATGTCTTGTTTTGTGAAATTACCGAGGGTTATGGATGGTTGTTAGTGAAAAGCTGTGAAGCTTAGCGCATTTAATTTCATTCCTGCACATACTGATTTCAAATTCTCAGACGGTTTATAAAAAGTAATTTATAATATTTAGGTTGTCAAAAAAGTCTTGCGGTATTTTTATTGAATCAATTCGTGTGGCACCCATACATCGAGCTTCTTAGTGACTCCAAGCTTCTTCAAATGGTTTATAACGGTTTGATGACTACTGTGCCGGTCTCTTTCGACCAATTCAGCGATTTTATCGCAATTTTCGTCGACAGGCCTTCCGGAGCGGGGCGCATCTTTGACCACCTTTACACCAGAACGAAAACGTTGAAACCATCGTTGTGCGGTGGAAATGGAAACTGTATCGGGTCCATAAACTGCACAAATTTTATTGGCGGCTTGAGATGCATTTTTGCCTTTATCGTAGTAGTACTGTAAAATATGCCGTATTTTCTCTTTATTTTGCTCCATGTTTGCGACGCTATAACTCACGAACGACTTAAAAGAAACGACAATCAATCAAGCGCGTGAAATGAGCTTTCCAAAAAGGTATAGCATGACCCGATGCGACGAATAAAACTAGAACTACGTGCTTTCAGCGCCAACTAGCGAAAATACCGCAAAACTTTTTTGACAACCTAGATATTATAGTGCACCTTATACTATATATCCTTAAATTAGCGCGAAGGTATGTGGTTTATGACCATAAAGTCAACATTTCAACTACAATCACTACATTCCTTTTTTGAGTTTTTACTTCAATATAGTATGGTTTTTATTAGCAAGCATATATTAATTTAATAAATCCACAAAATTAGGCATAAAAAATATTGAAAAAATAAACAATAATTCCGAAGGACAATATAAATATATGTAAACTTGCAAATAATACTTTACAATGAGCTTGTACTCGTAGTTATTAATCGGGCTTCGAATAATTGCATAATGATATGATGCAAATAATTTACAATAAATATTTATGACATTAAAGTGATTTAACAATTTGCTCTTGTTTACAATTTGCCATTTGTATTTTTTCAACAAATTGCACAACAAAATTAATGGCATAAATTTTTCATAATTTTTTTTTCTTATGAAAAACTGGTTAGTTGTAAAATTACTAATTCATACACGAATGTGTGTGGAATAAAAACCACTTCACACATGCAAAAATGAAAAATGCAAAAATATGCATTTCCTTATAAAATTTTAATAATTGGTTTTTGTTGCAAATATTTTTTTTACAAATAGTTTTTTTTTGTTTGACATTGTCAGCGGGTTATAAATACTCGTTGTAGTGCATAACATTGAATTTTAAATAATAGTTATTTAATATTTCAGTATTTTTTAGCATAAGTGGTTATGTAAAAACATATTTATGTTATATAAATAAGCATAAAAGCGCAATAACAATGAGAGACAGCTGTGCCACTGCCGCAATACAATAAATCAACAGCGTTAACCAACTTTTTCGCGCTTTAAATGCAAGCTTTCAGCGCCATTTTAGCGGTTCACTGCAGGGTTGCACTGACCTACTTTATGCAATTATCCCTTACGCCGTGACTGGACGCCACGCGGTGTAGTAAGAAAATAGTTTGTAAAAATAAATAGTTTGAAAATATTAATTTTAAAAGCTATGGAAATTTATTATTTTTTTATATTTTAATTTCCATATGATATTTTTTGATTTGAAAGTAAAAATAATTACAAATAATTGTTTTTAGATAGCATTTAAAGGTACTTATTTCGTGGCTGCCGTCATAGCTATGGTATATTAGACTGGTCTTTTTTTGTATGGGAAAATTTTTTTTTTGCAAAAAGAGTGTACCGCCCCCGCAAATTTTTCCTTTTTATGCCAGTAACGAAATTCCAAAATCTTACACTGATTGCCCTAGGTTAAGGCGTGGCACATGCCCACTAAAGTGGCTAAAACCGGTTTATATGGCCTTTCAAGAGATAAGGCACGAAATATAAGTAAAATGTTTCATACATTGGTATATACTACTTGCAGGTCACTAAGAAACTCTCGTTTAGTGAATCTTCGCTCACTCAGGTACCACTTTCTCATTACTTCAGACCAAAGTGTGTAGCCTATTTCACTATGTTTGTCAGAAAATGTTATTTTAGACCTATTTTTTGTAGCGTGTTAGATTTGTGCCCCGTAGGTAGGTTAGGTTAGGTTTGGATAATCTGGTAGACCAATAAGCCACGCGTAGACCAGTTTCGGTTCTTTGAGATACCAGATGGAGTTCACTTGGTAAGTCCAAGACGGGTAGTCATCATTTAGAACGCCTGCGCCAGTGTATCGTACCGTGGAGACCCTAGATGCTTATAGCGTAGTCTTGCAAATGTCAGACAAGTGCACAAGAGAAGCTCCCTTGTTTCCCTGATCCCCTGCTCTAAACATTTTCTGCAATCTTCTCGATCTATTAGCCCCACCCTGCGTGCGTGGGTCGCCACCAGACAGTGACAGTATTCCCATCATGTTCTTATAGTCTCTTTTATCGAGTGCCAATTGAAATTTTGTGTACTTTCGATCTTCCGTTTTGCACATGACTTTTGCAGCTTTGCACGCATGGTTTTGATTTTCTTTCACCTGTCGACATCTTTGTACAGACAATGCATGTCTGTGAAATGTTGATCACGTTTTCGGATACCATTCTTAGCAATCTCGTTCATTATTTCATTGCCCTCGATTTTTTTGTGGCCTGGCATCCAGTAGAATTGAAGTTTCTTGCTTCTGGCAATACTTTTCACTGCTGCTCTGCTTCTCACTTCTGGCCAATATGTGATACGTAAGTATTGTCGACCATATCGGGGCTTAATGTGCTGTCATAAGTGATGTTCCAGAGGTTAAGGCCGAAAATTGATCCTTGTACTGCTCCTAACGTGACCTTTAAGTGACGTTTTATACAGAAAGACTCGAATAAAGCTTGAACCATGTTTTTCCATTGAGTGCTGTTGAAAACGTTCCGTACATCTATCGTATATTTATTTAATTTGATTTAAATGGTATTATGTATTTAAATTTTTTTATTCAAAAACAGAATATTTTTTATAAATAGCAAGATATTGGTAATCAAATTTTATAAAAAAAAATAAAAAAAAATTGTAAAATATTCCCATATTTTTAATATAGCTTATTATTGTACTTAATATAAATAGATAATAAAAAAAATATATTTTTTTAATTACATTTATTTCCTTTACATCCTTCCGTAAAGCCTTGCTAAAATAGTTTCGCAAAAAGGAAACAAAATTTTCCAAAATCAGCGCCAAACGTAAATATTTCAAATTAATTGCCTTAGTGTTGTAGAAATTCCATTTATTATCATATACCGAATACAAGACCCATAAAAAACTGAACGAGTGTTTGATTTTTTATAAAGGCAGGAAAAAAAATCAACTAAAAACTGGATTTCTGTTGGATTCTTTTTAACCACCAATAACAAGTATAAACATACTTGTATGTATATTCAAATATAAATTAATTTGACTAACAGTTTTGCCATGCTTATCCCGGCAGTAAAATCAAAAACCTACAAACTAGTTACTTTACAACCAGTACGAACAGCATTCCACACTACTCGTTAGATACTTAGTTAGCTAACCATATATATATTTAGATATTAAGTTGTATTCTTTCACAATTTATTACATCTATTATAGAGATATTTTTTTTAGAGTTATAGTGCCTTTTTCTAAGATATTGTAAGGCTCTTTGCCAAGGTAAACTGAAGATTAATGTAAAACACATGACTTTAGTTTGACAGCTGGACCAGCTGAGCTGGTCTGAAAAGAAAATTTTACACTTAAAGTAAGCTACAGAAGTTCAAAAACAAAAAAAAATAAGTTATGATAATGGTAATGGTAATACTAAATTTAAAATTTTTAGTGAAGCAAAACTTCTAGTTTATATTTAAAAATCAAACTCCTCGGTAGTTGATACAATTGATGAATTTGACAATTTTTAGTTTGACAGCTGTTTTGCAAAGAAATTTCCATACCTAAAACATATGTACTTCATTCGATTTCAAGTAATAATAACCATAGTTCTAAATTTTAAATTTTAAGTGGAGCAAAACTTCTAGTTTAGATTTAATATATATATATATATAAAGAAGTTTGGTCGCTTATGAACTAGTTTGTTTCAGTATGGAACTTTTGTAGCTTACGATTTTAGTAACTAGTACTGTTTTAGTCCACAATTTCTTATTGCAAAATGCAGTTTGGATATTTTAGTGCTCTGGTTTTTATCTTCTACATCCCTTTATACATTTATGTGTAGTTTTATTACAAAAATATTAAAATTCTTACACTTTTTCTATTAATTTATGCGGAATGTAGGGGAAAACAGGAAATTTGCAATTTGTTAGGCAATTTATTATGGCTGTTAACTGTAAATTTTAAACATGAAAGAGTAATTAAAATATATTTGAAGTTTTTTTGGAGATTTGTGTGAATAAAAATTGGAAAATTGCTTAATTAAAAATTGAAATGCATAAAGCTGGCGCATAAATGTAAAAATAGTTAGTGAAATATGCAAAACGAAGACTTTTAGTATTTTAGAAAATTCCTGTACTATTTTCGAAGGAGTTTAAAGAGAGATAGATGGTTGGATGGCGTGAGTAAGGGATATTGGCAAAAGTAAAGGAAAAGAGAAAGGTTATGGTCAGCTAGAGGAAAGAAAGGTAGATATATATGGGTAGAGAAGAGTAAGTATAGATAGAGAGTGTAAGAAGGGGATATAGATAAAGGTAAAGAAAAAAGTAAGATTATGGTAAGTCAGAGGGAAGATAGTTAGAGAGAGATGAGCAGCGGGTGAGAGAAAATAAATAATTAATAAAATATAGATAAAGATAGAAAAAGAAATGCAGGTTATAGTAAGCCAGAGGGCGACAGATATATTGATTTAATTTAGCCATTTGAATAACAATATTATGTGTAAGTAAAGAGAGGAAACGTAGCAATCTAAAAGCGAGAGAGTTTGTTAATAGGTCCTTATCTACCTAGAAAATTTTAGGATTATAGTACGACTCTGAGCCTATTTGGTTGAGTTCTCGATCTATAATATGAGCTAGGAGGACTTTTCTGCTGTAATCAGATAAATTGAAATGATGAGGGGCATAATCCTCAATATTCGGTTAGTATTTAAAATTCTATAATTAATATACAACTATGGCCAAAACATAGTAAAACTATTTAATTTAACTTTTGCGCTAAAACCCATTCATCGAAATTTATCAAAATCAAGCTGGAAATTAATATATCCATATAATTCTGTGGATTTCTCTTCCATATATTCAGTCCATCTATAAATACCGCACCTCAATTATAAGAAAAACCTGCTTAATTAAGGACAATGAGGTCTTCAAATGCTGCTCCTGCACTCAAAGGCCATTTGCGTCATACATACATACTCCCGCTAACATTTCTTGTCTACTTTTGTCACAACTGTGTCCTTGCTTGGCCGCCTATTACGCGCGCTACAATTAACCTCTAAATTAGACATTCAAAAGTATTATGTAAGTGGGAAAATGCTCAACTCGTGGGCAGCAGGTACTCAAACAAGACGTTTATTTAAACGCCTTTGTGAGCGGCACGCAAGTCGGCTGCCACACAAATTTGGTGCTCCACCGAAATATTTGTGTACACAAATAATTGAGTAAAGCTTGAAGTGCGCTGCACTTGAAATGTTAGAAGAAGCGTGCAGCGTGTTGCGTGTGGCCAATTGACACGTCAATGTCATACAGTTATTTCACACCACCGTGTTGTGGCAAGTATAGTTTAAGAACAGTTGCTCAGTATAATATTTCACTATTGTTGCGGTCTTGCAGACGGGAAGGAAATCTGGGTAATGAATTCATGAATAAATAAGAGAAATTGCTAATAAAAATTTCATGACAGGTGCTTAATCAGTTTCGTAAGCGTGTTGTAATAAACGAGAGGAAATGGGCATAATAAAGTGTGGAAAATTAGTTGCACGCGAATACTGAATATTTTTCACTTTTTTTTGGTGGCTTGTGAAGGATGGTGGGGTTTAAATTTCAGAGCAATTTAAGATGAAAATTTTGGAAAAAGAGTGTAGTTGCGAAAGATTTATTTTTTTCCAAAAAAAATTTTAATTACGACTACTATTTTTCATTTGAAGTATTTTTTCAACTAAAATTTTTGAAACAAAGCATATTTTCAACCAACATAACATAAACATAATATAACATTAACATAACAGAACATAACATAACATAACATAACATAACATAACAAAACATAACTTAACTTAACTTAACTTAACTTAACACAACTTAACTTAACATAACTTAACATTACGTAACATAACATTAACATAACTTAATTTAACTTAACTAAACTTAACTTAACTTAACTTAACTTGACTTAACTTAATTTAACTTAACTTAACTTAACTTAACTTAACATAACATAACGTAACATAACATTAACATAACTTAGTTTAACTTAACTTAACTTAACTTGACTTAACTTAACTTAACATAACGTAACATAACATTAAGATAACTTAATTTAACTTAACTTAACTTAACTTAACTTAACTTAACTTAACATAACATTAACATAACTTAACTTAAAATAACTTACGGTCGGGTTTTGACTTGATCCTTAAAATTGTTTTAATATGGAGAAGGCTACCCTCTTTTGAAAACAAAAAAATACAAAATCGATGACCTAAGAAATCAACAGTTATTTTTGTTTTTGTAAATATAGGTACAACTCTCTTTCGCTTCTTATATCAAAAATTCGTCTTATATAACTCCCAAATCTTGGAAAAAATTAATTTTCTCCGAATTTCAACACGCTTAAAACTGAGACACTTTCCTTGAAGACGCAACAAATTGCTAAGGAATTTTCCTAAACACCAAATAACGCTCTAATGAGATGGGAGACAAAAAATCACAACAAAAAGCAAAAAAAAAAAAAAAAAATAAGCCATAATATAAGAAAGTGAGTAAGAAAAATGAAACAGCAGGTTATCGAATAACTCAAACTCACACAAGTGCCAACAGCTACAGCTCAAACTGATGACCCCACTACACGCCTCCCTATCCACAACACGCCTCAGGCTTCCGCCGAATACTCACATTACTTTCCGTGCGCCAAGGCCGCGCCAAATGCGCCGTCATCGTCACTGCCGTCCGCGCTGTAAGGACAAATGACAAGTACACCAATACATGCATATATACAGAACCGTTGATAGACCGACATTGATAAATTATGCCCGTACGCTAAATCTCGCTGCCAAAGTGGTCTCATGTGTATTTCGGCTAAATTCGCACACCTGGCGCTGAAGAAAACAAATAAATGGCGTAGGGAAACATTACGAAATAAATGAATAATCGTCGCAGACGACGAGATAGCAAAAGTAATTTGTTGAAATTCTCTCAGTGAGCGCGATGTGTTGAGCGGGAGCGCGCACGCTGAAGTCACTTACGCGTCTTAAGCTTTGACATTTCATTGATTTTTCGGATTTGAAGTCAATTGTCTGCAAGTCACAGGCTTAAATTCATTTAGCCGTAAATGACAGAGAAAATTGGTGAATTCTTGAGTTTCACGTGGCGCGTGTTCGAAGGAATGTGCGCTCATTTGCTGCTTGCACAGAGATCATGATGAAATGGATATTAAGAATTATTAATTGGCTTTTCATAACCTGACAATTCAATTAGAAAATGAAGGAGTAATAATTTTTGGCTACATATTTTTTTGGCGAAGCACTGGAAGGCATAAATTTTGAAATATTGCGAATGAAGAGTGTTTTTTAGAGCTTTGGAAGAGTGCTTCTTCATTTGGTTATCTTTACTTCTTAGTATTCTGTGTACTTTAGGAAGGCAGGTGCTTCTAAGAGTTTGTTTTTCCACAACAGTTGGCATTCTGGTTTTGGTCCGGATTTTACGCGGCCAAGGGCTGTTATTGTTTGGATCGCCAAAATACAGATCTCAGTTCATTAGCAAACATTTATATGGTTAATATATCTGATTGTATTCATAGAGGTTTGAGAACTACCAAGAAACTTAATCACTTTGACATCCTTTTCTATTCCTCCTACAGCCATCTGACCTACTAAAAGTTGAAAAAACACTAGATGCATGTGTTTTTATAAATTAATATAGCCTGGAATGAGATTTTAAAAAGTTAAGAATTCAGCGGTTTACCTCGATTGCGATTTGGCAAATGTTTTCTGATCTTATGAAGCCTTAAAGAAGGTTTAAATTCAGCTAAGAAAAATTAACTAAAACCACATAAAACTGTGCCGATTCATACGGAGAATGAAAAGGACTCAAATCCATTTAGAAAATTTTTAGAAAAGGTATATATACCATCTAAACCAACACTGGAGGCTCTTTGGTAAAGTCCAGTAAAAAGGCGAGGTAAATAAGGGAAAAGGATCTATACGGATGGCTGCAAATTGAGATAACCGAGTGGAAGTTGGTATCTTCTCTGCAAAACTAGATACCAACATCGCCTTCCGTCTACCAAATCAGTATTAGTGTCTTTCAAGCAGAGATCACAGCAGCCAAAGAAAGCATTCTTGTTCTGACAAGGAGTGTGCTCGCAAGAAAGAATATATCTATAGCATATATAAGTACAATAAAATTGAGGTCTCTCATCCAAGTGATCTTTTCATTGGGTGCGTTTTTTTACGTGGCGGGTCTCAAATCCAGCGCACAACCCTGAGAAGGGATAATTAATCTTCTCACTTTAGCTTGCTTTCAAACAGATGTTTTTTTTGGCTACCCAGAGGATACAGAGTCTAAGATCTAAGTCGTCGTCTGCCTTAGTCATGTTAAAGAATCGGTTCTGGCGACTCCCCAGTGAATGACGCTTAGAGACCTGTCCTCACTTGCGTGAAGTTCAACATTTGGCTCCATCGTCGAACGAGAACGACTGGTGTGCTGTTCTAAACTTGGCTGTAAGAGCATAAGCTGTCAAAAAAAAAAAAAAAAAGAAGTAGAGGCGGCTTTGAGATCACTAGAGTCTCTTGGGGTTTCGCATAAGTTAGTGAAAGCTTGACTTGATCTCTGGTGGATCTAACGTCCTATAAACTTCCAATAAACTTGCAATGGGTTCCTAAGCATAGTAATATTCCTGAGAACAGTGAAGCACATCACAGGCACCACTTTACAATTAGACTTCGAAAAAGAGTGAGTTTTTAGGAAAATAATCGCAACTGTCGCTTGAGGGTTTCTGGATAAGGAATTAGATATTTCAAAGATAAAACTTCTGATGTTTCTGATGAAGTTCAACAGTATATCACGGAGTGCTTTAGAGAGCAGACAATAGAAAGAGGCGACTTTAGCCACGACGGTATCGCATTGTGCCTTCTAAAGACTTACGTGCGTCGTGAGATAGCCATGGTACATACTTACCTAAATACGTATGAATCAAAGAAAGGGAGGAGAGACAGAAGACTTACATGGTATTTGGCTGTAGAAAAGCGCACCGTGCCGACGCCAAGAGCACATTACTCGGCTAATAGAAAAATGCAGCAGTAGACCAGAAAATTGAATTTTCCCCAACACACAACGAGCCACGGCAATTGCCAAGCAGCAACTACAGCGTGTGTGACGAAAGACTGACGGGTGTGGTTGCTAAAAAAAACAGAGATAAGCAAAATATAAACAACATGTTCTTTGCGCAAGCAAAAAACTGAGTTGTCCCCCCCACCGCATATGCGACGCTTGCTTTTTTTAAGTTAATTTGAAATAATTTCTGTACTTTTCATATATGTGTGTGCGTGTGTGTGGTGGCGTGCAGGCGCTGATACGACATCATTAATTTTCATATAGACCTGCTGATGTGCCGTCACCAGCGAAGGGACGCGGGCACTGCAACCAAAAAAATAAATAAAAAAAAAATATGAAAAACAAAAAAAAACAAAAAAAAAAAAAAAAAACATGGAAAACAAAAACACCAACAATACATGCCAGTTTAATCATGTATGAATGAATAATGATGTATAATTTTAATGTTGACGTCGACGACGCGGGGTAGTTGGACAGCAGTGACTGAATTTGTGGCAAGCAAAGGAAGCCAATTGACAGGCAGCAAGACGACAGACGACAAGACATGCGAAGAAGACAGGCAGTTGGGCAAGACCTGCTGCTGTGAAAGCAAGCAAGCGAGACTCAGACTCAGCATGCAGCCGCAGTCAATTTACTCGCACGAAAGCAACCACTCATAAATGCGTGCGGTGCGTCAGTGTGTGTATGTCAGCACAAACAACTATTTCATAACCCAATTTCGTGAGCAGGCATCATTCAGCGCCTCAAATGTCGCCGCAATAAAGATGAATGCCTTGGGATATGGCAAATCGACAGTGATTGCTCATTAATTTTCTGTCTACGTGTATGTGTGTGTGTATGTGTGCTAAACACACACATATACATATGCATCTTCGTATGAAATCTTGCTTAATTCTTCACTTGTCTGCCTCTTTTTCTCTTGGGCTGCGGCTGCCTGTCGTGTCTGTTGTTTCAAAGCGAAGAAATTCTACCTCACTGCCCTTCGTACCGCTGCACATATCCTCCAATTTCCTGGCACATGTGTGCGCCCTTTGTTTGTTCGCTTGTGCTCGCTTGCTTGCCTTCAGCGTGATTGGGTTGACATGATTTGTTTTTGGTTTGTTATTTCGGTTTTGCTTATTTGTGATGTGTTGTTCTTGTTACGTTAGGTATCTTTTACTTTACCTCTTCTTTGCTTTTGTTTTAGACTTTTTGTATGCATTTTAGTTTGTATTTTCATATTTTCCGCAGCTTTTCGGCGCTTTTTCATTCATAATTTGCCTGGGACAAAGTTCTTGAAGTGATTTTTTTTCTGTTTTACCCTCATTTTTGTGCTAAATTTTTTGCTTTTGTGTGCCGTAATTGGACATGCTTCCGTTATTTTGCATTTGTTCTGATTTTGTTGTTGTAGTTATACGGTCTTTATTTTTTTTCAGCAGTCGCTTTAATTAAATCATTTTTGTTTTGGGGAAATTAGTTTTTTTTGGAGTTTCAGATAATTTTTCATGTTTTTTATGCTCTTGGCTGTTTATTGTTCAATAAAAGTTTTATGTTTTTTCAGTATTCTAATTTTTATGTTAGCTGACAGTTTAAAATCATATAATTAAAAAATAATGATTATTTTGTTTTCTGTATTTTTGAGTACTTAGTAAATGCGTAAAAAATGCGAAACTTTTTTTTCTGTCCGGGTTAAATTTGACGTAACATCTGATCAAAGTTAATTATTTTTTTTTTTATTTCCGGGTCAAATTTGATCAGATGGTAGGTAGGTAGGTATGCATACAAAATGTGAAAACTTAGTTATTTTTTTGTTAGTCCGGGTCAAATCTGATCTACCATCTTATCAAATTTGACCCGGACTAAACCAAAAAAAAAAAAAAAAATAAAGTTCTAACATTTTTTGGCACAAGTTTTTCTTATCGCCTTGAAAAAGAAAAAAAAGAAGAAGAGGAAACAAAAAAATTATAATTTATAAATTTTTATTATTAATAAAAAATATGTTTTAAGAAAATTAAATTCCCTTACAAATACTCTTTTAAGATGATCTTGATGATAAAGTGTCTTCTGTCTTCTTGAATTCTAGAAAATACGTCAAACTATTATCTGATCAAATTTGACCCGGAGTAAAAAAAGCGGCTCCTGACCTTATACAAGTACGGAAACGCTTAAGCCAACTATCCATACAGTTATTATAAGCCTCAATGAGTGCTTTCAGCGAATTTTGGTAATACGTCAAATTATCATCTGATCAAATTTGACCCGGACTGACAAAAAAAAAACCATTTTTGCGTTTTCTAAACAAAACTTTATTATCACCTTCAAAAAAACCACCTGACCCAGTATATGTATGCAAAACCAAAAAATACCTTCTGATCAAATTTGACCCGGACTGACAAAAAAAAAACCATTTTTGCGTTTTCTAAAAAAAACTTTAATATCGCCTTCAAAAAAGCCTCCTGACCCAGTATATGTATGCAAAACCAAATGCTACCATCTGATCAAATTTGACCCGAACTGAAAAAATTATGTTTTCCGTTTTTTCAACAAAGCTTTATTAACGCCTTCAAAAAAGGCTCTTGACCGAATACATGTGTGCGAACGCTTAAGCCAACTTTTCATGCATTTATTATAAGCCTCGGTCAGTGCCTTCAACGAAAGTTTGGTTAGAAGCTACTCATTTCAAGAGCATCAAAAACATTAATTGTATGCTCTTTGCTCTTTTAGGAATATTTTCGAAGGAACGAGAGATCATTTTCTAAGTATAGATATTATCACCCCTTCTTCTGTACTGGCGTAGACACTGCTTACGCGGTTACAGCCGAGTTATCTAAAACAAAACACCTAACACTCGCTACCGCACAACACTGCGTATGAGTGACACGAACAGCAAATTGCTTGCGTGGCAAATAGCTAAAGTGATCAGCTATGCCTTAACCCTCTTGGCAGCCACGCTGCATAGCCACACGCTCTACTCTTGCCTTGTTTGCGCCGGCAGCCGTGCTGCTTGAGCAATTGTGCGTGAAAGTGTTTTTGCATTCGCCAGATGAGCAGCAACAATGTTGGCCGACGCAGAGACAATCATAACTGTATACATATATTTATATGAAACTGTGTTTGTTTGTGGCAATAACTGCGCTGACAGCGAAAATGAAATAGCTTGAAATAATAAGCAACAACAACAATAGACACTTTATTTTTGCAACAATTTGTCGCTTTATTATTTTCATTTTGTTGTGACTGCCGCTTTTGTGAGCGCATAAATTGCCGGCGTTTGCATAAGTGCGTGTAAGCAGCTTGTAAGCAGATGATTTAATGAGGCAACTGTTTAGGTGAGTTAATTTCGAAATTTTTGAAATATTGAGAGCCTTCTTAGAGTATTTACTTGCTGAAAAATGGTTTATTTTAGTCGCTTTCGGCTTTCTCGAAGCAGAGTGGCTGTTTGTTACCTTGCTTACCGAGTAGAAAAGTATTTCTTAAAAAAAAAAATAATAATTATTATTGCTTATATCAATCCAATGTGGCCTACATAATCGAAGATAGCTATTAGTCTGCTTCATAATACTGGCGAATTCAAGTGTGTTTAATGTACCTGCCTTAGGGTACAAGCTCTCCTATTTTTCTTAAAGAAATCGAATCTGTTCTCTGCTTACCTCTATGTAACCTTCCAAATAGAAGAAAGAAAAAAGGCGAATATCCAAAAAAAAATGTATCCAACTTTAATTCTTTATTTATTTTAGTTTAGAGACAGAAATTTGAGTTTTGAAGAGACTAAATTACGTTGAAATTGGTTTTCGTTGGAACTAACCTAAAGACTGTTAATATTCCTTAAATTTAAACTCATTGTGAAAGCCAGTCTTGGAAGCCAGTGATACCAATACATGCCACATTTCGAGGACCGAAGTAAGACCGAAGCTATTTCCAAATTAATCACTTTGATATTCGCTTTTAGTTTGCTCTCGTACCACAACTTATTTAGTTATTTCAAATTTATGCCCTCAATTTGCCTAAAAGGTTAGGTATAAGCAAAGGAGAGAATACATTTCATAACAGAATTTCCAAAAAAGGTACAAGGAAAGTATATACTTGCATGTATTCAATATTTCAGTATACACAAGCATTAATGAAAGTTTTCATGGCTTCTGGCAAAGTAGCTACATAAAGTGGCTGACCAACAGAGCAGAGCAAATTAACCGAACGAAGCTAAACTAAATTATTGTAAAAGCGATATTACATAAATATTTGAAATTATTGCTGCGAAGGTGCAAGGGGTGCTTTCAAGAAAGTTATTACTTAGACAGCAATGCAAAACATTTTCAGGAGTATGCATAAATAGCTATATAAATATGTGCATGAAAAGTCTTTGCAAACCGGCAAGCCGAGCGCAACAAAAAGGGGTCCACACCTAATCATCATGCGCAAGCGTTAAAGCGTTTTCATGCCGGCGTGCCCGCTGCCAACTGTCCAAATATTTGTTTTAATTTATTTTATTTCGTCTTTTTGCTCACCGCACTCGAGTCAGCCAGACGGAAAAATGTCTTACCTTTGCGCGCACCGCATCTTTCCGCTGACTCATGCAAAGCGCCACCTGCCCTACCAGCCAAGGTCACCACACCCGGCAGACTTCCATTGTCCCTGTTATGCTTTAGCGACTGACAGCTGAGCGTAGACACTTGCACATACAAATACAAATACACATACACTTGCACATACCATGCTTCGGTTTAATTTTTTTGCTACTTCCGCTTTGGCGGTGAAACTAAAGATTTATGGCGGCACAAAGACAAAAAAAAAAAAAAAACTAAATAAAAACGGTGTGCAAGCTGGCGGCGTCTGTGGCGCGCAAAGCTGACTTTGTAACACTTTCTCAAAAAAATGGAAAGGAAGAAGGATATACATTTAATAAAAACAAAAGGGGTGCGCATATTTGCTTTGGCACGTGGAAAATGCTTTAATTTGTGTTTTTGTAGAATTTATGCACCGCTAGGCCAGACAGTCATAATTTTTCGACAATTTTTGTGGCTTTGCGCGCATAGCGGATTCCTGCCTATAACGGCGAGGGAGAAAAAAGGATTGTCTTCGTCGACGTTTTATGGTGGTTAGCCGGCGTACGTTCTTATTTGGTTACAATTAGGTTGTTTCACCTGCTGGTTTATTATTATGGCATATTTTTGTCAGCGGCTGCCGGTTGGCGGCTGGCGGCAACAATTTTGTTTGCGGTGTAGCTATTAAGTTGATTTTGTTTGAAATTTATGTGCCCGCCGCTGTTTAAGTGAACTTTTTTACGAGTGGCTTTAAGTTTTTTGGAGAGTTTTTGAATTTTTTCGCATATCTTTTGATGAGATTAGGGCTATTCATAGGCATTCATTTCATAGGAGAGATGTTTTCGGTGTTTGGGAATAATACTACTTATAAAGCTTTGAAAATGAAATCAATTTTTTTTATATTTTTTTTTTCATTATTCAAAATGTTTATAAACAAAAATGTTGTTAGCAGATGTTGCTGCCAACATAGTATGTTGCCAATAAATTTTAGTGGTTTATAGTTATTATAAATTCTGGTTAGCTAGCCAACTGATTATAGATAAAACATAAAAAAATGGCTTTGAAAATGTTTATAAACAAAAATGTCGCTAGCAGATGTTGCTGGTAATATATAATTTAGTTAGTAAGTGTTAGTGATTCTTAGTTATTACAAAAATGATGACAAAAATGATTAAAAAAATTAACTTCGAAAATGTTTATAAACAAACATGTTGTTAGCAATATTATATTTTGTTGCTAGTAAGTGTTAGTGATTCTTTGTTTTTAAAAATTCAAGTTAGTTAATCACGTTAGCATGGATTATAAGTAATGTATATCTCATACACACATAAATATGTGCGAAAATTGAACAAAGAAATGTTTCGGAGAAATCTTTATAAACATTTTTTCATATAGAGAGATTCATGATAATCAATTTCTTAGCAACATATATTAAGTATTCTTGTTTCCAGCAATACATTATCTAATGTTTGAGAAATTGACGTAAATGTTGCTGAGTAAATGTTACAAACGTAAAAGTTGCTAAAAATTTAAAAAAATAATTTTTAACTATTACCACAATGTTTTTTGAGGATTCTTGTTTCCAGCAGTTTAGTGGATAATACTTAAGAAAAATTGTTGTAAATGTTGCTAAACATTTGTTGCTGACACAAATGTTGCTAAACATTTTAAATGAATTATTTTTTTTTTATACATTGATTTAATATAAAATTTTTATAGTTTTTTTTGTAGTTTAATTGTGCAACATGTTTCAATTAAGAAATGTTGCTGGAATGAATAATTATTAATATAACTAAGATAACAACTATGACTAGTACAATATTTAAATACTAAAGATAAGTTTAAAACAATTAAGCAATTACAAAAATGTTGCTAGACTGAATAATTACTGTATCAAAACCCCAGGCAAATAAAACTTGAACAACATCAAATTGCTAATTTTCTGCAACATGTTGCATGCAAAAATATTTTTTTCTAAACGTAACTAAAATATAAATAAAAACACAGCAATTTTGGGTAAAAATATAAATTTTATTAAAACATGTTTCTGCAACATGTTGCAATTATAAAAGTGTTGCTAAACTGAATAATTATTTCAAAACTCCACTCAAATAAATCTTAAACAGTATCGGTTTATTAAATAGATATTAAAAATCTGTTGCTGCAACATGTTGCAAACACAATTTTTTTCTAAACGTCACAAAAATATAACTATGAACTCAACTAAGACTGGAACTATATCAAGTTTACTAAAAACATGTTACTGCAACATGTTGAAATAAAAATTGTTGCTAGACTTAATAATTATTTCCAAACTGCACGTAAATGAAACTTGAACAATATCAAATTATTAACGAGTCATTGGGCACATGGTTCTGCAACATGTTGCAAGTATAAATAATTTTTTCAAGACTACACAAAAATTTAACTAAGAATGTAACTATAATAATTTGGAATCATATCAATTTTATTAAAAATAAGTCTCTGCAACATGTTGCAATTAAAAAATGTTGCTATACTTATTTAAATTTTCAAAACTTTACGCTAATAAGGCTCGAACAATATCAAAATAAAAAAAATTTATTAAAAAAAAATGTTTCTGCAACATGTTGCTAGGAAGAATATATACAAAACTAGCAAATTATTCAATGAAAAAATGTTGCTTGACTATATACTAATTACATATATAATTTAAGTACATAAAATTTACGTCAGCAAACTACATTCAGGTATTTTCACACAAGGTTCCTTATCAAAGTCACCCTTTTTATATTTGATCTTTCCACTTCGAGATTTTTTGTAATTGAATATTATTTTCATACAAATATAGCTGCGTAAAATTATACGCAATTTTCCAATTTGCCGCCATAAAAGCAATCACGCCACTCCACACAAATGCCAAACCCCTAAAATGCAGCTTTGAAAATATTAGCAAACCATTTTTTCCACCTTAAATTTATTTGTCTAGCAATTTGTAAACGCCTACATGCCGGCGGCGCAATCCTTTTCAAGCGTTCGACGTCACCCTTCTCGTCTTACGCTGTTCTAACAGTACTAAGACATTATTTGTCGGCGTGGGTGCGCCTGGCCAGAAGCAATATTTGCCCTAAAAATAGTTGAAAGGCATACGAAAGCAAAAAAAAAAAAATTTATTTATGTAGTAATAAAGTTAAAAGGCGACACACTTCCTGCTGACGTCTTTGTTTTGCAGTCTGCTCTGCTAGCATTTCGATATTTTATATAACTTGTAATGGAAGCTACGACTCGCCCAAATCGGCTTGTAAAATCAGTACTTCCATGCGCCTAAACATATGCTATCTGTGTTGTTTGATGTTTTTAAGTGTCCTCAGGCATATGTAGGAAATGTATAGTTACTTATGTATTAAATATATTGTCGTTTTTTATGTTTTTAATGTATTTTCTAGTTGTATATGTATAAGCTTCCACGGCAGCTTGCATTCCTTGACATGCTGCTTAGTTGCTGGTTTTTCCAGGGATTTGTCCAGCTTCTTCACGCATATAGACCTGAATCCGTTTGCTCTTTCGACTCTTCTGCTTGTAGTCGCATCATTCTTTTTATTTTATTCCTTCTACAAGTATATATAGTTAAGCTATCAATTTTGTCTACCTCTTGTGCTTGCCTCTTACTTGCAGTAAGAGTCCTCTGTAAGCGTATTTTAGGCGCTCAGCTTTGTGCTTGCTGCCATTATTTTCTGATTTTTTCGCCGATAAAACGTTTTTATTGCTTTGTCAGGCTTTTTATTGCACGTACTACAGTTCTAGTCACTTGTTGTTGGCTTGTAGGGTTGTTTATTTTTTATCCGCCAGTTAAGTGTCAATAAGGTACAGGCAAACCCAAGTGGTTTGTTCTTTTGCGGCCTTACATGCTACTTGTTTTTCTAAACATTTTCTACAAGAAGTGAAAAGAAAAAAATCAGACTGAGCTTGCGGCTTCTACCTAAGTACCCGAAAGTGTTAGGTACTTTGGAGATCTGCGGAGATTGAGACTTCTGAATAAAATCTTTCGTCCAAACAGTTTCAAGTATTACTCGTATGAGAAGTTCGGGCGCATTAAACTGGTTGAAGGGAAAACTTAGCAAGGCGCGCCTATAAATATGCTAAATTTATTTCCAACATAACTATTACTATATTTAGGCTAAAAGTAGACTAAATTTAGCTATATACATATAGTATATGGTCATTTTACATACTCCCACCGTTCTTAATTCAGCCATCTGATTTTTTGTTATATTTGTTTAAACGCCTCCTTACTTTTCCCTCACAATCTCGTCATTGTTAATGCCTCAAGCAAAACAATTCTATATATGCCAGCAAACTCAGCAATCCCATTACCATTTAGTCGCTCATAATAATTCTCACAAAATAGCTTAATTAAGTAAATTTATGACGCGCCCGCACACAACTCACACCCTGTGCCCAAACTGTCACTCCACGTCTTGGTCTACCTGACCGTAGCGCGAGACCAACCCCAATGGTAATGTATTGAATCAATCCAATTTGTTGAATTTTCTTGACTTCGGTGTGACGGCGCGCGGTTGGGTATGAGGGGGTGTGCACATGTATTGAATATGAATAATATGCGCCACGCGGCCTGCTTGCCTTACTCGGCCTTTGTTTGTTCGTGTTTTCTTGCCTATTATTGCCACAGTTGTTTTCGAATTGATGTGTCGCTTGGGACTTGTACCACCACCTACATGCTGCTGCTGCTGGTCACATCTATATTTTTATGAAGAATTTTTATGGGTCAGCGGGCAATTAAAACGAAAGAAAACGCATATATCATAGAACGATATTTTTTACGATGTTAATCTGGCACAATAAAGATATATATATATTTCAATATGTATTTTTGTCGGCTTTTCTGTCTCTACATGTATGTAGTCTGTTGTAAAATTCCTCAGACTATAACTATGTGTGTATTAAAGGAAATATTTTAGTGATTTTTATTGCATTTACTAAAATTTTTCTGTGCGAATTTTTGCTTTGCACCACTATGTTACCATATTTTGCGATATTTGGGTAATTTTCTGGGTTAATGTGTATTAATTATTGCACAATTTTATTTGTCTCGGCGTTTTAATATAATATTTGTCATAAGTACGGCTGGGAGAAGCAGATTAATGACGAAACTTATAGGAATATTAATATTTGAGATTATTGTTGCAACAATTTACAAAGAATTTCGGTGTTTCTGCGAATCCTACAGGGTGATTCAAATAATAATTTCGCTTGTTCTTATAATAGATTCTTTGAAAAACTTCACAGTAGCAAGACTGCAGAAAAAGGCAAAACTTTGTGTTATGTTCTTCGAGTTTTTTGAAAAGCAAGTGTTTCTTGATTCTCTCTTAGGTTCTCAGTAAACCACACTCTAACTCCAGTCTTCCAAAACTTGGTAATGTTTATGACTTCTAGAAAAGTGTAGATAACGTTAAGTTAGATCATAGGGTTGTATTAAACGCATTGAATCTCACTTCGACAAATATTTGTCCTTTGTGTTAACCAAAAACTCCTTTTAATGAACTCAACATTTAAAAAATCTCAATATTCGTAACTTCAGTTTTATTGATGGCTGATAGTAATAACTGTAGCCCCTCAGAAGGGTATTTGAATGCAGGGTAGTATATATCCTGTAATAGCAACAGCATTTATAGGTCCACGAAGCGTTTTTAGCTTACCAAAAATTTATTAAATCAATTAACATCAATCCCAGCAGCTTCACCAGGTTCTCCAAAAGTGTGACTGCCGAGCTATTTCAGTCTCAATCTCAGTCTCAAAAGCCGGCCAAAAGAGGAGAAAATGACGAGATGATTCCATTTCGCATTCCTCCATACAGCTTTGACATAGAGTTTTGATAAAATATTCGAATTAAGTGGTAAAAGTAATTTGAGGAACCTCTTACGGTTCACTTTTGGCCGAAAGGAACTTTGCAGGCGCAAAAGATCTGGTTGTCGACGCCCGCCAAGCTTAGGGGAGGTCTATAAGTCTAGCTCCAAAGTTCAAGAGGTCTTCGGACAATCGATTCGCTTCCAGTCGGATCAAAGCTGCCCTCCCTAGCAATCACATCCATTTTGCAATTTCCGGGGATTTCGCTGCGATCAGGAATCCATAGAAGAATAGGAAAAAGCGGGAAGATGTTGCTAATTCATACAGTCCTTGAATAGTTTTGAGCATACAGTCAGCGAGCTCAAGCACACACACTCTGAAGGAGTTTGTACTTTGGAGCAGAACATGTGCCGCTGTCTTGATATCAGCCTCTACTGATTGAAAGACGCTTTAGTGGTCTGTTAATCTGTTGCTAGAATTTTTTGAGAGCCTCCTGCCCTCCGTCTTAACTTCGGGTTCATCCCGACCACAAATCCCTCGCAAGTATGTGCCCCATGAAAGAATCGCCAGATGAAGAATCCGCTATGCAGTTGTCTAGACTGTAAGGAATGGAATTGAAGCATTCGAGAATGTCAATGAGTGCAGTGTAGTTTTACAGAGTGCCCTCAACCAAATAACCACCTCGTAAAAAATTATTGTCTTACAATTATTGTCCATGAGTTTATAGAGTCAGAACACTATTTTTGGTGACGGATCCTGCTTCTTCCTAATAACTCACTCCTCTACAAAAATATAAGGCTACCGATGCCTTCCTCACTCTCTCCTCGATTTTCGTCTACCATGAGAGCTCTCTATCCGGGTTACGTCCAAAATATTTCACCCTGTCCATTGAATGAAGAATAGAGCCTCCCAAGGAGGGCGTAGACACAGTTTATGGTGCCGATATAGTAGCTCGGATAATGATTTTGAAATGTGTATTTATTTTTAAAGTAGCACTTATCAAAAACCTTTCTGACCCACTATTTTCACCCTTTCTATTTCTACCTTCCCTTGATTTAACCTTCTAGATTTTTACCCTTCGCTTGAATTTTTATGACCTCCATACATATCACATTTCTGCTGCTTGTACTTTTCATTCGTTGTTTTTCTTAGCTTACTTTCATTGCCATAAACTTTTCTTTAAGCTGCCGCAAAATTTGTACCCTCACTATGCAACACCCAAAAGCCATTTGGCTGTCCATTGTCCAAGGCGCATAAAACCTAAAATGTGTCGGAAAGTTGTCGCAGCCTTCATTGTGTTTATGGCTACCCATGCACATATACACATACATTGATATAAGTATACTCATACAGACACAAGCTGTTGGCCCGCAAGGCACGCGAGACCAGTTACACTCTATTAGGGTTAATTGTAAGTAAATGTGACGGTTTTATTAAAACTTGTAGTGACAGCGAACGTACACTCAAACATGTAGAGTATATACTACATACACATATACATACATATAAAACACTCATACATTCTCATACAATCCACAGGCTTATATTTCGGCGAAAACGGAGAGCCTTATTGCAAGGCAAATTATAACTTGCGACAAAATGACTTGAAAAATAATTTTCTTGACTTGAATTGTGTGCGCTAGACGCTGCCATTATGCGCTCTGCTTTTATTGCCGCTATTTTTGTAATGCTTATTGCTGGTGGTGTGTGCCTGAAAGCCAAGGTTGCAATTAACTTGAATGTGAACAAATGTGCATTTTTGCGGTCACACGCAGCAACAGTATGCCGCAAAAGTAGTGGTAATAGTGAAAAATGTATTTATTTTTATCACCATAAAGTTGCAACACATGTGCTACAAAGCTAGCTTGCCGCTTTCACTTTCATGCGGCATGCCACACATATGTGCCACACATGCATGTAAGATCGTAAACTTAATTTTCCGTAATGAAGCGGTTAATGGCTTTTTATGTCCACATACAATGTGTGACCGTAACTAGGCGCTGACTCCTTTAGAGTTTAAGGGTTTTGAGGGTCTGAGAAGCAGGCGTTGTCCTTGCCACACACACAATTATAGATTTTTGCGAACTTTGCCTGTGCATAAGTCACTTAAGTGTGGCATAAAGTATCATAGCGCTAAACTTTGTGATAAATTTCGCCATTTTTTGTTGCTTCCGAACACATGCATGTGCCCCAAATCCCTGTCCGGTGAGTTTTTAGCCAAAACTTTTGCTCGCTTTAAATGCTAAATCGTGCATTTGAAACTATCTCACACTCACCCGCTACTATTTGCGCCCTGCCAGCCAATACTCAACTTTCTAGTTTTATTTTCTTGTGTAAAAAACTTTCTTAAAACTCACTTTTTGATCCCTGACCTATAAATTTCCAGCACAAATACGCAGACACGCACACAGCTACCCTCCAAGGAAGGTGCTCAACTGCTTCTGCACTTCTTTGCTTCGCACTCCTTTGTTTTGGGGCTAAGCGCGTTCCACAGCGCTTACTTTGTTGTATACACAACTCTAACTTGAATGTGTGTATATGTGTGTTTGTGTGTCCTTGCTGCTCTCCCTCTCCAGAGATTCGCTGAGTAGTATAAATGACATGAATTAAAAGTTTTGGCCGAATCGTCGCCAGCATCATCGTTTTCATTCTTGTTGTTTAAGTGCTCTAAAAAGTCTTATCATTTGTTTGTGTTTGCTTTCATGTTTGTTTATTCTGCACACTCACTTACGCGCTCACCCAGCCCTCACCCTCGCTCAACGAGTTTTCAAACTCTTGTCTTGCAGTTGCACATACATAACGGTACTTTGCTAGCGCAACCTAATCTTGGTGTCACAGCATCGCTTGCGTTTCAAGTATTCCCTTTCCGCTGCAATCAGCTCGTGTGCTGCTCGAGCTTGCCTTAGGGTGAGCGCACAGTGGCGCTAAGCGCAAATTGGTCATGTGCACAGAGTCAGACAAACACGTGTATTTGTTGTAGTTTAACTGTACCTTATCTTGACACACTTTCGGTTGTCTTATTCTTGCTTTATTTGCCATAACGCTTTGACTTTTGCCGCACTGTGTGTATAGCCTTAGCTTTCATACCTATGTATGTATGTCTCATTCACACTCTTCGGCAAGTGTTTTCGTTTTCTTGCGTTTACTTTTAGTTTTGTGTTTGTTTGCTGTATTTTACTGTTTTTTATGACTTTTGCGCTTCGAGCAAAGGGAAAAGCTCGTTCAAATAGTCTTCGCTTCTCACCTGTGGCCGTTGGCGTCGGTATTTGCATTGGTTGAGTTTGTTCTAACTGCAGTTAGTGCCACAATTCCGACAGGCATAAAAGTTGGCTTTGAAGTTTGACAAAAAAGCTGCTTAGCTTTTTAATCTTAGAATTGCACAGACTTTTTTATGACCTGTTATTGCGCATAGTTTTGCAAGTATCGGTGATTTAGTTACTTTGTAGTGTAACTTAGTTGAGTTAGCAAAAACTGGGTTCCCTAAGTGGGTCAGGGAAAGAAAATGAAGTGTTATGTTGCTATTCATTTCTTGATTCTTTAATTTAACTATTTTTGCCAAGTACCGTTAATTTAGACCTAGAAGGTAAGGCCAATTGAAAAGTTCACGGCCTACCATTTTAAAATATATTGTTTTGGCAAAATTCGTTTTTTTTTTGTGGTTAACATAGTTCCATTCAAGGGTGATACACTGATTATAGTGATCCTCCAAATTTTCTTTAACATTTTTGTAGTACAATTTGTTTTTTGCTTCCAAATAAGACTCAGTTTTGGCGATCGCCTCTTCATTCGCCGAAAATTTCTTCCCAACGAGGATTATTTCGGGATCTAAGAACAGAAAACCGTCGCTGAGGGTCAGTTCTGAAGAATACGGTGGATGCGGAAGCAATTCGCAGCTCTATTCAGGGATTTTTGCCATCGTTTTCACTGACTTGTGACATGACATCGTTCCGCTGACTTGGTGAAATACCAATCTCTTTTTCTTCAAATGCAGCCGTTTTTTCGTGGTTTCGATCTTCGAACGCTTCAATAACTCAATGTAGTGACTATTACACATGGCTGATGGTCCTTCCTTTTTCAAGTTAGTTAATAAAAATGATTCCATAACCATCCCAAAATACCAACGCTATAATCTTGCCGGCTGACGGTTGCGTTTTTCCACGGTTTGAAGCGGGTTCATCATGTGCAATCCTCTTGACTGACTATCGATTGAACTTCGGAGTGAAACGATCAAGCCATGTTTCATCCATTGTTACATATCGATTCAAACACTTGAATTTATTATGCCTGAACATCTCCAAACACTGCTCCGATTCAACAGCTTGCCGTTGTTTTAGGTCAAAAGTGAGCTCGGCCGGCACCAACTTTGCATAGAGCTATCGGATACTGAAATGTTCGTGAACGATATGATGTAGTGTATACGCTCAGTTGATATCTTCCGAGTATTTGCTAACCAATTTCTCTTTTCGGTCAACCAAAATTATTATTTTTGGATTTTTTTGATGTTTTTGTCGGTAACAACCTCTTTTGGATGGCTGGCTTTCCGGGGACAGTGCCTAAAACTCATTATCAATCTAAGTTTTTGTTTTAACTTCTCACCTCTTTTGGGTCTCCGTCGTCTGTGGTGCTGATTTTACCACGTGTTAACTTAGCATAACAGTACTTGATGGCTGATTTTCCTGGGACAGTGCCTAAAATCTCGTCATCAATCCAAGTTCTTGCTACAACTGTCAATTGACCTGTTATTTAGGGAATTAGAACCCCTAATTGTGCTGGTTGTGAAATATGATCTATAAGGAGGTCTTCTTGAAAGGTTTCCTGAACTCCAAAATATATGCTTAAAGATTGCAAAGATGGCGCTAAAAATAGCATAATCCATCTCGAGCACAATAGACCACTGCACAATAGACCATTCCTCGTTTATTAATAGTCCAGGTCTTTTGAGAGGAAATTACAAAATTGAGTAAATTAAATGGTGCAACTCCGAAACTTGGCGAAGTGAAAAGATCCTCCTTAAAGATACATTTTGATGAAAAAGGATTTTGTATTACGAAATGTTAGCCAATTAATTATTGCTGACAAGCGAACAAATCTGCAACTAATGAGCTATTTGTTGCAGGAACTAAGACCTAAGACAGATGTTTCCAAACTCAATTATCTTAGCCAGAAACCTTTGTATTCGAAAGTCTGCCGCATAAGTCGCGTTAGTTATGACCAGACCAGATCGAGAAGACTGCAGGAAATGTCAAGAGGAGGGTCTCAGGGAAACAATGGAGTATCTCTTGTGCACTTGTCCCGCGCAAGACTGCGCTGTAAGCATCTGGTGTCACTACGGTATGATGCACTGGAGGAGGTATCGATAGTGAGGCCACAGAGTCTATAAAAATTCCCGTAAAGCGCAGGAATCCTCAACGATGACTACTCCTCTTGGACTTAGCAACTGAACTTCATCTGGCATCGCAAAGGACCAAACTGGTCATTGTATGGCTCTTTGGCCTTGGTTTATGTATACTTGTATGATAAGGGCGGCAAATTAATACAGTACATAGCAAATATATAAATAATATATGTGAATATGTTCGAAATTCATTGGCATAACAGGTGCATTTGATGCAATGAAATTCCAACATGAATGTGCGCAATAAGCCGACAAACATTTACGGAAACAATAATACACTGACTGAAAGCTTAATTGTTTCCACGAGTTCCATTTAAGTCATTAGTCCGCTATTTGTCGTGAGCAGGCCCCATTTGAGTGCTACTAAGAAATTAAGTGCCATATATGTCGGCGTACAAATTTCATTAGAACTCCCCGCACTATTTTCCATAGGTCTTTGAAGTTCACCACATATCACAGCTCCATTTCTCATTCCTTTCTATTTCTGTTGCACATACATATATTTAACATTAATGCCACTTCATTTCGTAGCTTGACGCTTGACTCTTAACTTCTCATTCCTTTTATAGGACAGCACTCATTTACTTCTTTGCGTGTTTGGCTCGTTGCGGTCGATTAACACGACAATAAAGTGTAGAACCCAAAACTTTTTTTCAAGAAATGTGTTCCTTTTTATGTTACCGCCTGAAATGCAGTCAGGGGTGAGAAAATCATTTGAAAAGTTTTTCTACAAATTTTATTTTATATTAACTACCGTTCACTTTTAATGGGCGAAGAGGGTACAAGTTGGAGTGGGAGAGTATAGTGTGGGCGGAAATAATTCTTTAGCAAATGGAGTTTTCTATTTTAACCAGGGTTGGTTGTTTTTTCTGTTAAATGTTGATATGGAATGCTGAATTTATTTGAAAGCATGTTAAATTAATTACTGGAAGTTGTCAGCCGTGTTAAAGTGACAAAATAAGAAGAGAAGGTAGGCCGTCGGAAATGATGCCCTCTTTCATTTTGTTGTAAATTCACTCCTCGGCTGTAAGTGAATTATATTGAACTACCTTCGTTGAGACTTTTTACGGTTTTGCTGGTGGCTTATGAGAGCTATTTTTTCTAAGTTGTAAAAACTGACTCTTCTCTTTTCATGAAATCGACTTTCAAAATCATATCATCCATTTTCTTAAAGTGCCATTTTCGACTTCCCAACTTTACTGAATCTGTATTGTATCGTCCGAGAAATCGACTATAAACTTTTTCGATTCGAAAGGGTCTGAATGTTTCCTTCTTTGACCTAAAATGTCCCTCAAGGATATCTAAATGTGGTAACCAAATGCGCAGAGATAAATGAATTAGTAATTACTAGGAGATACCTGAGGCTCTATTCCTCATCCAGTGGACAAAGTGATGTATTTGGGTATTGTTCTTAAGAGGATGCTCTCATGGCAGCCAAAAATGCAGGAGAACAGATTGAGGAAGGCATCAATCGCCTTATATTGTTTTAGAGGAGCAATTGGAAAGAGATGAGTTCGAGCACCAAGGATAGTGTCTTGGCTTTATCCAACCGTAGTTAAGCCAATAACATTTAACAGTGTTTACGACACTATTTAAGCACTTTGAACGCGGTGAACTAAGGACAACACCACCAATGATACTCAATGCCAAGCTACACGTTGCACCATCATGCACGTCATAGCCGATAGGTGCTTGGCGGCGAAATATATAGTACTAATAGACTTAAGGACTTTGAAATTCTCCAAAACTCGTACACCGCGGAATCTTTACCTAGCGATTCCGTCTCTGCTTACACACCTTCGAGGGATTTGTGGGCGGGACGAAGTCGTTGAAGAAGAGTGAACTTTTCTAAGGATGGATCGAAATTATGAGGGAGAGTAGAAGAATGAGTCTTCTGTCAGCAGCTCTCCATTGACTGTAATTTCAAATCACCAGACCACTTCAGCGTCTTTCAAGTGGAGGTAACTGCCATCGAGGTGTCAGTGGATGTCTAAAGTACAGCCTCCCTCAGAGAGCTGTGGATTCACTATTATAGCTGAGTTGCTATACTGACTTTGAGCTCAAAATTTTTTTAAGGAGTGCATAACCTCGTTAACAACAGCTTCTAGTTTTTTCTATATTATACTTTTATGGCTGTTCGGTCACGGCGGATTCGTTGGAAACTGCAAAGCCGCTGAGCTTGCTGGTAGGGCGCTCTTATTCCAATTGAAAGCAAGTCTGTTGTCCTTTGTTCTTTTGCGCCTTACGCCAGACCGATAGACCTGCGGTTAGTTGGACAGTCGCTGGTCAGCAACCGAAACTTGTACAACTGCGAGTTCCTTCTGTCCCAAAGTGAACTGTAAGAGCTCCTTCGAACTAGTTGTACTTAGCAGAGTTAATGTCGGAACTTGGGGGACTGCGAGATTCCTTTGGTCAAAAATGAACGTAAGAAGTTCCCGGAACTTGTTGTTCTTAGCAGAGACAATTTCTCTGCTATGGTAGGAGTTTTGATTGGACGCTGAGTAATATATACACACCCTTTGTCTAAGCTGCATAGAGGAAGACTTTAAGACAGAGATTGAAAGCTAGACACACTTACATAGATCATAGCGTACTAGTCGGGATTAATATTAATCAATTTAACAAATAGTAAGCTTAAACCGCTTTATTGATCTATGAGGTCTTGAACTTTAAGAATATTTGTCCATGTGAGATCCATGGATTTGGGAACAACCCTACGACCTAGTCTAACCCAACTAATAAAGCTTTGTTTACAGTTGATATAAATGTCTTGAGTATGAATTATATTTAGATTCTCGTTAATGTTGACTTCAAAGTGATTTGGTTAAGAGTTCTCCCCATTTTTTGTTCGAAATCTAATAAGGCTAGTTTGCTACAACCGCAAAAAGTGCTCTTAAAATTAAGCTATGAAAATAAATCGTAAATCATGCCATTTGCTCTTGAAACAAGAAAGTTTTAATGAATTCTGCATGTTTTTAATAGCCCAGCATTTTCAAATGAGACATTATGTGGTGTTAAGGTAATTCAAAACATAGATTGCTTTGCTCAGAGCAACCCCCTCTCCATTAAATTTTGAAAAAAAAAAAAACAAGAAAATCAGGTCACAGGCACGTCGCTTCATACACTCTCCACACATTTCGATATATTAAAATTATGTAACTTAAAAGCGACGGAAAAATTCCGGGCGCGTCTCACCAGACCAGACCTCCTTCCGCAATTTCTTGCTCCCCTCACATTTCCAAAAAAGCACGCGCTGTGCGATCTGTTTGCATTGTGCTCAAATTATAGCCTCAAAGCGATTTCACGGCTGGTCCCTTGTTTGGTACTGCGTTTTATTTTTTACACACCACATAACAACAACGTTATCACAACACATCAGGACACAGCGTGGCGAATTTGAAGTTATTTTTAAGTTTTGTCATTTATTTTCGGCGTCGGTCCCCCTGCTGAATTGGGAAACTGTCTACTTGAAAGACAAAAATTTACAGCAAATAACTTTGCTTTGATGTCGAGGGTGATTGTTTTCAGTTCGTTTTGTTTTTTATATGCGGTAGTGGTGGCGAGAATAATAGACGCTGCGCCTGGAGGTGGGCACTGTAAGCACGCGATACTTATGGCTGCCCATGCCATTGTTTGTGTAGCAAACAATCCATACATTCGCTTAATGCTCTTTAACTGCATAAACAGAAAGGGAAGTGCCGACAATGCTATGTGGACGCTGGCATTTGGCATGCTCGCGCTGAGCGCATAGCCGAAGCATAGACTGAGGTTAAGGCTGTTGCAGCTCAGCGCCGGCATATTGGCTGCGGTTTGCGTTTACACATTCCAAATTTGACTGCTGTTGATAGCGCCTGCTATTACTTTGTTATTGTTGCCACCATTTGTGGCACAACGCTTTATTATTACTTTTGCGTACAAGTCTGGCGGGTGTCAAGCGTTGCGACCGCACTGCAAATGATGCGTTTCAAATTTGTCACAGAATGTGGTAATTTTATGGCTTATTTTGTGAGCGAAAGCCGAACGATGAGCGCGTTGCCTTTGTTATTTATTCATTATGCGCTTTGTTGCTGCGTATATTTGAGCTTGTGTAAATTTGTGAAGGCTATAAATTTCAGCCGGCGCTCAGCCATTTACTTAAGCGCTAATGAAAACGATTTTTTGCTTTGCCGTTGGAAATTCGTAATGGAATGTGAAGCTTAAAAGTAAATGCTTCGCTTTTTCACAGAAATAGACGCTTTTCATATCAAGTCCTTTTAGTCACAGCCAGACAAGGTCCACTCTTTTGTGCTATGCGAACATTCCATTAAGTTATGCGCCGCGCAGTAACGTAAATAATTTTCGTGAATGCGACGCGTAAAAATATTAGTAGAAAAGTATTTTTAGAACGCTCAAAATGCCAAAAAACATAGTAAAATGAAATGGCATGCGGCGAAATTAAATCTAAAGCGCATAAAAGTCCAAATTACTGACGCAAAAAGTACACCGTGAGTCCATCTTCCTACATTTGCCTTTTACTTAAGTATGCATTGCATTGTGGTAGTAAATTTTGTGTCTGTCCAGCGGCGTCCTGTGCTGCCATGTCGACGTCGTTGCGGCGCATAAATGATGTAAAAACGCTAGACGCCCGCTACCAAGCTACCACGCTGTTGTCCGAAAGTATGCTTAATATTTAACAGGGTGGTTCAAATGAATTATTTTTATTTCAAAGGCTAAAAATAATACCCGAAGTATTTCAAAGTTTTGATTGGACAGTTTGTTTGTTTAGCAATATCTTTGAATATTGAAGCGCGGCCGTGGAAAATAATTTGTACCAAATTTCGATAGATATCTCCTCAAACAAAAAAGTTTTCCCTACAAGGACTTGTTTTTATTCGAAAAAATTTTATGATAGTTATGGAGAAATCGTGAAAAATCCAACATTGAGGAAAGATGAAGAGGAAATACAAGATATGCATCGGTTGCCCTGCATTGCTTTAGAGGAGCCATTGGCAAAAGATGAGGACTCTCACCAAAGTAAGTCTTTTGGCTTTATGGAACCATAGTTAAACCCATAATTTAAACTGCTACAAAATTTATGTTTGGTGGAAGGAGGTGGAAAAGGCCATACTCTCGAAATAATCGGTAAGTGTTCAACAGGCATCTCTTATCAGGATTTGTAGTACACTACGAACCACAGCAATAAGACGCCTTGCTGCATTTAGCCACGTTGGATATATGTATATGGCTCGAAAGCTGCCCTCAGACTTAGATAATCTTGATAACTAGATGACTGCGAGCCTGGGCTCTGTTGAGGATTCAAGCACACCTTGATTTCATTTCAAAATACTTAGATTGCCAAGCCGTCGAGCTTGGCTTTAGCTGGCGTTTTTTTGCTCACATATCTTCGAAGGAAGCATGGGAGAGAAGGACTCGCTAGAGGAGATGGGCTGTGAGATTTTTTATGAATGGCTTAAAACTTGCGGGGATGACTGGTGGAGAAGTACACTAGCAGAACTTTCTATCAGCGCCAATTGTAGGCCTTCCTGATCCCTGTAGCGTCTTTCAAGCGGAAGTTGCTACCATAAAGAAAGCAGGAGATCTACTGCGCCGGAGCGTAGCCTCCTGTAGACTGAACCCTCAAGGCTAGTAGAAGGATGTCTAGATATCTAATCTCTATGGACTTATTTTACGATTCGACTGTTTTGTCAAAACGGTATTGTAAGGAACTGTAAGCCTGGTGAAGACAGGTAACTCAGTCTCAAAAAATACGGAATGGAAACAAGTGGAAGCCCGTTGGCTTCTTGTGGTTCACTACTAGACTGTTGGATCTCAAGCCCGGTCAGCAAGCATTGGCCAACTGTGCTGTGAAGCGGTAAGGTCTTTCTGTCCACTCTTCGCCCTCAGCAAGGTCCACCTTTCAATGGTTGTAAGAGTTCTAACTGGATGCTGTATGATTGGTATTCATACAGTAAAATTGAACATCTTAACGGATGCCACCTGCATAACCTAACCTATCACATCAATATCCTATAGTGGTCCGATATTGGCGGTTCCGACAAATGGTCGGATTCTTGGGGAAAAAGGATATATGAGAGATTAGTGCTAGTATGTACTACCCTGCCGAACTACCCTGTATAACTAACGCGAAATTCTGAAAAAATTTAATTTTTAGTGCCAGCTCTTCGAAATCTAATGTAAGAGAGTCTAACGTAAGCCAATAACCATACTAATCATCCTGCATAACTTTTTGAATTTTTGGAAAAACCTTATTTTTGGTTCCAGCTCTTCCAAATCTGTCATTGCAGACGTAATGTAAGCAAATAACAATTTGAAGCACCCTGTATGTTTTTAGATTTTTCTATTATGCATATTTTCAGCATTACTAATTCTTACTCCCGCTAGCATTGCCAACCGAGCAAGTGCAAACTTCCATTCGAAGCACCCTGTATAATTTTTTGAGTTTCTGGAAATATCTCATTTTTCGTTTCATCTCTTTCGAATATATCGGTAACGCAATATAGGCAAATTATCATTCGAAGCACCCTGTATATTTTTAGTATTTTCTATTAGCTATTTTCATATTTCCAGTTTTAGTCCATATATGCAGCACCTTACTAATTTTTTCCTTCTCTGGCATTGCCAACGGACTAAAAGCAAGCCTCCACTCGATTCACCCTGTATAACTTCTTGAATTTCTTAAAAAAAAATAATAATTTCCAGTACCAGCGCATAATTTTCAGCGCAATTTTCACTAACTGCTAACATTGCATTCATTCGCTTTTATTTGCTTTGTATACTTAATGCGCCTTCGCGGGGCAGAAGTTTCTGATCCCGCTTAACTGCTTTATATCTTTTCTATTACATACATTTTAGATTCACTTAACGTGTTTTTCGCCGAACGTCATGACTTTTTTCTAATTTGTTATGCAGCGGCTATAGCCTAGCATTTTATTTCGCGCAGCTCTCTTTCTTGCCCGGCAAACTTGCGCTGTCTACATATTTTATCAAAGCAAAGCAAAATACTCGTGCTGCCAAGGCTTGGCATTGCAATTTGCTGCTGCGCATACTTTTCATCATTCCACTTTTCCTTTTCGCCAACCGCGCCGCTCCCTCTCCACGCTCTGCTTACGTGCCCCTAATAGTCGGCAGTGCAACGCTGTGTACTCCCGTCCGAAATTTCTCGCTCCTTCAGTGTTTTTTACGCCCTCTCAGCCTTGCATAATTTATGCGTGGCATGCAAATAACAGTAAAATCGCACGGGGTCTATGTTGGTAGCGTCGCGCTTATTTAAATCTGTTTGAATTTTTATTCTCCGCCACATAATTTTCGTGCCTTTGTAGTTTCTTTGTGGCTGCCGACTGCTGAGTGCCGACTACCGACTACCTACTGCCGTCTGCCGCCCGATGATTAAGTGAAAGTGCAGCCTGCTTGCCGGTCGTTGCTTTTGTGCGCCGCATTCCGCCATGGCTGCTGGTAAGCTTCGTAGTTATGCATGTAATACGACTGATAATAAGCGCTTACAACAAAATGCGCTTTTTTCCTTCATACTTTATTTCTTTCGCCGAAATTTAAATGGGGGAAGGTTCTTTATAATGTATTTAAAGTGGGATTTTTAATGGTTTAGGGTTGGACATGCTTTTTGAACGGAAGAAAAATTTTTATATTTTATATTTTTTTGCTTCTAAAATTGTCCTAAGATATATGCTCTTAAATACATTCGTCGTGGAGATTCAGTGACGATACGAACCGAGTTCGAATCAACGCAATTTCAGTTCTTCCCACCCATATCTATCTATTTTCTTTTTCGATATTATCTGTATTCGTCTCTCCATCTATCTTGATTCAATAATAATGCCTCCTGGGGCCTTTTAGGAAAATTAGTATAACTTATGTCTGCCTACTGTTGATAAGTGATCTCGTGTGGATGTCAAGAATTTGAGGTCTATTAGCCCATCCACGTTTTTTTGAAGAGACGGAAGAGGTTTGTGGACCTGTACATCAGAAACAGCATACCGAGAGACAAGACAAGAGCTGACAGCAAAGGCAGATCGCTAAACACTGCTCCGCACGCCGTTGTGTCATGACTCGAGAGAGCTCTCATGCATGTACGCCGGAAACTATACTCTGGATAGATTTGGGGTTGAAACGAACCTCAACTTTAATGACTTTGAGAAAGAATTCGAAGAACGAGGCTGTCGAATGATAGCCTATGCAGATGATCTTGGTCTTTTGGTCAAAGGAAAAATCCTGGAAACCGTTTACAAGTACAAGGGTAGCTCAATTCGGTAGGTAGCTGGGCGTTAAGAAGTAGCTTAACAGTCAATCCAAATAAAACTGAACTGATTTTATTTACTTGGACCTCATCTTTGATAGAAAGCCTAGAAGCCTAGGGGACAGGGTGAGGAAGGCATTGGTTGCCTTTTTTGCGGCAAAGAAGCTATTGGGAAGCGATTACACTTAATGTGATTTTATATTTAACGTAGCTCCTATGAACATAGACTCCGAGAAACTATAAACATTATAGGCATAGAGAGGAACATTTCGAAATACTGTCTCAATTCGACTGCATCCTTGATAACTTGGACCACTGCGCCGTGAAACCTGCTCCCAGCGGTATCTTCTTCGCGCACATACATCCGAGACTTATCTGGGCACATTAAGAGCCATAGAGAGGAACATTCCGAAATTCTGTCTCACTTCGACTGCATTCCGGCTGATTTGGACCACTGCGCACTGAAGAAAAGGTGTTTTAAGCTTTTATACAGATTGATCGAATTTCAAGGAGAATGCTGGAGAGGGAGTCTTCTCTTCTCAAACAGATACGAACGCAAAAGGTCCATTGAACTGCTAGCTCTTAGCAAGGTGCACATCGCCGCAATAATAAGCGTCCTAACTGGACACAGTCCCGCTGAGGATAAAGTCCTCCTCTTCTCCTCCTTTTACAATAAGTCCTGAGAGCTCTAATTAAAGCCTTTACTGCTGCTTGACTAGAGTAAGTTTCAGCATTCACTTTAACTTGCGAGGAAAGCCATCGTCAGGCTAAATTTTTCACAGTTGGAAACTTCATGGGGAAAAAATAGGCTTAGGTGTCTTAAAATTACATATAGCGAATTTCATCATGAGGTTTCATCAAGAGGTCTCCTTAAGCAAGTACATGAAGAAATGCGGATTCGCTACCCCAGAAGTCACAACAGCTGGCGGAATGCGCCCATAAAAAAGTCAAAACATATGTGTACCGTTATATTGGCATTGCGAACATCTTTCTGTGTATGCATGTACATATGTGCATCTATAAAAATATGCGAGCACGCTTCCCCCCTTTTCAGCGAAAACAAAGCCTTTATCCAATTTATTTCAATCGGCACATTTTTGATGATTCAATAAAGGAAGACAACAACAAAGCCACGAGTATTTCCACAGCCGGCGCATTAAAGCTCAACAAAGTCATATGCATAAAGCATAAAAGCGAAAATATCTTTTGTAATGCACACAGCTACACACATTACAGTGTGTCGGCATGCGTGTTAGGTGTTGCAGGGGAGTCGTGACACGAACTCGTAAAATACAAGTGGTGTAAAAAAATGTCGAAAATATGTCGAAAAACAAGCATAAATAAAGCGGCGACATTTGAAGTGAGCGACGTCGCGAATTTTCAATAAATGTCATAAAAAATATTGATGGCGCTTTTGGCACCAAGCGGAAGTTTTCGGGCGCTAGAAAGTGTGTGACACGGTGCTGTGGCATTACTAAAGCGAAGTAATACATGTGCGAGTTATTATTATTTTTGTGTAGTGGATTAGAGTGCGAAATATATGTAATCCCGATATTTCGGGATTTTGAATTGTGAGTTTCGGGATCCCGATTTTTGAGTTTTTGTTAAAAGACTGCGAGTTTATTAACATAAAACTATTATTTATATTAATTTTTGGCGCTCACTTGCAGAACTAAAAATCTAACCTATACTCTTCTAAATACTACTAATTCTAACATAAGAATTCGGGATCGCTGTGCAACCTCGACATTCACGCATTTAAATTTGCAATATCGGTTATTTTTAGGCTATATTAGATTGGATGTACATTAATGTCACAGAAAAGTTGCTCTAAAGTTTTGCAAAAACTATATATTTTTCTTTATAAAGCTCAAATAGTAATTTCGGTATTTTCTCAAACAGCAACGATTTCTGCTCCTAACAACTCAGAACATTTCTATTTTTTCATTTAATATGTAAATACGTAAAAAGGCCTAAGGAATTTTAAATCAAGCCGATATAAATTTGAGATACGAAATTGGAAAAATCGGGATCCCGAAATATTTCAGATTTTTTCTTACTTCTTCAGAACATTTTCGCGGCATAGAATAGTATGTAGATATGTCAAACGAATTTTAAAGCAAACCAATAGTAAATCGGTACTCAAAGTAGCGAAAATCGGGATCCCGAAATATTTCGGTATTTTTTCAAAAACATATTACTCTTGAAAATATGTCACTTTCATTTTTTTTTGGAATCTTGAGTCTGGATACCGAAATATTTCGGGATTTTTTCAAAAACAGGTTTTTTTTTAAAATATATCTATTTTACCGGACACTTTCGCATTTTTTGAAAAATCTTGCAAACTTTTACTCGGGATTCTTATGCCATGCAAATTTTGAAAATCGGGATCCCGATTTTATTTTTATATGTATAACGAATTTTAAATTATACCGACATAAATTCTTAACTCCAATTTGGGAAAATCGGTATCCTGAAATATTTCGGGTTTTTTTTAAAAACAGGTTACTTGTAAAAATATACTTTATTTTAATAAAAACTTCAAAATTGTTATGAGAAATCTTGTAATCGGGACTATTCGGGATTCCCATATCATACTACATACCAGTTAATATCATCCTTGCAACTATCATAAGGACGCAGTCGTGAAATATAAAAACTTTTCATATCGATCAAAATATTTGTCCGTGTCTCTAAAAGGGTAATGACCGAATTTCTGCGTGGAGAAAAATATTATAAAAGTACATAGAAAGGCAGACGGATGATAAGGCTTAACTTGAAGCATATGCGAATGTGAAAAGAGGCTGAGAAAAGAAAATTACAACAATTGTGAGTAAAGAGAAATATTAAATAGAGGAAAGGTGGAAAAGAAATTCCTTTGCAGCTGTCAAGAGACGCCTGTGGATGCCAAAAAAACTTTCCAACAAGCAGCATACAGAATCCTGTACGTGAGCATCAAGTGAGTTGAGCGTGTGCTGAAATAGTGAGGCAAGGTGTGTTGCTGCAACGAAACTAACTTTAAAGTTGGCAATACGGCTGGTGCAGCCGTGCCTAGGGAGACCACGAAACAAGCCTCTTGAAGTAGTGTGCTTTTCCGAAAAAAAACACGTGCATAGTTAGCTAACGAGCAACCTCTCCACCAGTCGTGTATTGACTGATGTTTTTGTTGTTGGACTGCCACTATGTTATCGCGACTGCCACTTTTCCTTCAACCTACACGGGACCCTAACTCTTCAACATCCGTTTCCGCTTAAGTGCTTCCCACACATCCGCCGTTTTGTACTTGCTTTCATACTATTCGACTAAACAACACAATTTTCGTTTCAGGCCGCGTTTTCCGTCTTTGCTTGGCGTTTTTCCATTTTTCCATTGAAAAGCTGAATTTGAAAGAAACAAAAACAGAAAAGAAAATTGCCGCAAACTGTAAAATGTCACGGCGGACATGCATGTGTGCCCTTAGCCGTGGCATATTTGTTCGTGTGTGACCTCACTCTCCTGAGAATTTCCCGTTAGTCATTTAATATTCAAGCGTTTGCGAAAAGAAAGTCAAGGAAACGGCTATAAATGTCGGTGTGGGTTTGGTATATTGATTACATATTTGCAGCAAATTGATTTTCGACTGCTATGGAGCTGGGTGTGAGAGTATGGGGGTTGATGGAATATTTTATTTTAGAAGAGTATATGTTGTAGGGTGAAGCGTGGTATTGTTTAGCTTATAGTGGAGTGAAGTGTGTATAATGGAGATAAAACAGGAAGTTTCTTATCTTCTGATATATAACTGCAGTTAAATTGAGCAATCTAGGTGGCAAAGAGTTTTAAGAAACTTCGTGTGAGAGTGATTATAAGAACCCCTAAGTCTTTATATATAAAACTAGACGAAAATGTCTTATGAATGAATTCAGGTGATAGACGATATGTTATAGGTTGAGTAATGAATGAGGATTATGAATTATGAATTATGAATTATGAGTTATGAATTACGAATTATGGCTCATGAATTATGATTTATGAATTACGAATTATGACAAATGAATTATGACTTATGATTTATGAATATGAGTTATGAATTATGACTAATGAATAATGAATTACGAATTATGACTAATAAATTATGAATTATGACTTATGATTTATGAATATGAATTACGAATTATGAAGATTTAAGAAATCAGAAATAAGGACTTAGGAGTTAGGAATTAGGAACTAAGAATTAAAGATTAAGATTTAAGAATAAAGAAATAAGGAATTAAGAATAAGGAATTAAGAACTAAGAATTAAGAAGTAAGAACTAAGGATTAAGAACTAAAAATTAAGAATTATAACTTATGAATTATGAATTACGAATTATGAATTATAATTCACGAATTATAACTTATAAATTATGAAGATTTATGAATCCAGAAATAAAGAATTAAGAATTATGAATTAAGAATTAAGATTAAGAATTAAGAATTAAGAATTAAGAATTAAGAATTAAGAATTAAGAATGAAGATTTAAGAATTAAGAAATAAGGAATTAAGTATTAGAAATTAGCAATTAATAGTTAAGATGTAAGAATTAAGAATTAAAAATTAAGAATTGAGACTTGGGAATTAAGAATTAACTGAAAATTAGGACAGAAACTCTTGAGCTTTATATGCTTTGCATCTTCGCCTTTCAAAGTCAGTCAAAATATGTGTCAAATACAGTGAAAGCTTTTGCCATTTAAAAGTCAAAAACACTTAGAAACAACAAAAAAGCACAAAAGTGTAGTTCATTTCTTCGTAACTTCATGCGTGTGGGTACGAACATAGAAACTGTCACGTCATTGGCAAACTCAATGGAGTTGAAAAAACGAGGCAAATGCTTCATTTATGTAGATTTGAGCTGCAGCTCAAATGGCTCCAAAGCTTTGTGAGACTGAAGGGTGACTCGTATGCGCATATTGAATGCGTGTAATGTTTGTTGTGGAAGTAAGCATGTATGTAAGACTTAGTGTGCTTTTTGCGGCGATTGATTTTTGACACATATGAAATTGGGAAACGAAGTCAGCGAGAATAAAGCCAACAGCGTGCGCTTGGAGATGCCGGCGGTGAGAAACAGGGAACTTAAGTGCGCGTTAAGAATAATAAAGCAGTAGCGCGTATTTCTCCCTCATTTGCTTAGCAACTTTTTCACTTAAGAAATATTGAATTTAACATACTTTACGGCGCATTTAGCTGGCTATGCAAAGTAAAGTGTTTTTAAGCGTAAAAAGGGAAATCATGTATGGGTTTACCCTTGGCATCGCTGCTATTATTGTGCTGCTGGCTTAATAAAGCTTTAAATTAAAGCTTCCGTTTCGCACACCCACAATTTAGTATTAAAATTTTGGCTTGTTTTGGCATTAAAGTGTGGGTGTTTTAATCAGCATCAAAAATAAATATATATCTAGGTAAATTTTAAAATAACTTTGAAGCGGGAGCAATTGTTTTTGTTTTCTTTCGCACCACTCAATGACTTTTGTTGTCGCTAAAGGTGGGAGTACACACACCGCTTATCTTTTTGTTTGCCGCCTTGTTGTTATTTGCATAACGTCTAAAAGTATACTCCGCTTGTGGCGCTGTTAAAGCGCTGGTAGCGCCTTCTAACTTTTACCGTTATGTGCTCGCTATTTCCATTTTACTATTATTGTTTTGCTTATTATAAGTAATTTTATTTTTAAATTTTCGCTGCCGAAATCATCTTGCGGTTGTTTGCTTTTGCTTTTTATCTCACTGTCGGGCTTCTTGGCGCCCGCAAGTATGCCACATTACTGTGTCGCATTGGAAAGTAAACAGTTGCGAGGTGCGGTAGCATTTGTGCGGCTTGTCTGGCATTTTTACGCGCCCATTGACTGACTTGACTGCCGTTTAAACATTCAGCGTTGCATACAAAGTATTTAATTATTTGCTTTTAATTAAAAATATACACAAAACTGGCGCTGAAGGCAGTGAGGTGCGTGTTGGCGTCTGGTGTGTGGTTGTCTGCTGTTCCGCCTTAGTTTTTACTGTTGTTACGTTGAAGTATACTTCTTGGCGCGTTGTTTGGCTGGCTGTTCATTTTGTGAGAGCGAAAGTTGCTAAAGGAAAAGTAGCTGGCTGGTATTTGGTGGTTTGCTACGTTGTTTTTAAAGCAGCAAATATGGTTTTGTTTATTTTAAATTTCCCTGAAGAGAAGCTAAATATTTTTTTGGGATGTTAGTTTTTTTTGTGTATCTATGGTATTAAAAAATGTTGTAGAATATAAAATGTTTAAGAATAACTAATACTTTTGAAGTATTCAGTAATTTTTGTAGGAAACATCCTGAAAGTATGCTGTATTTTTGCTATCGGAGTATAAATTCGTGCTAAAGGGAACCTATTAGTTGGTAGTATTTGTCAAACATACTTTCCGAGCTTTCTCCACATTAAGAGACTTACAATGGATCATCCAAAATGTCTTTTACATTGAATCCCAAATGTAGGCTATGAAAAAAATTATTTAGATGTATTCATTAATTTTTGAAGAAAACATTCCAGAAGTATGTTATACTTTTGCTATCGGATGAGCATGGGGAAAAAAGATCGAAATAGTTGGTAAAATATTTCAAATATACTTTCGGAGCACTTTCCACTTTTAATGGCTTACAATCGATAAACAAAAATTATATACATATATTGACCTAAATGAAGACTATAAAAAAATCATATGAAAGTTTTCAATCATTTTTATAGAAAACACCTTAAAAGTATGCTTCACTTATGGTATTGGAGCATAGAGGCGTGTCGAAGAGAGCCTAATTATTGGAGAAATTATTCCAACGTCCCTTCTGAGTTTTTTTTTACATTAAATGGCTAACAATAGATAATCAAAAATGATTTTTATACTATATTGAATCCTAAATGTAGACTATGAAAAATTCTATGACATTATTAAAAATTTTTTGAAGAAAACACCCTAAAAGTATGGTGTATGGTTTGAAGTATAAACGCGTATCAAAAGAAGCCTAATAGTAGGTAGAATTTCCAATTTACTTTCCGAGTGGTTTCCACAATAAATGGCCCATAATAAATAATAAAAAATTCTGTTTTTTGCGATATTGAATCATACATGTAAATTAAAAATAAAAAGTTTTCGTTTTCAATTTCAAAGCAGTTGAAGAAATATCTGAACTAGTAGTCGACAATTTTGTTTACACCTTATAAAAATATAATTTTTTTTTTTTGATATAGAACTTCAATATAAGCAGTTCTTCTCCCAGTATTAGCTTAGTATGTCTACATAACTCTATTAAACTTCCATTTATAACAAAAATTTAATTAATTTTTTTCTTATTGCATACTTTCAGGTAAGCTTCCCACTTTAACGGCATTTAACAACGTTTTCCAATAACGACTCGTAAGTAAATTTTGGAGCAAATAAAAAATTTCATACGATATTTTATGAATTACAACGTATAGAAGGGAGAATATTTAAATTTATCACAGCAAGAGGCATACTCTAAGGGAAAATAACTCATACATACACTAATTTGGCAAATTAAAGAACATTTTGTAGCCCTATATGTGCTACATGGGTACTGAAAGTATAAGCGGATATTCAATCGCACAATGTAATTACCCACACGCTAGAAAATTTGCCGAAAAAGGGGCAAAACATGAGTCAAAGATGTAAGATAACAACAACTAGTGTTTAATAAAGCTTTGCGCCCAAATGTATGCATAAATGTTTGGCCTTATGCATTAGCAATGCTGCGCTGGACCCCAATTCATTCAACATACTGCCGCTAGCACTAAAGCCCGCACACACACAGTTAAAGCACTGCAAATTCGCACCAACGCCGAACTTGTGACAACCCCCCCTCCCCCTACTTTTTCCACAATTTCTGCATTTTGCACTTCATAAATCTTCTCTTCATTGCGCACCCTTTGTACGGCTTCGATGGGCGGGCTGTGTGTGCGCCCACAATACCCACACTGATAAAACAACAGCATCACCAATCACCATTAGCTGTGGCAACCACCACCGCACCAGTGCCATCAGCGCCACCAGCATTTAGCCCATGTGCCACTAGACAGGCGAGCGCCGCGCTAGACTTTACCACTTAGCTGCTTTGCTCTGCACGATAATGCCATATTTGCTGCGCGGTGACCACTTGCGCTCACAGCCACTCTGGTTGCCGCCTTGTGTTGGGAGCGCTACGACTGCTTGGCAGTCAGTTCAGTTCATTTGTAACGCCCGGTTGACCAGGCGATTTCATTGAAATGATAATAATTGGATTAGCGAAACATTTAGCAGGCTCAGAAGCAGTGGCGGCAGCAGCAGCATCAAGCCTTCGTTGGTGTCGCACAGCGCGCTGGTGACGGTGGGTTGCATGTGAAGGCGCTAAAGAGATTGGCATGACCGCAGAGCCATGGCAGGCAAGCGGTGGAGGTGGTGGCGCTGTCGTTGCCAGTGCCAACGTGGCACATAGTGTCGTTGATTTTGTTGTCGCAGTTGTTTTTGTTTGCTTGCCTTTCGCTATTTTCGTTACAATTCCCGTTGTCTATTATAGCGGCCACGCCTGACGCCGCACAAAGGCTTAAAATGTCGCAGTCGGGCGAGTTTGCCCTAAAAAATATTCGGTGCGCGCCTGACAGCAGACAAGTTGATTCAAATTTGCAAGCCTTTTTGACAGCTAAGCTTTGGAAAATACCAAAATGTAGTTGTTGGTAGTGGCGGAAGATAGAGTTTCCAAAAATTTTGCGTTGTAGCACTAGCGGTTCGCCCAAACTTTACCGCCCTCCTGCTACCGTTTTTGAGAACATATCCCGCTTAGATTTCGCTTGTCAGCTTGGTAGCTGCTTGTCATTGATGCGAAATCCACAATTTATAGAGTCAATTTGAGTAACTGGTGGGTGGTAAAATATTGCCGAAAAATATGAAGTGCGATAGCAGCTGAAACGCTGGAAAATATAAGGAAAAGGCATGCTGTATGTGGTCCGTAAAATTTAAATCGTGGTTTGCAAAATTTAAAGAGAACGCATTGAAGATTGCGTGCATATTTTCAGTTTAGCTTTGCTCTGAAAGTTATATGAAATTATAACGAAAATTTAAACCTTCTTTTTTCTTACTTTAATTTAATTTTTTAAGTGAGCGTGTAATTCTTTTAATGCTTCTGAAGGAAAATATAAGTGTTTAACATGAGTCCCAATGATTCAGTCTATTCAACGCTCTCTCTAAAACGTCTTGTTGTCAAATATCTCTTGGAGATGGTCTAGCGAAAAAGACTAGGGATAGAATCCGTCTCGGTTTTAGCTTTTAATTGAGCATCTGGAAGAAAAGATACGAGTACATCATCGCTAGCCGTACTTCCTTTTCGTTGTTTTGCCCAATTGAAGATTCCAAGTGCACCCGAGTCCTTCTCCACCTCGTCTTTCCTCTGCCTCTGCTTCTCCCGGCGGATACTGCGTCGAGTACCCTCAGAGCCAGAGTGTTTTCGTTCATTCGGACTACATGACCTAGCCAGTGTAGGCACTCTCTCTTAATTCGCTGAACTATGTCAATGTCGTCGTATATCTCATACAGCTCATCGTTCTATCGAAGGCGATATTCGTCATTGCTAATGCGCGAAGAACCATAAATCTTCCGCAGAACCTCCCTTTTGAAGAGTCTCTGCGTTGAATATCGAGGTTGACAATGTTGTTGGTGTTAATACTGGTTCCAAGATAAACGAAGTTATCTAAGACTTCGATGTTATGACTATCAATAGTGACGTGTGAACCAAGTCGCAAGTGCGGCGACTGTTTGTTTGATGACAGGAGATATTTCGTCTTGCCCTCGTTCAGCACCGGACCCATTTTCTTCGCATCCTTATTGCTCCTTTGCAGAAAGCAAAACTAACAACGCGGTTGTTGAGGCCAATGTTATCAACATCATCGGCGTACTCTTATAGAAGATTGTGCCTTCTCGATTGAACTATGCAGCTCGAATTACTTTCTCCCGCAGTAGATTGAAAAAGTCGCATGATAGGTGGTCGCCTTGTCTTATACCTCGTTTGGTATCGAACGGCTCGGGGAGGTTCTTACCGATCCTGTCGGAGCTTTTGGTATTGCTCAACGTCAGTATACGCAGCCATATTAGTTTTGCGGGGATACCAAATGCAGACATCGTGGCATAAAGGCAGCTCCTTTTCGTGCTGTCGAAAGCAGCTTTGAAATCGACAAAGAAGCGGTGCGTGTCGAACCTCTTTTCACGGATCTTTTCCAAGATTTGGGACATGGTGAATATCTGATCCGTTGTTGATTTGCCAGGTCTAAAGCCACACTGATAAGGTTCAATTGGTTTGTAGACGATGGACTTTCACAGAATACGTTCAATGGAACCTTAACTGCGATGTTGAGGACGATCCTACTTATCTTTGGTTAGGTGTAAGAAAATGCTGCTCGAAATACTGGCGACCTCTCGGCGATCAATAATAGCGGCAGACAGACTTCCTACGTCCTTCCGTCTATCTTGCACAGTGCTGTTTTCCACCTTCTGGAACCCATTTGGATCTCTTCAATAATCTTTGTTATCGATTTCTTGCTAGAAGAGGCATAAATTGCGAGTTTTCCTGAACTATTTGCCTTTTAGGGAATACGCAGTTATTTGTTAGTCCCATTAATGTTACTGCTGTGGTTTTGGTTATCACCAACTGTAGTTTGCGAGTTGTGCTTGCAACTTCCTGGCATTAGACTTTCCTTGTTCAATTTCAATTCACCAAATATCTTCGTAGCTTATACTCTTTGCGAGCAGTTATAAACTCGAAATTCGCTGCCTCAAAACCAGCTGCTGCTGGCGTTGTTTTCTTCCAGTATTACGTGTCCTCTGAACAAATTTGTAGCAGAATTTTTCGCCAGTTGTCTAACTGTACCTCACAAGCTCATGTTGGGCATCTGTGTATTATCTAATGAATATGGTGCTTTGAAAGTTTTAAGTCGGCTTTGAGCACTGGTTGTGGGGGGTGTAGAGAAATATGAAACGTATACCAAGTTGTCAAAGGAGGGGTTGAATAATTTGTTTGCCATCGCTAAGTTTGTTTCCAGAGACACATAAATAACCCTTCACCTTGTACAAAATGTTACAAGTAACAGTAATGTAACCCTTCGATTGCGTATCGAATGCCATTAAATCATACTTTAATTATTTATAAGTGAAGGACTTACAGTGCGAAAGCAATCGTGTGGGTCGGGGTTTAACGAGCAAGAAATTCGCTCGTTTTCTGGGTATGTCGTTTTGTTTGTCTTCGCTTTCATCATTTAGCTGTAGGTCATAATTAACGCAGCGGGAGATCTGTGGCATTGTCCTTAGCAAACCCTCAAAGCCATTTAAAATACAGGGTTAGCAGAGTTATGTAACTAAGTATGCCTTTGAAGTAATATTGAACTTATTGTGTGGGAGTGTAGGGTTTCAACTTGCTTTATTTATAATTAATGCACTTTAATACTTTTAAATTAAAGCAACAAACTTCGTGGAAAATTATAATAAATTTATCAGTTAAAATTTTTGAAAATTAAATTTTGATTTTAGAAAATGATACTCTACATCACAAGATGCCTTTAATTACTTGAAAATCATCGAAATATTGTTGCTCACATTTTTGGAAATTTCACGAAAATTTTTTCCGGCAACTTTCTAATGAGTTATGCGCTCAAAACTGCCTCTCTCTCACCTCTTACGCCCACCGACGCCACAACTTAATTAATTTATTTACGATTTTGCCAAAAATAAATTCAATTAAGATTGCGGATGACAGTCGACCACGCGCTTAAATCAGAAACGCGTTGCTACCGAACATTTCACGGCAGTTAGAGGTGAAATCAGGGGGGTGGCGGGAGCTTAACAACGGCACTGCGTCGTAAAATGGCTCGCGGCCAAGGATTAAGTTACAAATTACGAAATTTCCATTACGGCCAATAAATGAGCACATAGCGCTAACAACAACAACAACAACAATGGCAAGGAAACATAAATACGATGCCGAAATAAGCACAGCAACAACAAGAGCGCTCGGGCGTAGTGAAGCGCATACGCATATGGAGATGAACAAATTGAAATCGACTGGAGCCGCGGATAAAACGGCAAAATGAGCGCAGTCACGTGAATTTTACGCACAAGCCGACAACTGGCGGGGGGCGTGGTAGTGATTTGCTGGAGAGTGGCTGGCTGCGGTTGTGTATCGACGACCTCTCTGGTGGGAATTCGTTGATAAATTTATTGAGTGTCATCGAGCGCAGCAAACCTGACAATGGTTGTGGTAGAAATTCGTTGTGCGCAAATTAAATGCGAGCGCGGAGCCATCACGAAGATATTGCTAGCATCGCCGCCGAGCGCGCTGATCAAAAACCAAACAAATATATAATTTATGCAATTATGCTGGCACGCTGGTGAGTGCTTATTCGCCGAGGTAGAAGCGGAGTTGAGCGTTGGTGCGGGACTTGTGCGTAGGGCACTAAATTTACAGTTTATGACAACAGGCGGTAAAAGCAATTTTCATATTACCCAAAGACAGTGGCTGCAGTTGAATAACTTTTGCAGCGTCCAAATTCAGATTTTACACACATTAGATTTGTTGTTGTTATTTTTCCAAAAACTAGTGATTCTGCGCGGTGAACTTCCGCAATACAGAATGATGACATTATTTTCAAAACGGTATATCAGAATGATCAGATCCGATAGGATTTGAAATAAGTACATAAGTCCAAAAACTAGGCTCTAGGCCAAAATATTATGCCAACGTTGCCAAACATGAGCCCTGGAGCCTATTAAACAAATTTTTATTGAACTTTTTGCCGAACCTAGAGCTTGAGGTGGCTGTTGGTGTTCTTACAATTCTTACCAACTTGACCTTGAGTCCAAGTCTTAGCAAGACATTAACTTCATCTAATAACGTATTCCTCTTTGGTTTGACCATGCTGAAGCACAACGTGTTCTGGACCTGCCGTTTGGTGAAGAGTGAGAACGCTGATCTAATGGGAATGAGCTTATGTAAGATCCTGTCTTTCAAAATTATGTAAGAATGGTCCCTGAAATAGTCTTTGCAAAATTTTCATTCCTAACCAAGTACTGGAGTTGGCCTCTGTGATTTGTATATCCCTTCCCAACTTAGCTTTGACATATCAAAGGATATATTCAGCATGCAACAAGTCTACGCAAAAAACTAACTTCATTTAACATCCTTTCCCCTTCGGTTCGACATTAGCGAAACACCTTGTTTTCTGGCCTTCCTGTTTGATGGACAATGATCTAACGATCATCACAAAACAGCTCTTCACCTTTGGTTCAACGCTACTGAAACATTTCGTTTCCTGGACTTTCAGTGTGATGGACAATGAGTACGCTGGGCACCCTTACCAAATTCCCTAAGCATGGAAACTAGCAGGTGTTCCCCAGTCATCGCGCACTCGGACGCTGTGTCTATGAATCTCAAGCGAGCTCAGTAAGCGTTGGTTAGCAGCCAACACTTGTAAGATTCCGAAAGCCCTCTGGCTCAGAGTGAAACGCTGTAGGTCCATAAAACTGCCAGATCTTAGCAATGTTCCTATGGTCGCATTAATTGGAGTCCTAAGTGGAAACTGTCCCATTGGCACTCACGCGGTGAGGCTAAAAAAATTGGAGGTGGTAATTTGTCAAAGTTGGAGGTAGGAAGATGAGGTGAGAACATCTAGACACTCCTTCCTTTAGTGTTCAGCTTTCGGCACACTAAAGTTGAAGTAGCTTGGTTTCCGTACTTTCCAAGAATCCGACAAATTGGCTGGGGAAGATATCAGCCAGTTCAATAAATAGGTGGAGCTCTAGATAAACGGTGATTCATTTTTTGATCCGTACCTAGGAGTTCTGGGCATAATAACGGACAAGCGTGTTTAGCAGTTAAAGTTGAATTATTGATGCTCAAGCCTAAGAATGGTTCAAAGCTTTCAAAGATGAACGATAGATCGTAAAGACATGCCTCGTTTTGGAAAACCTTCAACCTCTTGAAGTGATGAAAATATTAAAAAAGTGAAGGATAATAGGATAATTATAGAGCTCAACATCTCTCGCGAGTCCGTCCGAATGATTTTTGTTGGATATTTTGGATATAAAATGCGTTCTTGCTCGACTCGTCCCGATAAAGCTGAATTGTTTTCAAGCAGAGTACCGTAAAAAGGTCGCTTTGTACATGCTTGATCGTGCGAATTCCGATTCCATATTCATGGATAGCATTATGAATGTCAACGAGACAGGGTTTATGAGTATGATATGCAACCAAGTCAAGATTCATCGGAATGGAGGGAAAAAAATGAGCCAAAACCACATAACCACGCCAAAGCCGCTGAAAAATCAAGCTGATGCTTATTGTTTTTGTCGACATTTGTGTTAAGGTGGGTTATGAGGTTGTTCCGGAAGAACAGACGGTCAATAGGGTGTTTTATTTGGATGAAGGAACAGTTCCTGAACTTGATAATGCACCAACGCATCGATCCACAATTGTGAGCGGATTTGAAGCCAAAAACGCAATGAGTACCTTCAATCAATCACCGTATTCATCAGATTTGGCTCCGTGTGAATTTTTCTTGTTCCCCACACTGAAATTGTCGCTCCGTGGAAACCGTTTTCAGTCGACCGAAGAGATAAAACAAAGTTCGCTGAAGGAGCTGAAGAACATTCCAAAAAGTGCTTAAGAAAATTGTTCGTGGAAAGTTTTTTACAAAGTCCTTGAAATCAAGGTCGCTGAAAGATCGTTTTTTATAGGAAATTGTCTCGGATTGCTTTAGATATTTTCCAGATAGAAGTTTGGTTGTTTTTTGAGATATCTTGTATAATAAATACAATGGTCAAAATGACAGCAGCGTCTTGTTGTATTGAAAAATGATGGGAGGCTACAAGCTCGAAGCGAAAATAACTAAATACAGCATCCTCTCACCACAAAGTAACTAGGAAGTATTTCAATAAATGGATAATGAAATATTAAAATACGAAAATGAAACATTAAAGCACGAAAATATTTGATTAAAGATGGGATGTAGAGAATAAAGTCATTAACTCCCACACAAATTGCGCACGAAACTCAAAGCAGCGAGCAATTAAAGGGTGATTTTTTAAGAGCTTGATAACTTTTTTAAAAAAAAAACGCATAAAATTTGCAAAATCTCATCGGTTCTTTATTTGAAACGTTAGATTGGTTCATGACATTTACTTTTTGAAGATAATTTCATTTAAATGTTGACCGCGGCTGCGTCTTAGGTGGTCCATTCGGAAAGTCCAATTTTGGGCAACTTTTTCGAGCATTTCGGCCGGAATAGCCCGAATTTCTTCGGAAATGTTGTCTTCCAAAGCTGGAATAGTTGCTGGCTTATTTCTGTAGACTTTAGACTTGACGTAGCCCCACAAAAAATAGTCTAAAGGCGTTAAATCGCATGATCTTGGTGGCCAACTTACGGGTCCATTTCTTGAGATGAATTGTTGTCCGAAGTTTTCCCTCAAAATGGCCATAGAATCGCGAGCTGTGTGGCATGTAGCGCCATCTTGTTGAAACCACATGTCAACCAAGTTCAGTTCTTCCATTTTTGGCAACAAAAAGTTTGTTAGCATCGAACGATAGCGATCGCCATTCACCGTAACGTTGCGTCCAACAGCATCTTTGAAAAAATACGGTCCAATGATTCCACCAGCGTACAAACCACACCAAACAGTGCATTTTTCGGGATGCATGGGCAGTTCTTGAACGGCTTCTGGTTGCTCTTCACCCCAAATGCGGCAATTTTGCTTATTTACGTAGCCATTCAACCAGAAATGAGCCTCATCGCTCATCGGACACGGACGCGAAACACATTTCGAACCGAACACTGATTTTGGTAATAAAATTCAATGATTTGCAAGCGTTGCTCGTTAGTAAGTCTATTCATGATGAAATGTCAAAGCATACTGAGCATCTTTCTCTTTGACACCATGTCTGACATCCCACGTGATCTGTCAAATACTACTGCATGAAAATCCTAACCTCAAAAAAATCACCCGTTATTTATAATTTGAGTGAAAAAGTTGTATTTCAATTATAAGCAGAATATGAAAATTTAATTGAATTCCGCGCAGCATTTAAAAGGTGAATTCCATTTGATGAATTCGGGCAGCAATAAATTGAATCGAATTGCGAATGGAACTGGGTCAGCGAGCGAGAAGAAAAAGCGAATCTTCAAAACAAAAAACAAGCCCACAACTCAAACAAATAAAGAAATCGTAAAGTTCACTCTGCAAATGGCAAATTGCTGTGAAAAAACCGCAAAAAAAAAAACGGTGAAATGCCGAACAATTAAAAGCGCACGAATATATCGGTTATTTCGGAGGACTTTTTTTGAACTGCCATTACCGGCGCAATTAATTTACGCAAGCAGGAAAAGGTCGCAAGGGTAGGTGGTCTGAATGACAATTTAAATACCGCAACAGCGATCATAACCTAAAGCCGCTCAAACACAAACACACACACACCTTTAAATAAGCGTTAACTTCACGCTGCCGAAATTAATGCCAAATTGCTTGCCACATAATGCCGCTTGCCGAAATTGCTACAAAAATACAAAACAAAATGTGCAAAAAAAGTCAGGCCATTTTCGGTTTGTAAATCAGTTTGCGGAGTGCGCAGTGCGGCGTGGGGTGGTTTTTAATTAAAAATACATAAAAAGCAGATACTTTTCATTTAATTGTTATTTAACAAACAAAAACTTACTTGCCATAATAACAATGGCGCGAAACCTTTTGCTAGCATTGACAATAACAAAAACACACCATTGAGTTGGCGCTTAACAATTGGCCTGGAAAATAATTTACCGAAAATTTGAATTGCAAATGTGTCATTGGCAGCAGGCAGCGGCGCGTCGGTGACTGGCGCGTGAAGATGAGGCACTGCGTTGGCGCTGGACCCTTCACGCACAGACTGACACACGGACATGCCAATCAAATTGCAGCCCAACAGCTGGTGTTGTTTTAGGCGGCGAAAGCGTGAATGTTGCTTTAAGATGTGCTGCTAATGGCCGAAATTTGAGGCATATTTTGAGGCGTTTCGCAGAATTGTGTTGATTTGTGCCTGGCAAAGTGACTTGAAAGTAGTTGCGCGTTGCTGAAGTGTGAAGTATTTTAGGGAGTAGGTTGTTGTGGAGAAAATGATAAGAAAATTTAAGAAAAATATTGGTGATAAGTGAAATAAATATGTTTTTCTTTAAGAAATTCGAGTTACAGTAATTTTGCTTAGAAGGTTTTGGAATAATTTGTGATCAAATGATTACTTTTAAAGAAAAATCACAGAAACTTCAGATTTATTGGGGAATATTTATTATTATTCAAAAGAACATTTCTTCGCACTAATTTTTTGAAATTTATATTATATCAAATGTTGGCCGTGGCTACATCTCAGATGATTCATCCGTTGAGTCCAATTTTCGATGATTCGTTCGAACATTTCGACTAGTAACTGGCGAATGGCATGATGTTTTGCTGCATGATCCAAATCGAAGATGGATTGTCCGCATAGACGTTAGACTTTACATAACTTCACAGGAAAAATTCTGATGATCGACTCTTAAGGTCGACTCATCGGTTGTTGTCATCGTCCAAGCCTCTGCACCGTATAGCAGGACGGGAATTATGAGCGACTTATAGAGTTTGGTTTTTGTTTGTCGAGAGAGGACTTTACTTTTCAATTGCCTACTCAGTCCGAAGTAGCACCTGTTGGCAAGAGTAATCCTGCGTTGAATTTCCATGCTGACATTGTTGTTGGTGTTAATTCTGGTTGCAAAATAGACGGAATTATTTACGACTTCGAAGTTATGACTGTCAACAGTGACGTGGGGGCCAAGTCGCGAGTGCGACGACTGTTTGTTTGATGACAGGAGATATTTCGTCTTGCCCTCGTTCACTGCCAGACCCATTTGAGTTGCTTCCTTGTTCAGTCTGGAGAAAGCAGAACTAACGGCGCGGGTGTTGAGGCCGATGATATCAATATCATCGGCATACGCCAGCAGTTGTACACTCTTGTAAAAGATTGTACCTGCTCGATTAAGTTCTGCAGCTCGGATAATTTTCTCCAGCAGCAGATTGAAAAATTCACACGATAGGGAGTCGCCTTGTCTGAAACCTCGTTTGGCATCGAACGGCTCGGAGAGGTCCTTCCCGATCCTGACGGAGCTTTGAGTGGTGCTCAGCGTCAGTTTACACAGCCGTATTAGTTTTGCGGGGATACCAAATTCAGACATCGCGGCATAAAGGCAGCTCCTTTTCGTGCTGTCGAAAGCAGCTTTGAAATCGACGAATAGGTGGTGAGTGTCGATTCTCTTTTCACGGGTCTTTTCCAAGATTTGGCGCATGGTGAATATCTGGTCGGTTGTTGATTTACCAGGTCTGAAGCCACACTGATAAGGTCCAATCAGTTTGTTGACGGTGGGCTTTAATCTTTCACACAATACGCTCGACAGAACCTTATATGCGATGTTGAGGAGGCTAATCCCACGGTAGTTGGCGCAGATTGTGGGGTCTCCTTTTTTATGGATTGGGCATAGCACACTTAAATTCCAATCGTTGGGCATACTTTCGTCCGACCATATTTTACAAAGAAGCTGATGCATGCACCTTATCAGCTCTTCGCCGCCGTGTTTGAATAGCTTGGCCGGCAATCCGTCGGCCCCTGCCGCTTTGTTGTTTTTCAGGCGGGCAATTGCTATTCGAACTTCTTCATGGTCGGGCAATGGAACATCTGCTCCATCGTCATCGATTGGGGTATCGGGTTCGTTTTCTCCTGGTGTTGTGTGTTCACTGCCATTCAGCAGGCTGGAGAAGTGTTCCCTCCATAATTTAAGTATGCTCTGGGCATCGGTGGCTAGATCACCTTGCGGGGTTCTACAAGAGTATGCTCCGGTCTTGAAACCTTCTGTAAGCCGCCGCATCTTTTCGTAGAATTTTCGAGCATTACCCCTGTCGACCAGCTTATCAAGCTCTTCGTACTCACGCATTTCGGCCTCTTTCTTTTTCTGTCTACAAATGCGTCTCGCTTCCCTCTTCAACTCTCGGTATCTATCCCATCCCGCACATGTTGTGGTCGATCGTAACGTTGCGAGGTAGGCAGCCTGTTTTCTCTCCGCTGCGACACGGCACTCCTCGTCATACCAGCTGTTCCTTTGCACTCTCCGAAAACCAATGGTTTCGGTTGCAGCTGTACGTAAGGAGTTTGAAATGCCGTCCCACAGTTCCCTTATACCGAGTTGTTGACGAGTGCTCTCAGAGAGCAGGAGTGCAAGCCGAGTAGAAAATCGTTCGGCTGTCTGTTGTGATTGCAGCTTCTCGACGTCGAACCTTCCTTGTGTTTGTTGGAGTGCGTTTTTTGCTGCACAGAGGCGGGTGCGAATTTTGGCTGCAACAATATAGTGGTCCGAGTCGATGTTAGGACCTCGGAGCGCACGCACATCTAAAACACTGGAGACGTGTCTTCCGTTTATCACAACATGATCGATCTGGTTGGTGGTTTTTCGATCCGGAGACAGCCAGGTAGCTTGATGTATCTTCTTATGCTGGAATCTAGTACTACAGATAACCATATTTCGGGCCCCGGCGAAGTCGATCAGCGATATGTTGAAGAACCTCGCTTTGATGCGGATTGTGGCTAGACGTTCATTCTCCGGAGTGAATGATAGTACTCGGCGACGGAGTCTCTCTCCCACCACGAATCCAACACCAAACTTGCGCTCCTTTATATGGCCACTGTAGTAAATGTCACAAGGACCTACTCGTCTCTGTCCTTGTCCCGTCCATCGCATTTCTTGGACGGCGGTGATGTCAGCCTTTATCTTTACGAGGACATCTATCAGCTGGGCAGCGGCACCTTCCCAATTAAGGGACCGGACATTCCAGGTGCATGCCCTCAAATCATAGTCCTTATTTCGTTTGCCGTGGTCGTCATCAAAAGGGGGATCTCTCATCCGAGGCTGTTTACGCTTTTTCATTGGGGGTGTTTTTTTTACGTGGCGGGTCCCAAACCCAGCGCACAACCCTATGCAGGGGATGTTTCGCCTTCTCACTTTAGCTCGCCTTTAAACGGATATTCTTAGGCTACCCAGAGGATACTTGGTCAAAGACCGGAAGTCGTGAGCTGCTTGAGTCATATGTAAAAGAATCGTTTCTGGCCACTCCCAAGTGAATGGCGATCAGAGAACTTTCCTCACTTGCGTGAACTTCTACACATGACTCCATCCTCCTGTTTACTCATATATGAATACATATAATGTGTATACTATAAGTATATTGATTGTCTTCACACTGGCTTCTTTCTGACTGAGTTTCACGCTTATTTATGCTCTCGCCAGCAGTGTTGCCTTGAAATGCCAAGGAAGCATTGAAATTTCAGCGCATTTTGTAAGCTGCTTTTTCAATTACGTTTCAATTAAACCTTTGACCGTATTAGGCATGTCACGCCATGGCGAAAAAGACAACATTCAAGAAGATGCTAAATAAGCTTTGTGGCTGGCAGAATGAAAACGCAAAAGCCATAAAACGGAATAAATTAGTATTAATGAGAAAATTTGAAACAATGAGAATTTTTACATTGGTGCAGAAAGAAGAGCGGATATAGTTATAGTTAGAGAAGAAGAATTAAGTATATATGTATATATATCGGTATATACGGTATGTATGTATATTAGGGTAGGTAACAAAAGTAATATCTTTTTCCGCTGAGTACCCTTAAAGTGGTTAGTAGGCACTTCTACAATAAGACAAGATTCTTCTCTACAAGTGAGAATTCTTAATTATAACGGTATACATATATGATTCGTACTTGATTCGTACTATCAAAAAATGTTTAAAAGACACCTCTCAGACAAAGTCTCCAAGTATGAGCTCTTAATTGTAATATTATACTAATTAGGGTGGGTCAAAATTTTTTTTCACTTCGTACTTTGAAAAACGGTTGAAAGGCACCTTTAAGGCAGGGACTCCAGGTATGAGCTCTTAATTTTAAGGGGAAGGTTCTTCCACTAACGGTTTTCTGTGTATTTTTTATTAAGAGATAGAAAAATTCAGGTCTCGCTCCCAACCAATTGCAAACATATCTCGATTTTGTGGATTTTTTAGGAACTTGAATGCTCTACAAAATGGTTTCCTACGTTTGTTCGTAAACTTAACCGTTTGAAAGAAATTAACTGTTAAAAAAGACTATTTCTAATTTATTTTTTCCTTTCGAATTTTCTAACTCGTCGAAGAAATCATTCCAAACGGCAATGAAAAACACAGTCTTATTGAAATTTTTTACTCCACAATTGTGTTTCGATCCCCTCTAATATATACGTATAAATGTAATTAGTTATTCCCTTCAGTTCCATCACATTACTTTCTTACACTTTCTGCAATTACTTCTCACAAAAATTAGATTCGTTTTGTTTTTTTTTTTTTCTTCCTAGAATCTATGCCTTAATTGTTTCTACTTCTTTTGCTGTTTCCTTTGTAATGTTTTTCTTTCTGTTCATCTTTCCTCACTTCTTTATCTATTGTTCATTTGCCTGGCATATTATTTTGCACCACAATTATTTCGAAAATGTTGCCTCTGGCTGTGGCTCTGATTGCGTTTCCTTTCTTATTCATTCAATGCAAATTATTTAATTCATTTGGCTTGTCTTTCATGACAACGCCCGCACATAACACTTGCCCAGGCTGCAATTCAAAACCTCCTACTTAATCTGCGCATTCCAGCTTAGTTTATTGTGCTTGTCCTCCAACACTCGCTGGCTTCCGTTTGGTGCCAAACGGCGCCGCTGGTTTCCGCCTCAAGTGCGTAGGTGAATTTCCCGTTTGCATAACAACAGCTTACCATTCTTTCGTTGCGTATTTGCTTTGCTGGCCTTGCAGTCCGGTGTCTTTTTGCGGTTTTAATTAATTTCTAATTTTTCTCGATTTCCTTTCATTAATTAATACCCTGCGTGTCCAAGTCAGCTTTGTCTAACAGTTTTTACGCAGATATAAGTTGAAATTGACCAGTATTTGGAGCGAGTTTTTGGATCAGAATACATTTTCAAGATTAGTTCTAAACTGGATATTTTTCCTTATTAAACTAATTATTGTATTTGAAGTGATGTGGCAACTCTGTTCAAAAATAATTTAAAAAAAATCACTACTCTTTCATGTTTGTTGCAATTGAGTCATATATAGAATTTTTTTTGAAAAAGGTGGCAACACCATTTACTCTGCAACAAATAATTTAGTAACATGTCTGGAGATATAAAAGAATTATTTTGTGGTTGCCACAATTGTATCGTGGATAGAAAACATATGAAAATTTTTTATATGAAAAAGGGGGCAACACCGTTTACCCTGTAACAAATAATTAAATAATATGCTTAGAGAGATAGAAAAATATTTTATGGTTGCTAGAACTGTGTCCTGCGAAGTCACAAAAGTTTTCATTTGGAAAAGGTGGCAGCGCTGTTTCTCTACAATTAAATAGCATGCATAGAGGTATACACAATTATTTTATGGTTATGATCACGTAAAATCAGAAAAAATTTCATACGAAAAATGTGGCAACCCTGTTTACTCTGCGACAAATATGTAATTTTATAGCACTTTTGATAAAAAAAATGGGGTATAAAAATGAATTTTCCGTTTATTATAAAATTTGGTCTGTAATAAAAACTAGTTGGCAACCCTAAATTAAAATTTTACAGTTTTCATACTGAGACCCAACTTTAAGGGTATCTATTGCTCATTTTATGGTTATCCTGCGGTTTATTGCTTAAAATGGGAAAAATTTTAAAATATTATTTTTAAAATTGCTGGCAACGCTTTAAATAAAAGTGTGAAAAATGTGTTCTATTAAGTATTTGTTTTTTATATTCATTGTTTAGAAAATAAAAGAAGTTTTTTTTTTTTAATATATATAGTTATAATATTAAGTGGCAACACCGTTAAGCATTTTTGGTTTGGTAGAGTTGCTTTTTGAGATCTTTAGTATTTCGAACATTTTACAAAAACTAATGCATTGCTTGGCTTTAAAAAATATGATATAAATTTTGCTGCTTAGGGTTGCCAACATTTTAGGAAAATATATAATTTTCCCTAACTAATTTTCCCTAAAATAACTATTTTTTAGATTTTTTACTTAGTGTTTCCATTTATTAAAAATATATGCATCGATTTGTTTTAAATAAATGGCAACCCACGGCAAAAAAGATTTTAAAATTTTTTCCAAAATTTATAAAAAAGCGAAAAAAATATTTTAAATTTTTGTAAAATATTTTTTGCTTAAAAATGTAAAAATTTGTAAAATATTTTTCGCTTATGGTTGCCATTTGAAAAAGACTTTTTGCTTAGGGCTGCCATTCTTTAAAAAAATATATGTATCAATTGGTTTTAAATAAATGGCAAAATAAGCAAAAAAAAATTTAAAAATGTTATTTTCCGTTTATTTTAATCTAAGTGTGGTAATACTTGGTTGCCCTAAACGTTTCCAATGTAATTTTTTGTCAGAAATCCGCTGGAATTGCGGTACTTCGAGTAGCCATGCGCACAAAAATGTATTATTTTGTAACCAACTAATTTTTAGAAATTTTTTGGAATACAATTTTATGTTTTTTCGAAGTTCTTTAATGAAATGATATTTAGCGTTCAACAGCATTGCCAGCTTTGTTTTTAAAAATTTGGATTTCAATATCTCAACTAGCCTTCTCGAAAAAGCTTCTTCAGAATACTGTTGCATATTTTTTTTGAAACTTACCTTTGAAATTTTTTATTTTATTTCCCATCCACCCTTTTCTCATCATTTGTAATCTCCTTGCTCGAGCCGAAATTCAATAACAATTCATTCGAGGCACTCGCTTAAACTTGAGTGCTCTCCAGCGGCTTTCATTTCATTGCATTGCCTTTCACACTCTCAAGAAATATGCGTGCCTTGTATTTTTCTTTTTTAGTTAAGAAGAGTGATTGCGAAAAATGTACTCGTACAACCTTTCATCTTAAACTACTATAATTCCAGCTCTTCCACTTTGCTATTTTCCTTATCACACCTGCCTCATATCTACCACCCGCTTTCAATAGCAGAGAAATTCCCGTTCAATTTTAATTGAATGGAAAATTATATTCACTGAATGTGGCATCAATTTAAGCATTTGCTTACAATTTCGCAATGCTATTACAGTCGTGAAACGAAATGTTATGCATGTCCGCATTTGTTTGTGTAGTATACAGCCGTATTTATGAGATATCGCTTTTTGCCTGCCAGTGTTTGCTCAAGCATTTTATTGCTTCGCATTTTAGTGTCTTGCTTCGCGTGGCTCATTCACCTGCACAAGTGGCTACGCTTTCATAATTAATTGTGGTGCTATAGGCACTTCCACCATTACTCATTCACCCAAATTCGCTCAATTACCATTTCGTTTCTTCACTTAACGGTATTAATTTCACCGGCGTATGCGGTGTCCGTGCGTATTTAATAAATTGGAAAATTTTTACACGTGAATGCAAATTATGAACCATTCCTTTATGCTTTACTTCGTTGTTCTTATTGTCATTGTTGTTGTTCTTTTTGTTCTTGTTCTTGTTGGTTTTAATTAAACGCCGCACTTACTTTGACTGGCAGCAATAAACCGTGAACCATGAAATGTGCGCCAAACTGGCTGAAGTCTGTTGCATAAATTGTTGTTTTTATTGTTGTCGCGCAGGAAATTTGCTTTGCTGCCCACAATGAAGGCACGCCCATGAATAAGTGAGGAAATTTTAATTTTTTAATTTAACTTTATTTCCGAAATCAATTTGATTTTTGGTGAATTTTTTTTTTGGTTTCAATTGGTGGGATTGTATGATATTTGTGAGTGAGTGCGCCTTGGCGTATGAGTAACATGCAGAATTTGCTGAGCAGCACTTAGTACTTAACACGTTTTTGTTGAAATAACTGCAGTGTTCAGTTTTGTGGAAGATCCAAGAAGATTCTATGAGGAACATTTCTGGCTCAATGAATATGTGAACAAGCAAAATTACCGCATTTGGGACAAAGAGCAACCTGAAGAGATTCAAGAGTTGCCATTTATTGTGCCCTCTCCTAAAGGCCCATGGCTTTGAATAATTCCAGGAGCTTGCTGGGCGCGATGAATGTGAAGTTATTCCTGGCCACGTAGATGGATCTAGGGGCCTTGGGCCTGCTTCTACAAATTGCTGGGTATTCTAGAATCAGATGTTCTGGGGTTTCCGATTCCACGTCGCGGAAGCGGTAGTTTGTGCAAGAGACTCTGCTCTTCTAAAAATTGCAAGTTTTTCTTGAGTCTGCAGTGCCCAGCATAGAGCGCGAATTTGTTTTGGGGGATATTGATCATATCTCTAAACCTTGCCAGTTTGTAACCTCTCAATAGTAACTTGGCGTGGCGCATTCTTGTTGCCTGCTGCCAGTGCCACACTCTCTCTTCCGTGCGGAGCAAATAATTTATGGTTTAGGACCCCACCGCATTGCTTGGTTCTGGCCGCATCATCCTGAAAGCCGCCGCAGAGCGGGTAGTCCATGGAGTAGCTCATTGGCGGTTATCCTTTTATGCCAAGACACTCAGATCAGGTGTACTCGGTTGCAAACCGATAGGCGGTTAAGCCTTCCTACACACTTCTCCAATAATACCGATTTGACCTCATAAGCTGAGATCGCTTTTAGTGGAGTGTGACACATGTATCCCACAATATGTTGCTGGAAAAATGATCTCAGAGATTTAATTAAGAAAATTGCGAAAAATGTGCTGAAAATCTATCAGATTCTAGGAACAAATTTATATATCAAGTTAGACTATATCCGATATACATAAGCCAGATACATTTTTGGACAGTTATAGTTATTAAAGTGAGGAACAGGTAGAGCTCTTGAACTGGGACTTAAAAGTGTTGGAGGAATATTGGTAGTAATGATAGCATCGACACATGATGGCTAATAGGCTAATAACTGCAGGAAAAAACCTTAAAAAAATCAAATTTTCTCTAGTTGGACTATTATAAACTCAAAACTAAAATTTAGTAACCTCAAATATTTACAAAGTTTTTAAGCAACACTAAACTGATTTTTGGTTAATTTTGGTTTTTAACGTCAGGAACAGTGCAAGCACTTGAACTGGGATCAAAAGGTGTTGGAACAATGCTACTAATGATGATGGAATCGTCACATGATGGCCAATAACTGCAGGAAAAACCACAAAAAAAAAACAAAATTCGTCCACCTGGTCTACTATAAATATAAACCATAAATTCCAAAATCAAATTGTATAACCGCAAATGCCTACCATATTTTAAGCAAGACAAAAACTACAAACGAAAACCACATACAACCCGATTAAACACCAAAATAATGTAAAAACAATGAGAAAAACATAAATCTTTAATAATATGCCACACGAATGAGAGCTACACATGTAAAATAAACACATAAACACCAACACAAACAAACACATAAACCATTAATAAAAGCATTTTGGCAGTTTGAAAAACCTACGTACACATGTAGCGCACTTTAAGTGTGTATGTGTAAGTATAAGGAAACCAAAAGGTGGGCACAGATTAGGCGACTACACAGGGACGCATAGGAGCTGACTAAACAAAGCAAGTGGCAGAAATAAAACGCGCAATAAAATATGAAAATCAATTCCGAGGAAAAAATGAAGAAAAGTAAAAAAAAATCAGAAGCCGCAAATTGTTGACAACCATATAGAAGAAAGTGGTGTGCAATATAAAGTTTCGAAAGGAAGCGAAGCTGAAGCAGAAGACGCCAGGACAGTGGAGCGCGAACTTCAAGAAAATATATTACAAGGAGCACAAGGCAGCCTAGCAACCTAACAGCTTCGCGGGAGTGAGGCTAGCAAGCGAAAAAAAGCAAAACTAAGCAACAACAATAAAAAAACGTGCCGACAATTGGCGCCATTCGCTTGGCATTTGCCAGCCGCAAAAGCGAAAATATGCTCGTGTATAAATTATGGCCGGCAACTGGAGGCAGTATAAAGAGCAGCGCAAATAACTGGAGAACGAAAGAGAGTGGGGCGGCAGATAGAAGAGCACCGCAGTTGTGTGTGTGTGTGTACTAGTTTGAGTGTGTGTGTGTGTGTGTGCGTGTGTGTGCGTGCAGCAGACAACGCTCTCTACCAGATATTGCGGCGGAAATTAAATTTTAAAGCTTTAAAGTGATTTTCCTGTGTCGGCAAAATGTGAAACTGGCAGGCAACGCCACTTGCACCGACACACACACACACATACATTCGCACATTGTTTTATAGGCATTTATTATTTTTGATTTTTTTTTTTATGAACGAACGGTTTTTTTGTAACTTTCATACGCTCGTAGCTAATAAAGGCGCGGCATTGTCAGTGAAGTGGAAAGTCATTTAAGTGCTGGCAGCAGGAAGAACAGCGAAAAGGCAGCAGGAAAGGCAGTAAAAATGGCGTGCCAGTCGAGAGAGGAGGAGAATGGTGCTGGCGCTGAAGGGCCAAGTGGCTGTTAGAACGTGTGGCATGTTGAAGTAGTTGGGCAAGCCAGCAGCTTTTAATAGTATGTAAATAATCATAACGGCTGCTTTGGTCATAAAGTAAATACAAATAGGCGGGGCGGCATAACAGTAAAACCGCAAATGCGTTTGAGCAAGAAATATGATGCCCAGTAGAGTAAAGAGGAGTGAAGCGTAGTAAGCGGATAACATGAAATGATAAATGTGGGCACTTGAAGACATTACTGCCTAGAGCAGGCTTTTGATCTTAGTTAGCTCAAATGACATGAGGCATGCAGCTTGCAGAAACAAATAAAATGTGCTATTTTTGCTGCAGCATAAAAGTTGGAATGAAAATTGAAGGAAAGTGTCTTAGAAAGTATGCGTAAGAGAGCTGAAGCTCTTAAATATACATATGTGCAAAAGAGCAAGACAACTACTAAAGCTTAGAAATCATGGAAAATCATGGATAAGTAGGCTGAGGTCCTTAAATATATTTGCAAAAAACAAAAGAATACTACAGGTCGAAGTTAGACGAGCTTAAGTTACAGAAAAGTTTCAAAACACCAGTAAAACTATCTTTTAAGTGCATTTATTGCAAGCTTACAAGGTCCAAAATTTGAGACTATGTACATTGAATGAGGATTTTCCGTTTAAGAAAGTCGTTAATGATATGAAAATATATGAATAGGGATAACCTCGTCTGGATCGAAGCTATATGCATTTTTTAATGCAAAAATTCGTTTGAAAAAACATTTATTTAGATTTTTATCGGTCAGTTTGTATGACAGTTATTTACTATGGTCATCCGATCGGTACAATTTCTTCGAGAATGATATCATCGCCTTAGAAAATAGTCCATACCAAGTTTCGAGAAGACATCTTTTCAGCTAAAAAAAAAGTTTTCCATACAATCACTTTAATCCGATTGTTTAGTTTGTATGGTAGCTATATGATATAGTGATTTGATCTGTACAATTTCTTCACGGATAATATCATTGACTTAGACAATAATACATGCCAAGTTACGTGAACATATCTTCTCAGCTGAAAAAGTTTTTCATACAAGCATTTGAGACCGATCGTTCAGTTTGTATGGCAGCCATATGCTATAGTGATCCGATCGGATCAATTTCTTCGTGAATTGCGTCTCTTTTTCAGAAAATAATTTATGAAAAATTTTGTGAGGATATCTCTTCAAATGAACAAGCTTTCCATACAAGCGCTTGAGACCGATGGTTCAGTTTGTATGGCTGCTATAAGCTAAAGTTGTCCAATATCGATGATTTCGACAAACGAAAAGCTCTTCAGAAATAAAATGATGTGTGAAAAATTTCAGATTTATATCTCAAAGAATAAAGGACTATTCTTATATATTTATTCTAAGGACCGCCAAGAAGGAGTCTTAAGGGATCAGGTTGTTTCCTTAAGTCTCAAAAACCCAAAAAACAAAATTGATTTAATAAAATAATATGCTATAGGTAACTGATAAGACCTAACAAAAATAATATATTTATGTGAAAAGACATACTAATTTTTCTTTAGAAATATCATGAGTTATAGTCATGGGCTGGTGGTAGCTATAATTTTGAAAGAAGACGTCGAATAATGAATGAAACTTTTATTTATTATGAATATAATTTCTGAGAGCTTAGATGCTCGAAACAGCAACACTTTTTATTCGACAAAGCCACCTAAGCATCAAATATACCTTCAGGCTACTTTTCTTTATATATTTTACCCCTCAGTGCGTGAATCTTTTATAAAATGCCACGTCTCCACCGATGTTTCTTCGCTGAAAAAGGCTTTGCGGCACTTGCGCCTTGAAAATCTTTGTGTAAACAAACGGCATGCTTAAAGCCTTTGAGAAGTGCAAGCAAAGCAAAGTATATGACGACTGTCAGTCGCATAAAGCCGCCATGAATAAAAATAAAAGGAGAGCGCGCACTGCAAAGCGATTGCCGCCAGCGACTCTGTGTATTTACCATTTGACAGTTAAGATTGGCATCTGCGTACACAAAGAAAAGGGCAAGCAATGATAGAAGAATCACAGCAATTTAAATAAAATAAATGTAGCGTTGCCTGCTATTTGCCTACTCCGCACACACACACACGTACCGACCGAACACCCCGCAGTCCAATTGAGCCTCGCTTGCGCCTACGAGGGCTCTACGCGCTGCCTATTTGCTCTACCCAATCGCCACTTGCTTGCAGCCTGCTTCGCCCACAAATATGTAGTGTTTGTGTATTGGTGTTGGCGCGCAGTGCTACACTTTCGCAAAATGCCCGCTGCCATTTCAAAAGCAGACAGCGGCTGTAAAGAAATGCGCTGAGCGATCGCAATCAGTGTTGGCAATAAACGCCTGCCACCATTATGTTGTATGACAATTATATGAAAGGAAACTGTAATTTTAAAGCGCCGCTCACCAGCACAAAGCAAGGGCAAATTGCAAGCGGCGTACAAAGTCCAAACAAAACAAATCGTCTAACCTAATTCTTTTTGTGTTCGGTTTTTTGCCCTCGAAATGCTGCGCTCTTTTTGTTAAGTTGCCGCCAGTGGCAAGCCTACTTTTGTACTTCTGTTATTTGCGCTTTATGGCCACTGCTTTGCCTTGTTCCACTTGGTTTTTTGTTGTCGGCAGCGCTAAGTTATTGGATTACACAAATTTGTTGAACTGTTTTCTTCTTTATTTTCAATAATTGTAGCACTTGAAATTTTCAAGGATTTTTGTGTGAAAATGGAAAGTCAGCCTTTGGCAGCGGTTTTGCTTGGATTATCTAATCTAATTTCGACTTATTTTTGTATATTTGTACTAAAAAATAAATAAACAAATAGTTATGTGCCATTTTGGTCGATCACTTTTTGCCATTTTTCCGCTAGAGACTTTATTCGAACAGTGTAAAACTTTCATCAGTGTAAATCGAAATTTCGAATTTTCCAGAACGAAAGCGACCGTAAACTTCACAAATTTCTTTGGTGGCTTGCGTGGCATTCTTCCCTTTTGCTTACAAAAATTTCAAAATATAGCGAATTTCTTCATTATTTTCACTAAATTTTGAACAGCTGTATTTTTTTTTCAACTTTCCCGAATTTAATTTTTTTTGTTAAATGAAGCTTACCTACACCTTTCCTACACTATTTGGTATGACACAAGATTATTGCTAGCACTGGAGATATACGACTGCAACGACATCTTTTGACAAAATACGAAAAGACTTTTTAGACTACCAATAAGAAAGACGTACAACTTGCCAAATATATTATACTTATCAAAGAAATAATAATTTATCAATTAAAACCGATTTGGGAACAAGTGTGTCAATAGAAATTTTTCGCCGAACAAAAAACGCTCAAAATTGATAGTTCAATGTGAAAAGCAGCACAGTAGTGTCATGTTTTCGTGTCAGTAAGGCTTAATGTATAATCCTTAATGATCAGTTGTGGCAACAAAAAATTCCAAAAAAACATGTGCATAAGCAGCAATACGAGTATGAGCCAATTGCAAGCATTTAAATTAAATAAATAAAGCTAGGAAATGAAATATGAGCAAACGGAAAATTTTTGCGCATATAATATTTATGCATGTATATATGAGTATGTATATACATATATATAATAAATTTATGTGTTTATATGTGTTTAGTTGTGAATTTTAACGCTCTACAAGTGCAAATAATTTCCAAGCTGCATTTAAAGGCTTAGCGCGTGTCATAAAAATAAGCCAAGTAATCCCTTACATGCCAATTTATTGATTAAATAACAAATGGCATTAACACCACATGAATACAAGTATATGCGTATGCATGTATGTATGTATGTCATAATAAAATACTTCAAAATTGTTATTATTTTCGTGCAAATCGCTTAATGCCGACCACACACACACAAGTACAACACAGAACGACGCAAATAAATGCGAAAGTACATGTCAAGCGTAATAAGCGCTTATGAAACGGCTTAAAGCGCCTTAATGTATGCTATGCATAACGCATGCTGGGACTAAGAGACGTACGCCTGTATGGGATGCACATATACACAAATTTCTATGGCTGTATAAGTGTTTTTCCATAGCATCCCTACAATTGCTGCTGCTGCTGCATGCGAGTGTAGTACAGTTAATTTCCGCAGCAATTCGAGCGTAAAGTGGCCATGGACCAGCCCGCGTAGTATTATTAGATATGAATGGTATTTGTATATATGTATATATATGCATGTGTGTGCACATGTAGTTGGAAATTGATTGTTTCGGCTTAATCGCTCGCCAACTGCTAACAACAAAAACAACAACAGCAATGTAGCTAACTAATATTTGCTAGCGCACAAGCTTATAACTGGTTTGGTCAGTTGACCATTGGCGCGTGCCGAACGACACCAGGCAGTATAATCGTCACAACTGGCGTGCAACATTGGTTGTATGCTGAAAAAAGTTTTATATTGGAAAAAATATTAATAACGACAAATGTAAAAAATTTTATTATTGTTATAGTTGTAATGGATAACGTAAAAATTGAGCTGATTACATAAATAAAAGTGCTTGAAAAGCTGGATTTTCCGGTTATGCAATTCTATAAAGTTATTCATAAAAAATTGTGAAAAAAATTATGTATTCTTTCAATTCATGGTTCATAAAAAAATACTTTTTTTTAAATTTTTTTTTTGGTTTTCTACATTTCAATGCTTTATAAAAAAAATATTCTTTCAGATATGAATAATTTTTGTAAAAAAATATTTTTTTTTATATAATATTAAAAAAATTATATAAAAAAAATGTATGAAAAAAATTTTTATAAAATAAATTCTATATTATTCTATAGAAAAAAAATATTTATAAAAAAAATTATAAAATAAATTCTCCTAATGAAAAAACAATGAAATTTTTATGATAAAAAATGTTATGAATGTGTTCACTTTCTATGAGAAAAAAAATTTTACATTCCTCCGTTTGTATGCATACATTGAATTATTGTAAATTGATAGCTTTAACTCTTGTATAACGGCATTATATAAGCCTTTGTGCAATTGGCTGCATGCGTACTCACATATTCGCCGCCTTACTTTACTATGTACATTTACATATATACATATACAGATAAAAATACATATGTATATAAACACTTATATAACTGTGCATTTACGGTTATATGTGTCAGTGCTGCCAGCCAATCATTCATATTTTATAAGCGCGCCTTTTTATAGCTTGCCACAATTTTTTATTATTTTTCTTGTTTCTTTTTATTGCATTTTTATTGTGTGTGTTTTCAATGAAACTGGCAAATTTTTATTGTTCCCTTGTAAAGTGGCGAGATTTTCTTTTTATTTCACATACTTTAATGCAGCTTTTATTGGTTGCTATATAATATTTTCACGAATGGCACTCTAATTGAATATTAACAATATCAATCTTTCAAAGAAAATTTCGCTTTAAAAGTTGTTTGTGAGGTAGCAACAAGGATGATAAATACTTCAAGCATTCATTCATTCAGTCGCGTCTAAGTAACCGGAACGGACTCGGATTTTTATCCGACCAAGGCCTGCCAACTCGCCACTACTCGAAATTGCTTGGCCGAGTTTAAAATATTTTTTTTTCAAAAATTTTAGAATTTTTTTTATTAAGGCCAGGTTCCTCTAAACAATTTTGAAAAATTTGAAATTTTTTTTCATAAATTGCTTCTGCATGCTCGTAGAAATAGTATGGAATTAGCCCCGAAGTTCAGCAAGACCGAGAACCAGGTATAAAAGACGGCCGCTCGAACGGCTTTGGTAGTGGCAGCTACTGCGTGCCTTTGGCTTAAACTGATTTTTCGCATGCATTAAACCACGTTTTTTTCGCATGGATGACACTCTTATTTCAAAACTATTGCACTTATCGATATGAAACAAACGGCATTTTACTCTTTAGATGTCTGGCCTGAAGCAGAACCAGAAATATCCATTATTATTTAAAAAAGTTATAAACAATTAAAAGTGAAAAAAAAGGGTTAAAAAAATTCAAAAGTCCGGCATTTTGTTTTTTTTTTTATTGAAAATGTTTCATTCTGGTTCAGGAGCTACAGCTAATTCGATACAGAACATGAAACCGTTTAGTTTTTTGCTTTCAGATAATTCTTTTCCAAGAAGTGATGTCATCCATCTACGAATCGAATGAGTTTCAGCATCCATTTTCAGGACCGCCATTTTGAAAAAAAAAAATAAAAAAATTTTTTCAAGTAATTTAATATATGTACTTTCATATTTAAAAAAAAAATGATTACTCAACATGTTTCGTAATAAAAATAAAATTTATTGAAAAAAATTACGTTTTTTAGAGTAACCTGGCCTTAATAGTCTATGTTCGTAACAATAAAAAATTTTAATAAAATATTTAAATTTTTAAATGAGAAAAACAATTGTTTAAAGCAGCTGCTTTTTACCGAGGAAACCCATACAACGCCTTAAATCTGTTAAAATAGCATTGATTGCACACATAAAAGCTCTCAACAACATTTAGTTTTTTAGTTGCGAACAGTTTTCATTCTAATCTCGGAATCTGCACACTTACTCCAGGCTAAGCAGTATTTTTTTTTTTTGAATATCATATATTTATTATATTTTTATATTATATTTTTCCATTCTAGTGTGATATTTGGTATTTTTAGCATCACAAAATATATCTAAATTAAGCTTAAGCTATCTTAATTTGACGCCATGTGGCTATTTTTGTTAACATATAGGGCTGGATTCTATAAAACTTAATAATGACTCACCTCTATTTTTGGATTCTATATTGTACTAATTTTATCCGTTTTGTAGCGCTTGGTTTTTATATTTTCTTGTTGGCTTTTCTCTCTACATATTTCTGTACATTTTGTGCTTAAAACCGCTCTCCGAAAAAGTTTCATAAGCCTTTAAAGAGCTTAGTTGACAATAGCAATAATATTCATCTTCAATTTGATTTGAAGTAGTTTACCAGAGGTGTGTTATTAGATGAAACGAATAAGCGCCAGCAAATCTGAAATTTGAAACTTACAGAAAATCTCAGGATTCTACGGTTAAAGCTGATACTTTACACAAACTTTAAAAAAATATTTTTTCAATATGAAACTTCTACAAAAAATGTTGTGATATTATATATCTGTATAGAAGCATTTTTCATACAACTTCGCAAAGTTTAAAGGTGTTGCGTGTCTTGGTGGTAACTAAAGTATATTAGTTCAAAATGGTGGTGTGTGTCTTGGATGTAACGAGAACATATTAGCTCATTCCACAACCAGGCGATATAATTAAAGTAATTTCTATGCATTCTTACAAGGTACTATAATAGAAATATTAAAAGAAGCTTCTGTCAAACGCCCAATTTTATTAGAGTATAAGGCTGCATGATTCAACATATGTTGTTCTAGTCATATCCATTTAGTACCTCTTGCCTTAAGAAATAAATTTATATGTCCACAAAGGAATTGCTCATTCTAAAGACAGAGTCTTTGGTTTAAAGACTCATGATCTGTATGTCTTTCAACAAATGTTTCATAGTGTTATAGTATCTCAAAACGTGCGATATGCCTCCTTCACGGGACTATCCTTCTTAAAAAGACACATGATAATTGAGTCTATTTTTAGCTTTCCATATATTCTCTTATATAAGTCTGTTAAGTTTAAAATAGAAACAAAGCTTAAATTCGCTTGCACCACCAACTTCGCATGCAGATTTCTACACGAACAGGTAATTAACTGAAACTGGGTTAATGAATTTACTCTCGTGCTCCATGGACAGGCAAAAAAACCTAAAAGCAAATGCAGCTACCGATGCACTAGGCATTAGACTGCATAGCCCAGTTATTGATCTATGGAAATATGCATAAACATTAACACATGTGTGCACATATATATTGTATATATAAGTATATAGAGACACATAAAAGCACTTCCACTCAATTTGACTTGCGCTTCTGCGGCAGAGCGCTTAGAGGTGGCGCGGAACAAGCTGCAAGTGGAATCCAGTGCTTCGTATTGCAGAGTTATTTATATCTATAAGTGACGCGCTTAGTACTTATAAACATACATACATACATATATATATATATATATACCTACATACATCCAAGCATATAATTACCACTCAGCGCTTAAATCGCCAGCTCATTCTGTGCGGTATCACAGCATTCACATTTCCTATCAGCCTTTGCATCCATCGCGCATGACGCGCATTTTCTATTTCCATTTCTGCATTAAATATAATGTTGTTTGTTTGTGTATGTGTGTTTCAGCGCACAAATTGCAAAATTGTGTTAATTACTTTTGTGATTCTCTGCAATATTAATGCATTTCCCAACATGCGCTGCAGCTGTCCGCGTACGGTCAGGTTGTGGGGTCTCCTGTTAGCTTCTTCAAAATTTAATTAATTTCATTTGGGAAATTCAAAAACAAAAAATAAACGAAAAAAAATAAATGCAAAGTACTTAGCACTGATCATTCCCACATTGGTTTTGTATTCATTAAAATTGCAAAATAGCAATACCAGCGCGGGCCTCACTGTGAATTGTATTGGCTGTAAATCGAAGCGTTGTGGCAAGTGGCAGATTGTCACTATCATAGCGGTACTGATTATCGGCATTTGTACATAAATATATACGATTATTAACATATATGTCTATAAATAAACGATTAGTGCTCTGTGTATACCAGAAAAGTCTTAATCAAGCTGTTACCAAACATTTTACCAGTGGCTCTCAACATGTGAAGTCGTCGGGATGATTAGTTATTGGTTTCGGTATTAATGATAATTTCTGCACATACAATTATTTCACAACTTTTATAACTTCAAAATAATGAACTAGAGCCTAGAAAAGGCAAATTTCCTTTAAAGGTGATCTCTGTATCCGAAACATAATTCTTCCAATGTATTTTTTCTTCAATTTTAAAGTATAAAACACCTAAAAATCATGATGCGAAACGAACAGTTCAACATTTTCGGAAAAATTAACTGCTTTTGCATTCAGTACTTTATTCAGCTAGCTTTTTTAAAAGCTGAATAAGCGCTGAATACCAGGAGAACTGAAAATCCAGGTATGGAGTTATACTAGAGATAGTTTAGAGCTTCATTCAGGGATGGAGTTACACTATAGATAGTTTAGAGCTTCATTCATATCATTATACTACAGTAGAGGTTTATATGAGCAACTGAGATAATTTAAAACATTAATAGTTTTTTCCCGGTTATTGATATATTTTTCATTTCGAATAATAAGCTTCGTAAAAATCTTTTGTGTTCGTGCGTTGAAGGCTGCATCTGTATTCGACGCAAGGTTCTTCAAACGTTGTTTTCTTGAATTCGAAATTATACAAAAAAAAAACGTAAAAAATTTGTTACGAAACATGGAGTTAAACTTCTTAGCACTTTTTTATAGCATACGCTGCATTCAGCACTTTATTCAGCTAACAGTTTCATAAGCTGAATAAGCGCTGAATACCAAGTGAACTGGAAAGACTAGTAGTGAAACTACACTGGAGATGGTTTTGAGTCTTATTAAAATCATTATAATACAGTGGAGGCTCAAGGAGATAATTCAAATCAATAACAGTTTGTCCTGGTTATCGAGATGTGTTTATTTCCAAAGAATGAGTTTCGAAAAAATTGTGCAAAATTTTTGCACTGTAAAGATGATATCTGTATCTGGAATAAAATGCGTACCACTACTTCTTTTAGAGTTTTAAAGTTTTAAATCGAAATATCCCAAAATGATAATGCATTATAAATAATTCAACTTTTTTGAAGTTTCTTTAACAATTTTTGAATTCAGCACTTTATTGAGCTAGCATTTTCATAAGCTGAATAAGTGTTGAATATCAAGAAAAACGAAAAACTAGCATGGTTGTGCCGTAGAAGGGGTTTAAAGTTTTCTTTATGACAATTTATGATAGCAAAGGCTTATATCAGATACTACATGTAAGTCAATTCAAAGCACTAAAGGTGTTTTCTATGTTAACGATGTGCACAAAAATTAAATTTGTATCTTTGATATTAAAAGTGGTTACTTTTTCAAAGTTTTCTAATTTATTCCAATTTATGACCAAATTTTCCAACGTATCCTTTATTGCCGAAATTTTTTTTTAATTCTTCTTTTTTTGTGTAACTATATAGTGCAAATGCCCCTACTTATATGTAGATATATTTATATATGAATACTTTTCCAACCTGCAATTTTTATCTCTTAAATGGGTCAGTTGGGCGTGTGTTTGCATGCAATTCGACCAAGCTGATTGCCCATAAACGTCAATGACTAAAAATTACCGTTGTTTGTATAGCACTTTGCAGCTGTTGTACCACCATATCAAATCATTTTTTTCCAATTTGTATTGTTGTTGCAATATTTGTTATTTTTAAGTCTCTCCTCACGTTTGTTTGCCTTTTCGCTGGCGTTGTTTGTTTTCATTTTTGATTGCCTTAATGTGGGCTAATGATTTTTAATGACAACAGAAACCAGCCGCGGATTTGTAATTAAATACGAAAACAAACAATAAAATTGTCAAATAAATATTGGGCTGCCACACGATTTACAATTTTAATTGATTTATGCATTTTAAATGCGCTCATTATGTGACAGCTGATTGGGCAGATAATGAAATTTATGGTATTTTACAGCTGGAGTCAAACTCTTTAAGTATAGAAATAATTTTTTGGGCATATTTGCTATTGAAAATGTATTTATTATTTAAGTGCTTACGATTATTATAATGGATATAATAAATGTAATATTTATTTGTCTCTCTGTTATGCTTGTTTCTTGCAGGTGAGTTATGTGAAACGATGATTTTTAAGTCATGGCTGGTGTTAAATGGAAGATCCTATGTAAGTTGCACCTAAGTTTAACATTCAAGAACTTTCATGAAATAAAAATAATTATTCAGCTTCAGTTAAAGTTATTCAGCTCTATTCAGCGCATATATTTAGTTAAATATTTATCTAAAGTTATACAATAGCAACTAAAACTATAACTAAAACATTGTTTTAAGAAGAGATTGTAGTCAGCGACATGTAAATTATATTCAGCTTCAGCTAAGGTTATTCAGCTCTATTCAGCGTTTATGTTTAGTTAAAGTACCTAAAGTTATATAATTGTGATCAAAATTTTAATTATTACGCTGTTTTAGGAATTTAAATTGTATTCAGCGTAATACAACATGTATTTTATTCTATTCAGCGCATATATTTTGTTCAATATGCGCTTAAAGTTACGTTGATACAGACAAAATGAAAATTCTTACATCGGCATGCGAATTCAGCTATTTCTCAGCGTGAAGTAGGTTGTATTTACTACCATTCAGCGCAAATATTTAGTTTAGTATATGCTTAAAGTTACATAAACACAGCAAGAATTGCAATTCCTACACCGTTTTGCGAATTCAGCGTTTATTCAGCGCGTTGTAAATGATTATATATAATATATTTCACATAAGATGTTATTAAAAGAAAATTTTCTTAAAGCTTATACCAATTCAGCTCATATTAAGCAGTTTAAAAACGTTTGGCACTTAAAAGAGTACCAAATTAATTTTACAATTCCTTAAAATAGCCATTTCTCAAACCATAGCTTTTGTATCTGAAAGTCGAACCATTTTTTATTAAGTCATTTAAATGCTAAATTCTACAACCAGCAAAAATGAAATCTAATAATATGTGCACAAACTTTCCATGATAAATGCAAAATTGCTTATTCTATAAATTTCAAACGCTATTCTTGAGTTCCGTAAACATATAATTTTTTACAACCTCCCCAACCATCAATTGTATTCAATTTGCATAGCCAAAACGAAACTTCTCCGCTATTATTTCGCCGCACCGCAGCCGAACTTGCGTGACAAACGTTTAACTTTACCGTTAGTATATGGCCTGTGTGGGTAAGTTTGCACAAATTGTCTGTTTATCATATAAATTTCCGTTATTGAGGACACTGTCACTCCTTAAATTTATGATTCGCCTTCATTGGCTTGTGCTGACCCAGTGCAGGACCTCTGAGTGCGCCACATGCGTGGCCAGCATACGTTTTTTTGTAGAACATGAAGTGTATGTGTGTTTTATACCAAAAAAAAAAAAAAGCATAACAAATTGTTATTATTTATGTGTTGCTGGTGGTTGCCATGTGGAAATATTTTGCAGTTTCTTGTTGGGTGGCATATTTTAGGAATACTGAAAAGGCGACTTTATAACTCACTCAGCTTGCAATCAGTTATTTTTCAACCAGGTCATGCCGCAAAATATAATATTATATAGCGATATACCAGTAACAGCTGAGCATAATCAAATTCAGCAGGCTTTTCAATGCGCTGAATAAGAAATTCTACAATTCCGATATATTTTGCTTTAGAGCTCTTGTTTAGTTCAATGCGGAACGCCAACAAAAGTGTTTAACTCGGAGTGCTATGCAACAAAATAGTATAAGTAATGCGTCAATAACATTAAAAGTTATTCAGCGCTACTAGTTTTTGCGTATACAAGAGAGCTTTTTAGGCTACCTAACATCATTCAGCTCACATTCAGCTTTCTAATATTTTTGAAATAACTGATATTGCCAGGTAAAATTAAAAATTTTTTTCAAACCAGATTTTTATTATATTAGAATACATTTTTAAAAACACATATTAAGCAAGTATATGTATTCTCATTTTGAGTGCATTCAGCAATATTTTACATATATTCAGCGGAGGTTTTGTAGTTAATAACTATCTAGAAAAGAATTTTGCCTCATATTATTGAGAATACTTTGTACTCAGCGTTATTGAGCACATGTAAAGATCATTCAGCTCAGTTATTACTTCAAATATTTGTAAAATAACTTATGATTCTAAATTCAAATTTATTCTGAAATTAATGTTCTATATATTAGTGTACATTAAAAAAAAAAAAAAAATATTAAGAAGTTATTTGCATTTCTCATTTAGAATACATTCAGCAATATATTAATGTATTCAGCGGAGGTTTTTGTAGTTAATAACTACATAGGAGGTAGTTTTGAATTGTATTATTAAGAAACCTATGTATTCGGCGTTATTCAGCGCGTGTAAAAGCCAAATAAATTCAAAAGCTTTCGGTAGGCAGGCAATTTGGACTTATATTATTTACAATATTGTGTATTTAGCGCTATTCAGCGTATGCTAAAGCCAAGTAAATTGAAAAATTTACAGTGATATATTCAACATTTCGGTTACTTAATCAAATTGAGTTGCTGAATTACTCAACATCATTTTTGTGATATACTTGGCAACCCTGCCGTGAAAAGAATCTAATTTCCATAGAAAATACATAAATGTCCCATGCATTTCTTGTGAAAGCAGTTGTGGTGACTTATATAATCATGAGACATACATACGAGTACATACCATAAGTATGCCTGAATATGCGTCACGTTTTCACCGACTCTAAAGTTGACTGTGAATTGATAATCAATCAGCAGAGCTGTCAAGCCACTCATATACTAAATCATTGAATGCAAATGAGAAGTGAAATGCTTAAATTTTGAGTTGACAGCTGGGAAGGCAACACAAAGCAAAACGAAAAGGAATAACAGAGTGAATGTCAAGAAAATCAATCAATTGTCGGGCATGCGGTTGATTTGAATATACATCATACATCGGTTAATAATTGCATACGTAAATGTGGCTAGGTCTTTAATGTGTGTATACTTACTTAAATATATACAGACTCGTTCGATTTCGCTCACTTTCCATCGTTTGGGTCATCAAGTGTTCGGTCAATTGCAGTTCAATCTCATAAAATTTCATGCAATTTATGCTCATAAACTTTTTATTGATTACAATGCATATTGATCGAAAGTGATGAAAATGCTTAAAGCAAAACTTTCAAGTGGCTAGTAAGTAATACTTACTCATACATACTTTATATGTTCTCGTATATACGTATATGTATTTATATTTTCACATAAGTGGCTGTCGATGGCGCAGTTTGAAGGCTGCCAAATAAATTGGTTCCGGTCAAAAGTCAATGTGGTGCAGTCGATACATAGAAAAGTGTGTCAAACTCAAAATGGTTGACCGCTGTGAAAGTAACAATTTGAATATGGCAGCCATGAAATAAGTAGAGGCGGAAGTGCATATGAAATTGAATTTGCAATAAAGTTTGATGTGGAAATTGAAACTTTTTTGTTGAAACTATAAAAGCTATTAAGCGCCAGGAAATGCAAATGCAAATGTATTCATGCAGCTTATACAGGATACGAAAGGATATGAGTATATTTGTGGAAGTATTGTGTGTCTTGGTCGATAATAATTTCAGTGCAAATAGAACTCGGTGCTATTGAATGAACTTCAGATTGTGGTGGAGAGTTTGTTTGCAAATGAAAGCATAATTTTGAGTACGTTTGTTGAATTCAGCACATTGAAGCGTAATTCAGCACAATTCAGCGCATTAAATTAGTATGTATTATTTCTTAATCTGCTGTTTATGGGCAATTTCAATGGGAGTAATTATATTTAGTTGTATTCAGCGCAGTTGGCAATTGCTGAACTAAAGTTTTAATTATCTTTGCTAGAGAATTTATAACCTACTACTGCAAAACATTATTACAATTATGTATGAGCATTAACTCTACCTGACCAAGCTTTTTTGCATTTTTTTTATTTATTTCTTTGCATCTTTATTGCAATTCAGCTCAATTCAGCATAGTTATGTTTGTTTAATAATACATTTGTAAATATGGAGCAAACAATTTTCAAACACATTTACCTTTGTGCTAAATACTAATTCAGCGCCCGTTTATGCATGAAATTATGACGTCGTAATCCTTGATTTGCTACCCTATTTGTTATTCAGCGCAAAAAGAGCTTATTTTTTATGCTAAATACTAATTCAGCGCTCAATCAGTGATGAAACTAGGACCCAGTAATTCGTGATTTAGCACACGGCTTTCATTTTAATACATTACAGCTCTATTAAACTGCCGAAAATACACAATTTTTTGGTGATTTGTGTTAAATACTAATTCTGCGTTTATTCATAAATGAAATTATGACGTGATAACCCTTTATGTGTCACAAAGTTTGCATTCTATATTAATTTAGCGCTGTTAACCCTCCAAAAATACACTATTTTAAGGTTTTTTGTAATAATTTGCACTGAATACCAATTCAGCGCTCATGTAAGGATGAAATAATTAATGTAAATAATAATAACCCTTTATTTGCCACAAAGAATGCATTTCAACCTTAAAAAAGTACTCTATTTTATGCTAAGTTGTGATAAACACTAATTCAGCGCACATTTAAGGATAAAGCAATGTGAAGGTTGCATTTCAACTTAATTCAGCGCTTTTAAACTTCCATAAATCCATTAGTTTATGCTTTTTTGCAATAATTTGTGTGAAAAACGAATTCAGTGCTCATTCAGGAATGAGTCTTAGGCTTTATGACTACGGATTTTTCACACCATTTTTAATTCAGCTCAATTTATCGCTTATTTTTGGGTGAAAATTGAACTTAATAACCCATTATTTCTCACATTATTTGCAATTCAGCTCAATTCAGCGCTCTTAAACTCCCAAAGATAAACAATTGAATGCTTTTGTTGCAATAATTTGATTAATTCTGACAATTATGGTAAACAAATTGTCAACATTCTTACAAAAATATTAAATTTTAATTAACCGAAAACATGTTTTGTCATGTAATTGGAAATAAAAACAATTGCGTAATTACTCGAACAACCACAATATGAACACTAAATGTAATGGAAACAAATGAATGTCAAAAATACAATGAAATCGCACGTTTATAAATTCGAGGACAGTTAAGTCAAATGTCAATTGTTTACAAAATTGCGAAATAATACCACAGGCGGAACGCATACATTAATTAATGCAAAATCCGCCGAGGGCGGTCGAGCAAAGGGAGCAATGGTTGGACAAATGGAAACAAAGGTGGCGGGAGAGAACAGAAAATCGAATTCAAGCAGTGATGGGAAAAGTCCGGCCAAATTTTTTTTCGTGTTTATGCTGTCCATCGTATTCACCAAAAGTGCTTATTGAACAACCACCGAACAACTCCGCCGACCCATTTGCTACTTCAGCTGCAATAATGAGCCGCATGTTGGCATTGCATTTTCATTACAACCATTAAATAATTTATGCGCAAATATTTTCATTAAGCACACACGCTGCGTCTAAACAAAATGCAACAGCAGACAACGGTGACAAAAATAACAGCAACAATGATGCTGCGCTTACAATGCAAGTGCGTGAAAGTTTGTGAAACAAGGGTTTTGAACGCGCAGCAGCGTTTGCGGCGGAAGCGAAAATGCATTGGATGCCAGTGAGCGCTGACAGGGGTCGTAAAGGACATGTGGTCTGCTTGGAACTTGCCTGCTTGGTACTTGCAATATGTTTGGGGAAAAGCTTCAACATGAACACCTGCTGTTGGCTACATGCAATGCCAAAAAATGACATTTTAATATCAATGCTAGTGCGTGTTTAAAAGTACAGTCTTGGGCGTATTATTAAGTTCATAAAGGAAAAAAATACTTTTTTTTGTAAAATTTTTGTTTATTTTTATGTTTAAAAAATATGAATATTATGATATTATTTCAAAGCTTTCGAACAGTTAAATATTTATAAAAAAAAAAAAATTCAAAAAAGTTGCCACACATTTTTCATTCTTTTGAATAATCAAAAAAAGTAATGAAACCATTAATAATGAAAAAGGAGAGTTCAGACAAGCTTTGTTAGCAAATTTGTTATTTCATGGAGTTGCCACATGAATTAGAAATTTAAATTTTGTCAAAACCGCAAAAATTTATGAAAAGAGCTAAAAGACAAGAAAAACTATTTAAGCAAGTTTGAAAGCCAATTTATTATTTGGTAGAGTTGCCACTTGGTTTTAAAATATTAATAAAAATTATTTAATAAAGTTTTAAAACCAATCAATTTTTTAGTAGGGTTGCCACATAGGTTTAAAGTTTTTTTTATTTTTTAATTCCGAAGGTTTGTTAAAAGCGGTAAAAGACAATAAAGGTTATTTAAGCAAGTTTTACAACCAACGTTTAGTTTAATAGCGTTGCCAGACGGGTTTAAACTATTTTTAAAACTCCGAATGATGATTAAAAGCGCTAAATGCGTGAAACGGGGTTTAAGCAACTTCAATTGTAAATTTGCAATTAATGGTGTTGCCAGATGACTTCGATTTTTAAAAATTTTTGTAAAATATGCAATTTGCTGTAAGCTTATATAACGCATTTATGTCTGGGTAAAAATACTTGAAAAATAATAGGAGAGTGGGATCTAAATAATTTTAGAAAAAGGGTTGCCACTTTTATTTGAAAATGGAATATATGCATATTGTAAAAGTACAAAAAAAAAAACAGGCAGAATATTACCGAATATAAGAAAAACAAACGACTTTATGGTATTGCCACCTGATTTAATTTGCATAAATTTAAAAATTTAAAATGGAAAATCGTCATAGCAAGTCATATTTTGATTGATTTGAATTGAGACTTATCTTGTTTTAATTTTGTAAGCGTTTAAAGCCGCTTAGAGGAAGTTGTTTATTATGCTTTTATTTTATTTCACATTCCAGATTTCTATAAAACCAACACTATGTTGCTAAATCTTTTTTACGGCCAAAAACTTCATCTATCTGTTTTGTAAAAATCGTAGCAGTTTCCAGCAATCACTGAAAAATGCCACTGCAGCACATTCCAGCACAACTTCATATTTGCACTGTACTTGCAGCATCCAACAACAAACCTAAACACGAGAAAAACTTTCTAGCTGTCATTTCTTTATACAGTTGTGCTGCAACCACATATGTGTGTATGTAAAATAGTGAATAAATAACTGCATACGTTGGCACTGCAAGCAAAGAAATACTGAAATTACGTATACGCCCTGCAGTACCACCTTGTGGTGGACAGCAGCAGCTTTTGCAACAATCAGCATTGTTTGATTTCTCATTACTCACATGAAAACTTATTATTTAACAAAACAAATGTGCTTGTGTATGCATGTGTATGTGCGTGTAAAGGCAAGTAGAAAGTAGAGATTTTTAGAAGAGACTTAGAACGGTATGTTGCTGCAGCTGTAGTAGACTTTGTAGCAATTGTGGTTGTAGGAGTATTTGTAAACGGAAGCTACAATGATAGTGCTTATATATGTATGTAGCAATATAGTGATTATATGTAACAATATCGACTCGGTTGTTGTATATATGTGTACTATATTTGTAACTCTCGTTATTATATCTAAACATTGTATTCCGTCTCGTGTAGGAACACTTCTTTTGCTGTTCCTGAGTGTATAAGTGTATACATATTTTTGTATATGAGTTTTAATGCTATTTGGAGTAAAAAAAAAAAATACAAAAATGCTTTATAGTCTGTTGAATTTGTTTCAACTGTCAGGTGTGCATGGTTTTGCAGAGTTTAATTTAGGTTTTGAAGATTTTTTGAGTTTTGAGAAATTGTCTCAGGCATTTCTGATTAATATGTGAGTGTTTGAGTAGTATTTAGGAAGCCATTCGTTAGGCTCAGCTTTTGCTTCAATTTCTCTCAGTTTCAGCAGCTGAATTTACTGAGATAAAATTAGACGTACATTTAGTGAAATTCTTAATCTTACCTAAAAAATATTATTTATAAATACCGATAATATATCTAACTATTTGTCTTTCATTTTTACGATACAAATTTCAATTTCAAATAAAGTCGCCAATTTTTATCCAAAAATTATTAAAATACCAGCTTTTAACAATTTTCTAGCAATTATTCTAGTAGTAAGCACATTACACTATTGAAAGTTCAAAGTCGTGGAGCATTGATAACAGTACATTAAGGGAGAACTCCAGCTGTCATAAAATGTATGCTGTAGCTGATTTTTAAGCAGATAATAGTATTTTCATACAAAATAAGAAGTTTATGGAGACAAATGAGGTAATTTTTTATTAGTGACCCAACTGTTTAGAGAGAAAAATAGTAAAAAAATAATAAACAAAAAATGAACTGAAAAATTCTCGGTCAATAATGCACAGTTGCTAGAACAAAAATGAAAAAAAATTAACTTTGCTTGCACTGCAGCTGTAATACCCTCCACAAATACAAAGATTACTCAGTTTAATCGGTACATTTGTGTGGCAGCTGTATGCTAGGGTGATCCGATTTGAACAATTTTTTCGGAGATTACTTCAATGTACTAGAAAATAACCTGTGCCAAATTTAATGAAAATATATTTTTAAATAAAAAAGTTTTTCATACAAGCAATGGATTCTGATTATTTACTTTGTAAGGCAGCTATATGCTATAGTAATCCGATATGAACAATTTCTTGCGATATTACACCCTTGCTTCAGAAAATAAGTCATGTTGAATTTCGTCGAAATATCTCGTTACATAAAAAAGTTCTCCATATAAGCACTTGATTGTAATCGTTCAGTTTATATGGCTGCTATATGGTATAGTGATCCGATCTAAACAATTATCTCGGAGATTGCTTCGCTGTCTAAGATAATAACTCAAGTCAAATTTCGTGAAGATATCTTATCAAATGAAAAAGTTTTCCATACAAGCACTTGATTCCGATCGTTCAGTTTGTATGACAGCTATAAGTTATAGTGGTGCGATATCCGCCGTTTCGATAAATGAGAAGCTTCTTAGTGAGAAAATGACCGCTGGTGAATTTTAGAACGATATCTCAAAAACTGAGGAACAAGTACACATATATACCGATGGGCCGATAGACTGATACTTGCATGACTTAATCGACAGCTACAAACGCTGATCATTTATTTTATTTATAAGTATTTAATATGATCGCCTGATCGCTTTCTTGGTCTTACAAACTTCATGGCTTAATACACCCTACTCAGCGCATAAATAGTTAGATTGGCAAGAGGAGGTTTTTTACTACGTCACTTTAAAATTTTCGATTGAACCAAATGAAGTAAAGCATTCACAAATATAATATAAGAAAATTAATTAATTTGTAAAAAAAAAAGGTTTTTATTTTATTGTACATTTAGTGGCAAATATAGCCGATTTCACCGCCTCAACTTTAAATTATAACACATCGAGTTGAAGCTCAGTTAATTCTGCCCTTTGCACTTCAACTAACTTAAATAACAACTGCTGCACATTATATTTTATATTCACCTACCGACTTCAACTAGCTAGCGCAAATAAAAATCGATATACAAACGCAGGCAAACAAGACTTACACCCACACGTGCTTTAACAAACACAAAAACACAAACAGAAGTGCCCCAGCGAAATCCTCAAAGCTCCTACAATTCGTTTGTGCTGCGGCAAAGCGCGTAAACAAATGTAAACAAACAGCAAAAGCAAAGAGCAAGAATGAAGCCAAGTTAAACAGATCCATATACGAACACAAGTATACATATACACACACAGGCATACATATATATGCTTGTATGTAGAGTAGCAGCAGGCACAGGGAGAAATAAATACGAAAGGCAAATAGCGCAGCTGCTGGGGCGAATCAAAGGCAGCATGAAGTAGCAAGCCGGAAAAGCGGCAAACACGCATTGCCACAGACACGAAAACAAGGCAAAGATGAACACATGATACACAAACATATATGTACATACTAACACATATGTATATAAGACCATATTTCTGGTGTGTGTGCTCCAGAAAAATTGTGAGTGGCAATCACTGGCTGAAATCACAGCATTGCAACGCGTTTGTATGTATATAACGGGTGATTTTTTTGAGGTTAGGATTTTCATGCAGTAGTATTTGACAGATCACGTGGGATGTCAGACATGGTGTCAAAGAGAAAGATGCTCAGTATGCTTTGACATTTCATCATGAATAGACTTACTAACGAGCAACGCTTGCAAATCATTGAATTTTATTACCAAAATCAGTGTTCGGTTCGAAATGTGTTTCGCGTCCGTGTCCGATGAGCGATGAGGCTCATTTCTGGTTGAATGGCTACGTAAATAAGCAAAATTGCCGCATTTGGGGTGAAGAGCAACCAGAAGCCGTTCAAGAACTGCCCATGCATCCTGAAAAATGCACTGTTTGGTGTGGTTTGTACGCTGGTGGAATCATTGGACCGTATTTTTTCAAAGATGCTGTTGGACGCAACGTTACGGTGAATGGCGATCGCTATCGTTCGATGCTAACAAACTTTTTGTTGCCAAAAATGGAAGAACTGAACTTGGTTGACATGTGGTTTCAACAAGATGGCGCTACATGCCACACAGCTCGCGATTCTATGGCCATTTTGAGGGAAAACTTCGGACAACAATTCATCTCAAGAAATGGACCCGTAAGTTGGCCACCAAGATCATGCGATTTAACGCCTTTAGACTATTTTTTGTGGGGCTACGTCAAGTCTAAAGTCTACAGAAATAAGCCAGCAACTATTCCAGCTTTGGAAGACAACATTTCCGAAGAAATTCGGGCTATTCCGGCCGAAATGCTCGAAAAAGTTGCCCAAAATTGGACTTTCCGAATGGACCACCTAAGACGCAGCCGCGGTCAACATTTAAATGAAATTATCTTCAAAAAGTAAATGTCATGAACCAATCTAACGTTTCAAATAAAGAACCGATGAGATTTTGCAAATTTTATGCGTTTTTTTTTTTTTAAAAGTTATCAAGCTCTTAAAAAATCACCCTTTATGTATGTGTTGCAGCATGCTTTTCCCACAGCAGGCAACAAGAACTTTGCTTCTGTAAATATCCGGCTCGCGGGCATCAAATGTAAGCAAAAAAGTTGCGCTGGCTGATAATTTTACTAATTTGATAACGGGTATATAGCCGGTATGCAAGCGGAGTTACTACCGGTGTCTGTAAGAAATTTCTGATTTTCATAGCGCAAAGCGCGAAATAGTGCACACCGGCAAGGTATTTCAAGGAAAATCCATACTTTATTACATAATAGCTGCTCAGCGCGTTCGCCTTTGAGTTGGTTCAGACTAGCGCTGACTTTGTGTGGATTTGGGGAGCAGCAGTTGCTTTGATTTTGGTGCCTTGAAAGGAAAGTTGCTTATCGCTGGTATGTTTTATGGATTGAAGAGGTGCATAAAGTTTGACAAACACTGTATTAGTTTGAGCTTATATTAAGCAGGTGCGATGGTGCTAGTGATAGAAAATTGGTAGAAAAATAATTGCTTGAAGCCGAAGCAGCAAAATTCGCAATTTCATATGACTTTACTTTTTTAGTAAACAAAATACCAACAAATATGCTTAACTTTTGCCTTTGCTGACCTGCTGTCTTGTCTAAAAAATTTTGTTTTGTTGCGTATTAGTTAAGTAATGCCATTCTACTATTCACTTAAGTCTATTACACGCTTCTTTTAGTCTTCTTCAGCATTTTTCTTAAAAAAAAAGAACAAAAACGAAACAACAAAAAAGAAAACAACCTTCCACATGCATTTACTCGTTAAAAAACCATGCATTATTCGTTACCTTCCCATCAATCACACACATGTGCACAAATTCTCTTTGAAAATTGATTACCGCCAGTCCATTTAGAATTACCTTTCGTAAAAAAGTTTTATCCCTGCCTATCATAGCACTTTTCAAGGCCCGTCCATGCAAGTTGTTGACAAATAACAAGGTTAATAAGGCACAACTCGCATGCGGAGGCATGAGTAATGGTTGCTTGATTATCTTATCTAGTGTGCCATTGTGCCATGTACTTGTTGTAGCATACTTTTAAGGGCACCTAGCTCATGTTCACCTTGAATTGAGTAGCTGCCAATGAGGTGACACAAGTTTTTGCTGAATACACGACCGAATTACACTTGACCTCGTTGCTTGGCAGCAAAATAATGATTGAAAAGTTTGCTTTGATGCAAAAAAAAAAAAAAAAATGTGGAAAAATGTCACAAACACAAGTGACTAGGCGTAATTAGAGAAATTGAGTGGCTGACGAGGGAGTGTGGAGGGACAGGCATTAAAATGTTGAGTGAAAGTTAAAGGCAGGTGAAAAATTAATGAAGTTGGTATGGGGAAAAAGAATTTCAGAAAATAAACGAAACTAAAAAAAAAAAAAAATATTAATAACAAATCACGATTCATTATTTATTTTTATTTTATTATGTTTCTTAATATTGCAGTGAAATATTGATATTTTGAATATTAACAAACTTTGGAGAAATATGTTATTGACTTTAAAATTTTGATTTCGAATTGTCAAAACAGTATTTACTAAATTACATAATTTTTATGTATTTTTCCAAATATAATGTTGTTGAAAAATAAAAAACATATGGCAACGCTTATGTATTGCTTGCACATAGAATTAAGCGCTTACACATGGTTTTTCAGTCCAACATAGGTTATGGGCCCAGAGCCACGTGGATTTTAGACAAAAAGAATTCGCAAAGACACGTGCAGTTAAAGAATTGCTAAGAGACAAATGAGAGATCGGGGAACTAATCTAATATTTGATTTAAAACGACATATATAATTGCGATATAACTATAGTTAGTGAAAGTGAAAGACTTATTTTGTAAAGACAAAATTCAACATCAAGTAAAAATGAGTTCAGCGGCTCTGATGCAAATAGATAAGCTGGATGCCATAACTACGACAGTTGGTGTACCCAAATGAAGAGCATCCTTATACACACGGAATTGTGGAAAATCGTCAGCGGAAAGTTCGTGCGAAATATAGCTGTTGCAGATAAGTGGGATGAGCTTGACGAGAAGGCTCTAGCTACCATTACACTTGGCGTAAAGACGTCGCAGCTTATGCATATAAGGAAATGCAAATCGTCGTTGGAGGCATGGAAAGCACTGGAGACTTTGTACAAAGCTACTGGTCCCGTACGTAAGGTGTCATTATATAGAAAGCTGATCAACATGAAAATGGAGGAAAATGATGATATTTTGAAGTACCTGAATGATTTTAGCAACGTAGCAGACAAGCTCGCTGATGAGGTGTTGGTAATTATGTTATTGTCAAATTTGCCTAAAAGTTTTGATAATTTCGTAGTAGCTATGGAAACTAGAGACAATTTACCATCATTCAGTTTTGTGAACTCTAAAATCATAGAAGAAGGTGAACGTAAGCGAGGCGAATCAGGCGAGCCAAGCGGTATCCATGTATATGCACAGGTGAATGCAAGCAGAAACAACAACAACAGCAAAGGCAACAGAGAGTTGAAATGTTATGCATGTGGGCGACCAGGGCATTTTGCATCAAAGTGCAAAGCAAAGAAGAAACACGGTGATAGAGAACAGAAATCATATACCATGTTAGCAGCAACAAATATATCGTTCTTCAATTCCTCTGAGTGGTGCGTGGACAGTGGAGCTACAGCTCACATGTGCAGCGATCGTAAGATGTTTACGAAATTCCAGGAGCGCAGAGAGAGAGTTACACTCGCTGGAAGTAATTATATGTATGCTGAAGGAATAGGCGAAGTGTTGTTAACGACAAATGAAGGTGATGTATTACTGACCGATGCTTTATATGTACCTGAGCTAGGTGGAAATTTTATATCAGTTAGCAAAATCATACAGCGAGGTTTTGTTGTAAAGTTTGCGCATGAACATGCTATCGTATGCGATAATATCGGAAGAATTATATTAAAAGCGAAACAAAGTGGTGGTTTATTTGTTACTAGTAAAGCGAACAATAAATGCTTTTATATAAATGGAGATAATTGTGAGAAGTGGCATGCAAGATACGGTCACTTGAATTATGGAAGTTTACAAGAACTTGCTTCCAAAAAATGGTTCATGGTTTGGAAGATGTTAGATTTCCAAAATTTATGAATTGCACAACATGTATGAAGTGTAAAATCTACACACTGCCGTTCCCACAGAAAGTTAGTGAGCGGGCAAAAGGTTTACTTGATGTGATTCACACAGACGTTTGTGGTCCATTTAGAACAACTTCACTAGGCGGTGCGAAATACTATATAAGTTTTATTGATGATAAATCTCGCCGTGTATTTATATACTTTATTAAAAGCAAAGACGAAGCTTTCGATAAATTTGTAACATTTAAGAACCTAGTTGAAAGACAGACAGAAAGAAAAATTAAATGCATGAGAAGTGACAACGGGCTTGAGTTTGTCAATAAGAGGTTTGATAATTTGTTTAAAGAGTGTGGTATAAAGAGACAACTCACTGTTCCGTACTCCCCGCAACAAAACGGAGTAGCGGAGCGCATGAATAGAACGATCGTGGAGATGGCGAGAACAATGATGGCATATGCGAATATTTCTGAAATGCTGTGGGCAGAGGCGATTGCTACAGCTGTGTATATAAGAAATAGATCGCCAACAAAAGCATTAACTGGTATGACTCCCTATGAAGTGTGGACAGGCCGTAAGCCGTCGATTAAACACTTACGCGTATTCGGATCGACAGCGGTGTGTTTAGATAAAACTCAGAGCAATAAATTACAAGCAAAAGGTAAAGAGCTTAAGATGGTTGGTTACTCACTTACCTCAAAGGCATATCGACTTTACGACCCGGATTGCCGAAGGGTTATTGAGGCACGAGATGTTATGTTTTCTGAGATAGTTAAAGGCGAAGAGAATTCTGTTAGAGATTTAGTAAACTATACTCAAAAAAGTTTCATATTTGACCAGTCATTAGATGAACGTGATGCTAAAGAAGACGTTGTAAGCAATCAAAAACGTAATCGTGAAGACGATGATACTGACGATGATTATGTTGGTAATGAAGCCGAGTTTGAGGAGGAGGAGCAGGTGCGTATCGGTCGTGGCAGACCAAGGTTTGTACGAACTGGTATGCGAGGTAGGCCGAAGAAAGCTCGACATTTATTAAACGTAATTGAAAGCTCAACAAATATTGACATTCCTCAAACGGTTGCAGAAGCATTAAATTGTAGATACGCTAAAGAGTGGGAAAATGCAATCAGAGAAGAGCATGCAGCTTTAATTAAAAATAAAACCTGGAGCCTTGAGAATTTGCCAGAAGGGCAACACGCGATCGGATGTAGATGGGTGTTTAGTGTAAAACGCCAAGTTGATGGGGCTATAGAACGGTTTAAATGCAGATTAGTTGCTAAAGGTTGTAATCAGCAATTAGGCGTAAATTATAAAGAAACATTTTCACCTGTAATTCGCTACTCGTCGATTCGTATGGTTTTAGCGTTAGCAGTTGAATGGAAACTATATGTGCACCAAATGGATGTGTGTATTGCTTACCTTAATAGCGATCTACACGACATAGTGTACATGAAACAGCCGGAAGGGTTCATCGACGAGCGACACCCAAATAAAGTATTACGGTTAAATAAAGCGATTTACGGATTGAAGCAGTCAGGCAAAGAGTGGAACGAAAAGTTAGACAATGTGCTGAAATCGATTGGCTATGTTCCATGCGTAAATGAACCATGTTTGTATAAGAGAAATGTAGAAGGTAATATTTCTCTTATTGCTGTATACGTCGATGATATGATTATTGCATGTAAAACGAAAAAAGAGATAGAGAAAGTTAAAGCTCAGATATCGAATATTTTTGACTGCGTTGACAAAGGACAGCTACGGTATTTTTTGGGCATTAAAGTTGAACGTAATGGAGAACTTGGTGCGATACATATTAGCCAATCTCAGTACATAAAAGATATTTTGCAGAGGCATAGTATGACACAATGTAGAACAGCCGCAACACCATTGGATGCAGGCTTTACAATAGGTTGTAAAAATACCACATGCAAAAGAGTCGAAATCAGCGAATATCAGTCTTTAATTGGTGAATTAATGTATTTGTCTGTTTGTACTCGTCCAGATATAATGCATTCGGTGTGTAAGTTGGCGCAGCGCAATGCAGACCCTCATACGGAACATGTAGCTGGTGTAAAACATATTTTAAGATATTTGGCATCCACAGCTGATTTGAAGTTACGTTATAGCGCTTGTGGAAAACCCGTGCAAGGGTTCGTGGATGCAGATTGGGGTAATGATATGATGGATCGAAAATCCTTTTCAGGATATGCGTTCGTTCTCAGTGGCAGTGCAATCACATGGCAGTCGAAAAAACAACAAACTGTGGCCTTGAGCAGCACTGAGGCCGAATATGTTGCTCTTGCGGAGGGAGTTAAAGAAGCGTTGTTCCTACGTAATCTATTAAACGAGATTGGGTGTGAGCAGCAAGAACCAACAATTATCTATGGTGATAACTTAAGTGCGCAGCATTTGTCTAAAAATCAAATGTTTCATGGTAGAAGTAAGCATATCGATATCAAGCACCACTTTATTAGGGATGTAATAAAAGATGGCAAAATTGAAATCAGATATATTCCAACTAATGAAATGGTTGCTGATATTTTGACAAAAAATTTAAGTAAAGAAAAACATACGAAGTTCACAGAGTGTTTAGGCTTAGAATAAAAGTAAGCAAAACATTTGCGTTGAGGAGGAGTGTTGAAAAATAAAAAACATATGGCAACGCTTATGTATTGCTTGCACATAGAATTAAGCGCTTACACATGGTTTTTCAGTCCAACAAATGTGGTATATGATCAGTTAAACAAAAAAAAAAAACACAAAATAATAAATATTATTTCTTAAAAAAATTAAAAAAAAAAAAATAAATAAAAATTAAAAAAAAATTCCCTTAAAAACAAAAATTTGCGGCAAAAAAATTAAAAAAAAAAATATTATTAAATTCTATTATTATTTATTATGGTGTTAAAAACACAAAAATTTTCAAAAAAAAAATTAATTTAAAAAAAATATTTAAAAAAATATTGAAAATGACAAATTCTTGACTAAATTTTTTATACATTTTTTTATCTAATTTTTTTTTAATCATATATATACAACAAAAAAAACTTTAATTAAAAAAATTTCTAATGAAAAATTCTTGAGTAAATTTTTTATATACTTTTTATCTATTTATTTTTTTTTTTATTTTACAAATACAACAAAAACAGATACGCTTTTCCTTAATTTTAATTAAAAAAAATTTCAAAACTGTTTAATTTTTTGTTCTATATATTTCTTTTTACTTCGAAAAATTGCAACTGAAAATTTGAAAAGCTACATTTTTGACCAAAATGTGTATAAGTTTTTTTAAACTATTTTAGTAAACATAATCAAGTCTTTTGCTAAAATTAAAAAATTATAAAAAATTTAAAAATGTAAAAAAATTAAAAAAAAAATTAAAAATTATTTATTAAAATAAAAATGTTAAATTTTTTTAAGAAAATTTAAAAAAAAAATCAATATTTTCAAAAATATTCAACTGTAACTGAAAATTTGAAAAATAAAATTTTTGAATAAATTTTGAATAATTTTTTTTTTGAAACTAATTGTTTTTAAATGTACAAATACTAGAAAACTTAACAAATTTTTTAGTAAAATTACATAAATATAAAAAATCAAAAAATGTTCAAATTGAAAAATATTAATTTCAAAAATATTCAACTCAGTGTTGTTGTTTTGCAATTTTGAGGCTGTAGCCATTTTATTACATTTACTATTTCTTCATATTTGCTAAAAAAAAAAATTTTTTAATTTAATTCAATTAAAAAATTTATTTATTTAAGCCAAACTTAATTTTTTTTAAGTTTTTTCTAGTATCGATTTCCTACCATTCGAACCAGTGCCTTCATACAAGTATGTTTAGAAATATACAAACAGTTATGCAGGCATGTATCTCAGTCGCCTTTATTTGCTTGCTTCCGTGCTCCATTTTGGCTGCCGTCATGAAATATTTAAGCGCAACAAAAAGTTACTAAGTTTGGCCCTTCAACAGTCGTTGGCTGCTGCAGCCGTAATCGCTGCCTCCTTTTCAAGTTCCACTTCTACAGACGTGTACTTCTGTGTTTGCCTTATATACTTCATAGGATTTTAGTTCTTGTTGCTGCTGTGCGAATATGTGGCTGCCGGCAGCTGGCAAAGCTTGGCAGTTGGCAGTTGGCAGCACTGGTTGCGCTGGCATCACCGGAAATGTGACAGGAAACTGGTTGGCTGCAGCAGCAAAGGAGCGAAGGAGGTATATAACAGTGCATTAACCTCGCATAGTAGGCGGGAGTACAATAGAAATAACGGCGGAATAAGCAAAAGGTGTAATAAAATGAAAAAGTATTAAAAAAAAGATGGAAGCTATATAGAAAACTAAATGAAGAAGGCGTACAATTTCGATGGGTTGCTCGAAGGGTGTACACATGGCGGCAGCGGCAACTGAGTGGCTGGCAACTTTAGTGTAAATTTGTAGGATTTTAACTTGCATAGTTGTCGACATAAGTATGTGTGTGCGCGCCTATATTTGCGCTAGACAAAAGCGCCGGCTTCAAATCACTTACACACACAAACACTCAAACGCGCGCTCGCTATTTCTTCATCTTTCTCTCTTTCGCACTAAGTATGCCCCTGTTGTTGGTAATGCCGCCGGGCGCTAGGAAATTTTCAATAGCAAACAATGCATCGAGAATTGCATTTATTGCATTGTTGCGGCTGGCAATGTGTTTGTGTGCATGTAGTGGTGTGTTTAACGCAGAAAAAGTGCTGCACAGCGTAAATATATAAATCGGAGTGCATTGAAAGCGGCTAAACAACTACTTTGCTCGTATTTAGTACTTAAATACTACTATTTGTAAGTACCGGCGGCGTGGGCGCAGCGCAGTGGGTCGGGCAAGTACATTAAAGATTATAATGTGTGTGTGTGTGTGTGAAAAAGTGCGGCGCCGCGCTGTAAGAGTACTTTGAACTTGCTAATATTCGCAGTAATTTCACATTGTGCGGCGCTTAAAAGGAATTTAATTATGCCCGCAGGCGCTGTAGATTAAAACCAGATGGAAAGCTTGGCAAACCGGTGATTTTTATTTGTATGTGTTTGTGGTTTAGTGTGTTGAGTTAAAAATATATTTATGTGTAATGAAAATGTGCCAAGAGTGCAGCAAATATTTCTGAATGTTTGCAAAAGTAGCTCTAAGCCATATATACTTGTTATGTCTTTTATATAGTTAACTTTAAATGTCTTATAATTATATATCGTCACCTAAAATACAAAATAACGTATCATCAGAAAATTTTCAGCTGCTGCTGTCAGATATAACCAATACATAACCATAATATAACCAAAATATAACCAATATATAACCATTTTATAATCATTTTATAACCAAAACTAAACTTTTTTTTTAAATATGAGTGGTCCCTATTATATCGTTTTTCCTTCGCCTGTAAGCTTCTGAAAAGTCATGTTACGTCATTTTGCATTTTAGTTGACGATATACTTATATAGTAGTTATATGGAAACTTAAACTAAGGCTCTTCTTTAAGTTTTTAGACATTGATTGATTTTTTTGTGCAGTTGTTCATATTGAAAATTCATTTGAAAATTTCCGCTGATGAAAAATTACATAAAACGATACGGCTTTTCTTGAATTTCAAAGCTTTATTCGATCAGAATTTCGAAGATTGATAGTGATTCGAGTGATAATAAGATAGAAAGGATCACCGCTTCATTTCATATTCTCATAAGATTTCTTTCGCTACTGTTGGTAGTGACTTCTAGAATATTAATATTATGTCAGCTATGAGTTTTATAGACAAGTTACATTACCAAAGAAGTTTACATTAAAATCGATATCTCGATAAATTAGATAACTGAGGATACGATTCATGAAGATAATTTTCTCTAAGATACTGAGAATTTGCTGGCAGGTTAATGTTATTAACTACTCAATAAATCTGCAGAAAAAAGTTCCGACTGCTGTGCTAAGCGGTCTTTAGGGTATTTGAGGTGCCCTGATTATGAATCTCGGCTGGCTCTACGCCAGTAAAGAAAAAGAAGAATATGAATCTGAGTTCAAAAACTTTCTATCACGTACAGCTATTTTTGTCATTTTAGTAAATGCTGGTGGTTTGACCCTTACAACCTTTGACTACAACACTAGTAAGTAAATTTTTACTATCATTTTCGGTTTTGGCAAGCCAGTTACAAAATTACTGAAAACCAGTATAATCGCAGACTCATTTTGAAACATTTTTAATTCACTTCATTCCGTAGCTGAGCTGCAAGTCTCTTAAAAATGTGTCAAGTGGTGAGGAAGATATTTCAGCCATAAATAATTTCAAATCTAAAAATAAAATAAAAGTTATTACTACAGACTTTTATAAGTAATAATCGAAGCAACTAGTTAGAATTTAGCTTTTGACAAAATGACGGTATCACAAAAAAAGTTAGAATCTTGTCAAAAAAATCTATACTTCAGAATGGCTTAAGAAGAAAATTTTTTGTAAAATATATTATTATTTTGATCTTTATCTTACAAATACCATTTTAAGAACGTCGTGTGAAAATTTCAAGTATAAGGTCTATTTACCTGACTTAAACCATACATCGAAGACCGTCGTGTGTAAGTTTTAGGTCCATTGCTTCAACCATTTCGCAAAAATTTTTCACCTCTCTGAAAGTAACTACTATAGCGCTTCGAGAAAATCAAGTTTACAGTTTCAGAAGCCGATTTCACTAAGGATAAATAATCTTATAAATAAGGTCATATTTCGAAAAGCTACGGCCTCATCGCTGAACAAACTAAAGCTCAAAAAAGTCGGATATTCTTAGAACTATACAAGAGCCCACAGAGCGAAGTGATGTCGCTTGGGAGGTCGAGCGGAATACAGCACGAGCTGTATTTTGTATGCTTTCAATTTAAGATCTGAGCGTAAAATGAGCTTCAAAGTCGTTCCATACGTCAGTCTGGCCTTCGAGTACACGCTCAACTACGTCTGCTATATTATGGCTTCCACTTGGATCACCCGGTAGTTGGCTGTCCATGTAGGTGATGAATGATTTTTGGGCATCTGAATTTATAAAGCAGAAGAGTCTTTAAACAAAACAGAATCATAAGTGAAGCTAGAAGCTTGACAAGTTCGTATGAAAGCGCTCTACTCTTCTGATTACTATTGTGCTACCCTGGCTTTGCTCAAATGCTGTTATGTTTTCACCAAAAATTCAGTTGCTTCTGAATATCTACTGAGAGCCCAATCTCAAGAAAATGCATGCTAAAATAGACGAGAAGTTTTGATATTGATTTTGAATGGATGGAAAATTCAGGAATGTGCTTTTTTGTGATTAAAAGTACCGAAGGTGTGATTGAAGTGTTTCTTGGTACTCTTCTTTTATACTGGCGTAGGCACTGCTTGCGCGGTTATCGTCGATTTACTTAATATCAAATATGGCAATTTTTAACACATAGGCAAAGAGGCTATTCAACATACAATCACAATGTTGTTTACATTGACTAATAAATGCTTTTTACATCAGTTGGATTAAGAAAAAGTGTATGCCATCACATTCTTCACAACCTTCACTGCATACCTTAGTAATACACATAATAAAATATATTCATGCATTTAAATTGAATTAAACATTTTTATAGAGAAAAATATATTAAAAAATATTCTTCTGACGATCCCATACTGCATACTAGATACTCGCTCACCCAAAAAATTTCATGTGGTATGATAAAATGCATTAACTAAATATACACTTTTATGCCAAAAATAAAGACGCTTTATCAACAAGCAAACATGTAAGCGTGTATGCCCAAAAAAGCAGCGAAAACACAATAAAACTCACAAGAGCTAAAAGCGAAATAGCATAAAAATCGTCAAGTGCCACGAAAATAAATTCATGGTGTGCCATATTTCTAGCACTCGTGCACCAACTGTTTACATTTATAGCCAAAAGTGTACATCTAGTTATATGTATTTTTATGCGAAAGAGCGAAATAATACTCATGACATACTTACAACGACTTAACGGCACGCATGCATGCATACACTTGTTATGCTATGTACATGTATGTATGTGTGTATAAATATGGGCTTAAGTGTCACATGGCATATGTGGAAATTTACGCTGCCACTTGTCTTCGCGCACAAACACACACATATATATGCACTCAAGTGTGCGCATGTGTGTGTAAACAGCGCCTCAATACACGAGCATCTTGTCAGCAAAGACAAATAGTGTATGGCGGCCAAAGTGGAAATGAAAGACAAGTGTTGTGCGCGTTCAAGCGTGGAATGCAATAAAGAATATAGATGTACGTATGTGCATAGAACTTTGCGAGAGTAGGTATATTTTGTGTATGTATGTTGTTATGACAAATGATGGCGGTCAAGAGTGCGCCAAGAAAGGCCAGCTGGCGGAGTGCTGCTGTAAAACGAAATAAGAATAAAAAAAATTAAGCGCTTTGACAGATGTGCAGAGCAGGCGAACAGATGCCTGTTTGATGCTTGACGGCTAATGGGTTGTAGTGGAGATGGGAGAAGGTTTCTTGAGGGTTTTGTAGCGTTGTAAGTATCAATGTATATAGAAAAACTTATATGGGAAATGTGTCAATGGTGTGTAAAGTTTACATATACTTATATAGGAGAACAAGTGAAAATTAAAAGAAATATATATAAAAAATATATATACTGAACAGAGGAATAAAAAAAACATTATTCTCGCTGCAGCAAAGCTATAATATAACTCAGATGTATTTCTCATGCACCTTTTAGGGTAAAAAAAAACTATTTCTTGATTTTTACCAATCGGTTTTTATGACAGCTACGTGCTATAGTTGTCCGATCCAAACAAATTGTTTGGAAATTATAGCGCTGCCATGAATAAGTAGCCATGCCAAAACTTTGTAAAGATATTTCTTCAAATTAAAAAATTTTCCTTATAAGAACTAAATTTTGATCCATTAGTTTGTAAGGCAGCTATATGCTATAGTGATCCGATTTGATTAATTAGTTCGCAGATTATGCCGTTATTTTAAAAAATAATTTATGCCAAATTTCATGAATATATCTCCTCAAATAAACAAGTTTTCTATACAAGTACTACATTTCTTATAATGCTCCGACAATAGTGATTCCGACAAATGAGCAGCTTTTTGAGTTGAAAAAGATGCATACAAACTTTCACCTCATTATCTCTTCTGGGTGTTACAATATATACCCTTTTTCGGGTATGAATATAACTATTGCTGCTATGAAAATATGGCTGGTAGTTGAATTAAGCTTTCTTCATAGCACATAATAAAAAAAAAATCTATTGAGTCCAGTTTATTGATATTCCTAGACTAATAGTAAAATAAAAGGTACAGAAGATGTGAAACAGACATCTAAACTTAAGACCAAAGCAGACGACACTGCGTATGAGTAATATATATTTCAATGAAAATATAGCTAACTTCTTTAAACTATGTACATATCTATAATCACATATAAACAAAACAATTAAGCATTGTCTTCGCACAGAGCCGTCGGTGCAGACAAGCTGTCTCTTGCAGACGCCGTCTTGAACGGCCGCCGCCACTCAAATCCAACTAGCCCTTCTTCAAACATACAAACGCTGTCTAAACAATTGCCCATCACCACTGAGGCTGACACTTTTGCCCACTACACACTTCACTGCTTCTCTTACTTCGCCAGCTGCTCGTGTCGGCGCCTTAATCTGCAACAACTTGTAAGTATTGACACGATAAGTGGCGTTCGAGTTGTACAAATCCTTTTAGATTGATGAGCAGCCGAAGGACACATATAAGTATTGTATTGCTATGTTTGTGTGTCTATATTTTGTTTGCGTATGTGTGTTTCTGGGTTAATAGTGCCACATATGTATATACCATATGTTTGTTGTTATTTTTATTGTTGCTGCTTGCATGGTTATCTGGTCTGTCACATTTGTTTAGCCGACTTTTGTTGATAGTTTGCTGTTTTCATTGCCTGTTGGCCAAACATGACACTAATACTTTTTTGAGCTGATGAATGTTGCATCATAATGCGGCAAGTTTGACTGATGTTGTCTGCATTTCTGGGGAAAAGATTTAATGAAAGCAAAAGTGCTAAGGAATGGTGTGTAGAACTTGGTCATGGAGGGCATTTCGCATGTTAGTTGTGATGACAAAAGTCATTAGTAATTTCAGATATTCCTGCAGTAGATTCATCAAAATAATATTTGTATAAGGAAGTTTGAAAAATGTAGTCTTGAGCTAATAAAGTTTGGTGTTGTTGTTAAATAAAACTCTGGAAAGCATTTTTTTTTTGAAAATTTTTAAATTTCTCGCCTTAATACAAAATGCAAAATTCTAAATTCTTGAAATTTCATGAATTCTTTAAAATTATTCACCAAATTCAATAAAACGTTAGCTTTCAATAACTTTGTTGGAATATTAATGGAGATTTAACGATAGCCATCTCAAGGCAGTAGCGACGTTTTCCTTTAGGTGTACGCTCTGAAGAAAAATAGAAAAATGTTTCGGCTTCTTATAGTTTTTTCTCTTTTACTTTGCTTTACTAGTTTTATTGTTGTTTAAATGAAAAAATATTTTTTAAAATAAATTTTAGTTCAGAAAATTCACTGATTTATTTCAACATAAGTTCATGCTCTTCAGATCGATCTGTCGTAAGAAGAAGTCTCTCAGAATAAACAGTTCTCATAGAAAGGAGTGCTCAGAAGAAATTCGCGTATAAAGAAACAAAGAGTAATATTTTCGTTTGGTAGAAGTCAAATCTGTTTTTGGATGACTAATTAGGAGTTGAAGTGCCTCAAATATTTTTTTTCGATAACTGCTGCTACGAGAATGGAAAAAGCTGTTAAATTTCTTGTCATGACAATATGAACTCTTTTTTTTATGCTATTGAGTTTTTTTACGGCACAGGTGGTTCTTAAGGATCCTTGGAATACGTGAGAGACCTACCTTCTACCTTCCTTCCTATTAAAAAATCTATTCATATTAATTTATTTGCATTCAAAACGATCTCAAAAAAATTTCGTCAACTTTTTTAATTCTATTTTCCACTTTCTCCCTCCAAACTTTTTTAAAACTTTAACAGCTTTCAACTTTGAACTACCCAACCTCGCTTAAAGTCCACATCTTCTCCCTCCAACAACTTCACACACCACGCATTTGTCGATATCAACCTCACAGCCTGACAAATTATGTCCGCTTATGCGAGTATATGTTTTCATCATTAATACTACAGCCCTACTCCCTCCTCTTTTTTAACACTCACTTCTAGCGCTCCACCACCAGCAAAGCACCTTCCGTATACATGTTGTTGTTGGCTTAACAAAAGGCTTTGCATGTCGCGCGCACAAAAACATAATGAATAATAATAAATTAACACATGTTAATATCCTCAACCGAACAATCGCCAGCCTTGCCACCACGCTTACCGCGCCGGCAAAGGCGCTCTGCTGGCTTCAGCACCTTCTCCAACCGTCATTGATCCATCAAAGTTGAGTGGCTGAGTGGCTTGCGTGAGCGCTGTTGCTCTGCAGCTGTTGGCATTGTTTATCGCTTTCTTTTTGTTGTTCCCCTTGTTTGCCGTTGCTTTCGATTGTTGCTTATCTGCTTTGCTGTGTTGTTAATGCCACGCTGCGGGTGTTAATTAGCTGCCGAAAAGTATGCTAACTTTCATTCATGCTCGCCGAAGGGTGGCGCTTTTGTGCTTTTATGTTTCGTGGAGGTGTTCTGTAAGGATTATCGTGTTTTTTATGTTTGTTATACAGTTTTGATTTCAGACATAAAGCACTTTTGTACAACACACTTGGATACTTAAGTTAATTATTTCTTTTGGAGTGTGGCATTAAGATAAGAAGTTTTGGGTAGTGTGAGTAGCTGTATGCCATTTAGAGTGTACACTGATTTAGTAAGCACATTTGAGCAGTATTTTATGCTGAATGCTTATACTTTACTCTCATTCAGAAAAATATCACTTTTTTTATTTAATTTTCTCATATTTTGGAAAATATCTCAGGTCCAACTGCTTCGTTTATGAGATATCGATCTGAAATCTTGCATATATTTTATTCTTGCCAAGAAGCTGCTTATTCCTCACAACTGCCCTTATCGGAGCACTCTAGCATATAGCTGCCATACAAACTGTCTGATCCAGATAAAATTCTTGTATGGGAAACTCTTTTATTTCATAAGATATATCCACGAAACTGGACATAAATCATTTTCTTAGGCAATGCTACCATATCCGAACATATTATTTGGATCGGACTATACTAACATATAGCTGCCATACAAACTGCTTGATCCAAATCTAGTTCTTGTATAGAAAAATTTTTTATTTGATAAAATATCTTCAAGAAATTTTGTAGGAATTATTATTGAAGGCCCTTCTATAATCTCCGTAGAAATTTTTCAGATCGGAGTATTTTAACATATAGCTGCCATACAAACTGAACGATCGGAATCGAGTGCTTGAATGAAAAACTTTTTTGCTTGATAAGATATCTCAAAGAAATTTGAAGCCAACAATTTTCTAAGGCAACACTACAATCTCGGAAAATATTTTTTGGATCGGACTACTATAACATATAGCTGCCATACAAACTGATCGACCAAATTCAGGCTAAAAATATTTTATTTATATTCATGCTATAAGAAATGCAGCTGTGATTAGTATTGTAGCTTCGGTGCACCCGAATTTACGCTTTTTCTGGTCTTATTTTATTTCTCAAAGATTTTGGAGCATACATTGAGGCGCTGCATTGCCAAACTAAACTAACACCTGCTACTAAATGCCTGCCAAAATACTTACCTCAGGCTAAAAACTGGCTAACCAACGTCCAGACGAACAACATTAAAAACCACAAACAGCAAAAAGCCTTCACACATGTATAGAAATCAAATCTTCAACACTGCCGCAAAGTATGCAATGACATTTTCGGTGCACGAGCACAACAAGCCATGAAGGTGACTTAAAAGCGCTACGAAGCAGACTGAAAGTTTATTAAAAAGAAGCGAGTTGCCGAAAATATGAAAGCAGAAAAAGCAAAATTGCATTTCAGCTCGGGCATAATGCGCGTCTTATTGCGCGCAGCTGAGCTGAGTAGTAAATATTAAAAGCGCCCATTTGCGCCTAAAAGCAGACCGGCTTAATGACGCACAGCTGGCAGCGGAAAAGAAAAATGAAAAGTCAGAAGTCAGCTGACACTCAACGGCAGTGCCACGCCGACTCCTGCGGCGTCAAGCGCTTTAAGTACACTCGCAATGCTGTGCCCCACGCGCCGCGCAATTATTTCCGTTTCTTCCGCCGCACCTTTGACCGACAGTTGCGGTAATATGTTTTCCTGTTTTATGTGTGTCAGCGGCCCAAAACTGACTTGCTGCAGCTTCGTTATAGTTTCGAAATATTATTTCGGTATGTTGGTGCTTGCTGACGGCCGACAGTTGTCCTCAATTGCAGCGCAGTGCGCCGCTGTGTCGAGCAATTTACATTTATGCCACACGACACTGTTGCAGATGCGCCACACAAGCACACAGCCGCAAACACACAGCATTTTTTGTGTATACATAAAGACACATATGTCTGCAGCGCAACTCATAAAAATCAACCTCAATGACATGCTGTAGGCGCAGTGACTGGCTGAACCGCCTGCCTGTGTGCGACGGCGACTCAAATGTCAACTCAGACGTCATTTCAGCTGACATTTTATTCATTTTTATATGTACTGCTGCTGCGTGTATTTGCATACAATTCACAATTTGTTGCTCCCAGGTCTGCAATTGCGCTCGACAGCAGTGTAAGCAAAATTTTTAGATTGCTGTTGTTGCTGTTATTGTTGTTGGCAGGCCGGCGGCAAGCTGCAGCGCAGCACTTGAATAATTCACATGTGAATAACATGCAGCATTTGAAGTGCCTACCAGCTGCCGAGTGTTTGCCAGTACGTCTGCGTGTGTGTGAGTGTGCCGAAGTCTGGCTGTGTGTGTTTGAGCGCCTATATTTATGTCATGGTTTTCGCAAACATGCAGCGCAACACAGTTTGGCGTCGAGTGCTGCTTCAAATGCATGTATTTTGTTATATATATTAGCATATATTATATTTATGCGCATCTTTGGCCCGACAATTGCCAAATATTTTTGAGATTTGCATTTATTACAGTTGTCACTTTGGCAGGCAGTCAAGCAACTAGTCAAATTTGCAAATATTCCTTCCTTTTCACAGACACACACATACTTACATGTTGTCGACTTGTGCGCCTGTGTGTGGGCAACAGTGCATCATTCTTATTTATAACAGCTCAAGCGCCTGCAAGTATGCAGCTTTTTTCCTTGTGTGCATTTATTTTTGCAGTTTTCTGCTGTCATATTTTTGTCTTCGTTTAGTGCAAAAATAGTTTATTTATGCAAATTTCAAGTAGTTGCGGTGTGCTTTTGTGTGTTCGCAAATAAATTTTGTGTATTTGTATTACTTTGAAGAGCAGTGTTTGCATTAGTGTGCGTCTGTAAACAACAATTTCTTATTTATATGCCTTACTTCCAGTGTTCATTGTTATGCAACAAAATGTTGAGTTTGATATGGCAATTGTTCGGCTTGCATTGCTTCGGATGTGCATAAATCTTATAATCTGGCATGCGAGTGCCGTAATCTCAGACCCGAGTGTAATCTAATTAGTCATTCTTGCAAGAAAATTTATATTTTTTTAGTTTGATTGTATTTTGCTTTCTTTGTGTTTTTTCCTTCAAGTTATATGTGAATATTAAAGCGGGTCGATTTACAAGGAGCCAAAAAACGGAAAAATCAGGTTTGCGGGGAATGTTCTACTAATCATTCTGAACAACTTTGTCTGGGAGTTTATAGGTCTAAAACCAGTTTTGAATCAGCGATTTTAAGGCCAAGTTTTCCATCACATTTTTCGTTAGTTTGTGAGATATCTGAATGAAGTTTAATACGTAGGTGCATCCTGATATTCTATTGAATATTTGGCAACATACTTGTATACACGGTTTTGCCGGTTGCAAAGTTCACAAAATCTGTATTTTAGACCCATATTTTTAAGCCAAAGAATGCCCATATGTGATTTTGTAGAAAAAATGTGACCCACTCTAATGTCCATAAAAAAAAATTTAAGTTTATACATATGTACATTCATATATACATATAGTACATTACGGTGGGTCCGAAATAATATTTTTTTATTTAAAACATAGATCCGCTCTAATGATTATAAAAAAATATTTATATATACATAAACACAAACATATTAATATGTATGTACATACATTAGGGGGGGTAAAAAAAGTATATTTCTTAATTTAAAAAATCGGCCCGCTCTAATGCTCTAAGCCAAAGTTCTTCAGAATGATCATATAATACTCAAACGCGATTTTATAGAAAAAATCAACCCGCTCTAATATTTATAGAAAAAAATATTTATGTATGAACACAAACAAATAGATACATACTTTAGGGTGGGTTTAAAAAATAATATTATTTTTATTTAAAAATCGATCCGCTTTAAAATTTATAAAAAATATTCATGTATATAAATTACAAGCATTAGGGTGTGTTCGGAGAAAAAAATTAAAATTAAAAAATCAACCCGCTCTAATATGTAAAAAAAATATATATTTACGTCTAAATGCAAAAAAGTACATACTTTAGAGTGGGTAAAAAATAACATTTCTTTTTCATTTTTATACAAGAGTACATTTCATTGAGTTATAAAATTCACAAGAAAAAAAATTTGCCGGAAAATAATCTTCAACTTTAACTTTTAAGGGGTTAAACTTACGAAAAAGTCGTAAGAGACTATTATACGAGTAAAGAGCTTTAAATTTCCTACAAATTCTAAGAAGCGTGTTATTTCTTATGATGAAATATGACTTTTTTTAACTGTTAATAACAAAAAATAACAAATTGTAAGGCGGAGCACCCTACCATTACAATGAAGAGTTCATACTTGAACATATTTTTTTAACGGTGTCTTATAACCTATCTTTAAGAGTACCAAAGAAAAAAATATTGAATTTTTTTATTATATTTATTATACAATTTTAACCCAATTATGTAAAATATTTATTTTTCCATATTTCCTCTACTAGACTCTTAAAAGTCGTTTATTTTCTGCAGTTTCAACCTAACTAACTATGCTTGTTGCCTTGAATATTGAAGAAGGTGGACTTCAACATTCTTAAAATTTTTCCTGT